>CAKAOJ020000006.1:5705000-6122500 GCA_916701645.2 Sebastolobus alascanus
GGTCATGATGGGAGACAACACCCGCATCCAGCAGAGGAGAGAGGAGGCTCGGAAGCGCATGGAGAAGGAGAATTCGCTGAAGGAACTCAGTGTTCCTCAAGTGATCGGATCTGCGAACGAGGCATGTGATTTCCAGGGAAATGACACAGTGGCAGAGCTGGCGTCAAAGAAGCCCTCAGAAATCCAGAATGCCTCTGGGGCTGATGTGCCAGATACCAAGAAGGAAGTAGGGTCTCATGACTCCTCTCATGAGGAGAAAGACGGCTCAGACGTGTTGGATGGATCCCAGCTGCCTCACCAGGCTGAGACAACCCTCCGACAGAGACCTGGACCGTGGATGAGCCTGTGAACCACCACGCCACTGCACGCAATTAAAGCACTTATACTATATGCTCAATGTCGCATCACGCTTCAGCAGATTGGACAGGCTTTGGCAGATATCGATTGACTCTAGCAAACCCACTACAGATGCATGAGAATATACTGTATAATACCTGTGCTGTTTTAGCTAACAAACCACTGCGTATTGTCTTGTGTTGAGAACACTTTACCTCATTGTAACTTTGACCTCTTCTCATTTCTTTCTGCTTATTGTCTACAGTCTTATGTTTTACCATCTTAATATGCTAGCTCTGGCTTGTCCAACAGTATTGCCTAGAGGAATTTGGCATTATCAAGGTGTTAGCCAACATTTTAACACACCCTTTTAAAGAAAGTTGAACCTGCCCATGTTTTACTGCTTCGATGCCTGCAAGGTGGCATTTTGTCAACCTGGATGCACACATCCTGACGATCCTCCCATGATAATACAAGTGGACAGTGACCAGTTGAATCAGTAGACATGATTCTGTTTTTAGATATAGCTGCAGCATACTTGAAACTGAATTTTAAGTTGGTTGTTGGGTTTCCAAGAATGTTTCACGCCCTTTTTACAGGATACACAAAAAACAAGCCTCGTGATATTGTAACACAGAGGCTCTCTCAGAGCAATTAGATTTGGAAAATGTGCCCCAAAAAAGATGTCTTTGTTTTTAATTACTGCCTATAAAACATATGGGTCCAGCCTGAGGGACTTAAGGAATATGTTGCATTTATTATACATTTTCATCTTGTTCTGTCTCAGTTTAACGGGTGATTCATGGCATATTTAGTTATAGCTTCAATACTTTTACAAAGTTGGTGCTCATTCCGTCATCATTCTTTTGTATTCAGTATCTGTTACAGTGCAGTTTAATCACTGCAATTTAATGTTGGGAAAATAGTATTTATTGTGTTTTCATAACAACAAAGCACCAATATATTTTAGATGGGTCTTTTAAGTAATATAAGTCTGTTAATTAAACATGTTTGTATTGACTTTAAGGAATAGTATAAGAAGGATGAGTGAAGTTACTGTTTTGAAATACTGGTTGTTAGAGCAAATAAAGTGAATGTGATGCAGGAATTGTTGGAATAAAGCTCAGTCTCCATGTATTTAACCTGCAATTCAGGGGAGCTAAGGGTTTGTGCAAGTTGTGTTGACGTAGGATTCTGTACCAAAGATATTGTTGAATATGATGCACTCATTTGTCATCTTGTATTCTGTAGTATTGCAAAATGCCCCCGAAGCTATATAAGTAGGTGTTATTTATGTGTTGAAAAAATTAAATAAACGTATAGCAGTGCACTTCTCTTTCTTTATTGTCTCTCGTATATGTTTGGGTGAAATAATAAAGTGTCAAATAATAAAGCCACTCCAACTATCAAAATATTTTTTGTCTATATAAAAAGCTAATAATTTTTGTGCTTCAAGTAGGGTTAGCAGAAGATTTACATTAAGTCACCCGATTTGACTGTTATCAGGCCATTCATTAGGCGTTATCAGTCCCTATAAGCACCATAGATGTGGGTCAATAGGGGCCTACTATGTTGCAAAAGTGAAAGTTTAACTTAAATGCAACACGTTCCAACATGTAAAACTGAATGAAACGTCACCTTTTGAACACAAACATAAAGACTTCTTTAGGTTTAGGCAACAAAACTACATCTTCTTAAGGTTTGGGCAACAAAACTAAAACTTCTTTAGGTTTGGGCAAAAAAAAACAGTTAAGTTTAGGGAAAAACATTGTGTTTTGGCTTAAAATAACTACAAACTTAAAGACAAATACACATTGTTGGTTTCACACGGGATGTGAATTCCGGTCTCCTGGGTGAAAGCCCTGTGTTTCTACCATTTAAATAGATGACAAAACCTATAGTGGATGTAGTAGGCCCCTATTGACCCACATCTATGGGGCTTATTGCGACTGATAACGCCTATTTAATAGTCTGAACAGTCTAATCGGCTGAGTTTGTGTCATCATTGTGTACTACTGTATATGAGATTTTGAGACCCAAATCTGAGAACTTTCATGTAAAAATGTTTGGTTAAACACATGGAAAAGATACATTTACTTCAAATATCATATTTGTCATGGTAGAAAAAACAGATTGTTTACTCTTACAATATTTTATATTGATAAAATCTAGGTTATGAGTAAAATCAGAAAGCATTATGAAAACAAACGGTTATCCAATATGATATGATGTCCATTATTACACCTGATTGTTGTATTAAATTGTACCTTAACAGTGACAAATACATACCTAATCTATTACCTCAAAATGATCAGACATACGAGAAGATATTAAACAGATTTCTTTCTCTAAACACACTTGCACTTTAGATGAAGTCATTACTGATTTTACATACTAGAAAGTGATGTACTGTTTGTATCATTTTTATATTATTCTGATAAAATCCTCAAAAAAATCATTGGGTAAAAACCAGGAAATCTTGTCAAAAAATGATAAAAGATTAATGAGAATCAATCAAGGGTGATATGAAATACACGTTGATAAGAACTGCACCAGTACAGTTTTTGAATTTACAGTGCCCTTTGCTGCAGACAGCTTATTGTTACACCAAGAGTGACAGTTGAATGGAAATGTAGCCTACAGTACTGTAAAATTCAGTTTGTGACATTTTTGGATTTAGGTATGCTAGGGGGCAGTACAACTGAAACAAGACGTTTGTCGTTGAAGTAAACTGTACCGCATTTGAAGGATAAAACAGAATGATGTCTTTATATTTTCGTAGAACCTCTGGGATTACATAAACACACAATAAAGCAGTTGTTTTTAATAGGAGGCTGAATTAAAGCTAATACAGTAGTTCAGTGTGTTCCTGCTGTGTGAAATAATCACATTTCCAGTAAAAGTGAATCTCCTTTTTCTACGGTTTGTTCAAAAGGATTCAAAATGCCTAAAACGAAGCATTGTGGAATGACATTTGATCTTGTTTACAGAACATTTTCCTGGTACGCTGAGGAGTTGGAAAGCTGCATTTATGATCTGTTTCAAATTTGAACCTCATGGCAATGATATTAAGGCCCATTAGCAGCCTTTATTCAAAGCCACAGCCCCAATCTATCAGATGAATTATGCATTGGTCTGGATAAGGAGTGCACTAATTGACTTAAATCATCCATCACTTGTATTAAAAACCTCACTGTATTTAGCCTCAGCGGGTCCAGATATTCTCTCAGACTCTGCTGGAGCAAGAATGTGTTTATCCTTTTCTTTTTCTCAGTGTGCCATATTGACCAACTGTATGGTCAGTTTCATAGAAAAGTGTCCTGCATACACACCACTAATATTTATTAAGTAGAGATGCATGCTTGCGAGTACTGTTTTGATCCCACAGATGTCCTACCGCCTGTAAAATTCTGTAAAATCCCCAAAATAGTTTATGTCTTGAAACATAAGATAAAATAGTTCATTTTGAGTGACAGAAAATCTACTGTTGATGAAGATTAATCACAATTTACAATGTCACTGTTGTTGTAGTGAATCATTTGAAGGCAAATACAGAGTTTTACTAATTTGAATATTCATATAGTAACCAAACATATTAAACAGTTTTTATTTCAGGATTAAAATTTCCCCTTTCACACACGTTTTTTTACAACTTGTACAACAACATGAATTTACCATATATGGACTAAATGCCAGCAGGCTGGTGTACAACACACCACTTGGCGTTAAGTGTTCCACTTGAACGTCATCCTGTGCTGCCGGGCCTCGCTGCGGCTGAAGGTCACTTTCCTTGACCCTAAATATTGCGCTCCTCCTCAGGGTGTACTTCCTCCGTGGCCTCTGCTGTAGTCTCACTTGCTGCTTTTGACCCATCGTCTTCCTGCTCGTCATCTGAGCTCTCCGCCCACCGCCCAACTCTTCGGACTCCCTCGCCCACTGCCGGGGCATTAACGCAGGGGTTGTGGTCGTAGATGACAAGTTTCAACCCCTGCAGGTGAGACAGGCCTGGGAAGTAACGTATTTTGTTCCGATCCACATCAATGACAGCAAGAATGTGCATTTCCAGCAACACTGGTGGGAACGCTGCCAGCTGGTTCCCAGCAAGCCAGATACTTCTTAGCTCCTCCAGCCCTCTTAGCTCTTTTGGTAAACTCTGTATCTGGTTATAACCGAGGTGCAGGGTCTTGAGATTAGAGAGCTCACAAACCACCTTGGGGAAAATAGTGAAGCAATTAGTCTCCAGCCACAGAGTATTCAGTTCCTTGAGCTCTCTCAGCTCTCTGGGGAGGCTGTAAAGCCTGTTGTTGCCCAGGTAAAGGATGCTGAGCTGGGGCAATCTGCAAACAGCTGCAGGGAGCTCTTCGAAGCAGTTAAAGTCGAGTGCCAGGAGCTGCAGCTTCTTCAGGCCCTGCAGCTCAGCCGGTAAGCTGCTGAGATTGTTGTCACTCAGGTAGAGCTTCACCAGCTCATCGAAGACGCAGGCAGCAACAGGCAGCCGACGCAGCTGCCGGCTGCTCAGGTCCAGAGTCCGGTCAAGGGGCATCTCCTTCAGGTCCCCCACTAGGAAGCGTTGACAGCGCTCTGAGGGAATGAAGGCAACGACGCCTCGCATGGCATTACCCATCTTGCCCAGTCGCTGACACACCACTGGTCCTGAGCATCAATTTAGCGCAAGACAAGGGTTGCAATAGGCTGTTGGAGTCTTCACGTAAATTTCATGGCATCCCATTAATGCTCCTCCACCGCCCCTCTGGAGTTATTGATCTTGAGAAAAAAAAAAAAAAGTTTGCGACAATGTAATGCATCTTTGTAATACTGCATCAGCATATGAAGCTGCATGTAGCAGCAATTACATGATTATGATGCTGAATTACACCCTGTTATGCGACACAAGCCATGAAAACAACAATAAAAATAAGCATCACCAACAAGAAAACAGGAAGCATAATAAGCGTAAAGATGATCATAATGGGAATTGAAAAACACCTACTTTCCAGTGTTTTCCTGCTGATGCCCATGACTCTCAGCATCTCCTACAGCAAGCCATTTGTTTATCCAACTTAATGGGCTGAAAACGTATTGTATTCCCTGGGCAGATATTCCCCAGTGCAGTCCTCTCCCTCTCTCTCAGTGGCTCTGAGCTTTGCCCTGACTTTCATGGCGATAGCAACCACTAGCTACTCTCTCCTCCCCATTTGTGCCTAATGACTTTCCCCCTTCTTCTCTGAGATGATAGAGGTGAGAGAGAGAGAGACAGGGAGGGGCAGGGTACAAAGCATAAGAAGGGCGTTGAGATGAAAGAGCAGCTACGGTCATTTACATCCCGTTTTAATCGGCCCAGACGCAGTTCTGGGACTGTGCCACCGGGCCAGACAAGTGGGCCTGTGCTGTGGAATAATCTCAAGAATTTGTCAGTGTGCTCAGGGAGAGTTTCGCTCTGACTCAGTTTGGGTGATCACTGGGTAATTTTGCAGGGAAGGGAAATAAAGTTACAGGTTCCCAGGAAAACCAAGAGGTCGACTGATGTTTGGTGGAGGGTGCATGGCTCTACAGCGTCAACGTCACATTTGAACTGCTTAAACATCAACTGTGTTCAAACATTGTGTAGTCAGGACTTCAGTGCCATAACCATAAGCCATAAGCAAATGCAGATGCTCATGTTTTAATTTTCCACATAGTCATATCGTTTTTAAAGCCCCCCCGGCTGACTTTACTCTATTCCAGAGGCTCTAGTAGGTTCAGTTTTAGAGTGTTCTAGAGTGAAGACATCATATGAAACTAGAAAACCTAAGGAACCCATTGGTACCGATCATGTCATGCTACCACCATGGCGGGAAGGAGGCTAAATTTTGATGAGGAAAAACTGGCATGGCCATTTTCAAAGGGGTCCCTTGACCTCTGACCTCAAGATATGTGAATGTGAATATGTGAATGAAATGGGTTCTATGGGTACCCATGAGTCTCCCCTTTACAGACATGCCCACTTTATGATAATCACATGCAGTTTTATGCATGCAGTATAAATGTGTTATTTTCGCCTATTCTAAGAATTATGTATTTGAATATTTCTGCATACTGGGGTCCCTAAACAGTCTTGGAATTACATAAATTGGGTGTCACTGTAAAGCTGAGACTCTTGTGGATCCAATGAGCCCAACCATATTCATGTGTGATGATGTTAATCCCCATAGTAGCCATTTCATTGTAGTGAGACCATTTTTTTAAATTTGACCTCACTGTATAAAATGACCTGTGGTGACCTCTAGAATAATCACAGCCTCATGAAACTTTACAACCACAAACTAGAGACCTAAAGCATTCAGAGGATGGATGGCTTTCCCAGGTAGATTGACAATAAGGGGTTTCTGAGCAGTTTCCAGAACAGAAGTGCTCGCCATCCAATCGCCGAAAAATGCAGTTCTTGCAGAAATCTCAAACTGTCCAAAGTTTTTGATACCAAATCACATCATGGCTTTTTTTATGGTGTTCTTCAAGGTCTTGGTGTCTTAATGTGGTATGTTGGAAGGATTATTGATCATTTTTATCAAGTCTCGAGTGGGAAAAAATGGTTAAATTTAGCACCAAATCTGTGTAACAAATGGTATCAACCCTAAAACTGCTCCAACAACTTATGAGACATAAAAGAGCATGGGAATGGAAATCATATATTTCCATCATGATGTTCTAAACCCTGATATACTTTCACAATTCATTTTAAATGATTAATTAATTAATTAATTCATGTTTATTTCTGATTTATGACTAGAACAACTTGACACACAGTGCTGAGCTGCCTCTCAAATTCATCTTCAGGTTCCCAGCTTTCAGATGATGTACACCACTTCTATGTGACATCTACTGTTGACCTGCTATCTCCCCCTAAAGACCCCCTGTACCCCCTAGTGTGGGTCTCAGAGGGTTAATGCAGGATATCAGGATGCAGGATTCCTATTTATCTTTCTTGAGGCAAGTCTAACTACTGAACTGCCTGAGGTGTGATTTGCCCACGCTATCTTGCATTATCTTCATTGGGGCTATTTTCCAACCAGATAAAACTGAGAAGGAATTTCATTTTCCTTATCAGAAAAGGATAATGGTTGTCTGTTTTCACTCAATGACAGACTGTTTTTAGCACTTGTCCTTCTCTTATCCACTGCCTGGGGGGCCTCATACGGGCAACAGTACAACCCACACCGAGCACAGAGAAAGAGCCATGTGACTGCCATAATAAACCCTGTTCATGGCACACATTTTGATATGTCATACTGTAGGACAAGCACAGGTATAATTAATTGTCCTATCAGGGGATTACTGGAGCACTTCATGTAATGATGCCATCATTAATGTCATCTTTGACCTGCTTTTCAAAATGTCTGCTGTAAAAAAGGCTAATTATTTATTGACAAAAGATTCTGATGTGTTTCCAAAATTAAGAAAGAGCCTTCAAGTTCAATCATAATAGCCATAGTTACCCTAGGCTGATTCTAAAATCCAACCAGAAAGCTAACAAGTGGAAACGCTATGGTCACTCCAATAAAATGTGGTACTAAAAGGACATGTATATCACTAACTAATAGGCTGACCAGATCCCAACAAACCAAATGTGGGACAAAGAGTTGTTTGTGAAGGACAATGTGGGACACGTTACCAAGGCAGAGAGGTAGTCTATAATTTTGATATAATGTCTATCTAACTTAAATAATAAACATTTCTATTCTGCCCCTTATCTTGTAACATCTCTATGCTTTACCCGAATGCATCCATAGATCGGCACATCCGTTTTGAGTTAAACGTTTCTTGTGAGACTCACCTGAACTGTGTCGCTTCATGTCGTATTCTCCGTGTTAAAAATTGAAAAATAACTGGCAAATTAATAATTCATAAATTCATAAATTAATAATTATAGAAAAAAATGTGGTGATGATATATTATTGATAATGAACCTATCCTTGTATCAAATATACTTTAACTACATAATAATAATTATAATTATTATTATTACAATCTTCCATTGTATGTGTGCATCATTATAAAGTATACAAACTTATTATTACTATTATTATTATTATATTATTATTATTATTATTATTAATATTATTAATAATAATAATATAAAAATATAAGATACATGCAAAGTAATGATTGAGATAATAAAGAAAAATGAATAGAAAATTTAAAAAAACATAAAACATGTAAAAAAAATACATATTGAATAAAATGTATATAAATAATAAACACATATCTAGTGCACATACACGATTATAAATCTGAATGCATCAGTAGCGATCATGGTCTCTGGTCACCCTACTAACTAACAGTTTGAGTATCCTGCAAATTAACCTTAATTAGGCTTTTGGGCTTTTGGGCTCCTGTGAACCCCAGAGCCTCCACTGCTGGGAGACTATACTTTTTATAAAACACAAATAAATATGAGAATATGCAACATGTAAGCTGAAGGTCATACTGTACTGCATCAAACTACAGTTTTGATACGGGGCCCCTCTTCAAGACAGAACATCAAGATCAGAATAAGCCCTCACTATGTTAGCTGGTATTGTGTTTTAGTAGTGCCTACTACCAAACTAATAATTTTGCACAAACCAGTTGATACAGTGAACCAGGAGCTTTAGGGGCCCCTGGAGTTGCTCAATTTGCCTGAATGGTAATGCCCAGAGAAAACTGCAAAAACATTACTCTGATATCAATGTCACAGTCTTGAGGAAATTAGTTAAACAAACCTGCATAATCTGAATATTCTGACATTACCATTAAAAGAGGCATCCTCTGTAGTGACAGCAGCTACAGACAGCACAGTTTCATAATGCAAAGACACCTTATGATCACAGGAGGGAGGTAGAGGCTTGACAGTGGTGTCCTTATCTATATTCACTGCTAAATGAAGATAATTTGTCTATGTTTTTTGTTTTCTTGCTGTCCTTGGTGACTGTTCAGCACCCTGTGGGACTGATGGAGTACACTTTCTGACATGTTCAGTTTTGTGTACGGAAGTGGTCAGCAGGTTGTAAGGTCAGAGGGTAAAGGCTATCCCTCTTTCGATTGAGAATACACACAGCCATCTTGGATCTAACGTAGAGAAGGGAAATTGATGCGGTGAGGATATTTTACTTATTTTTCTTCATATTAAATCAGTTCGTTTCATATTTAAGCCCTCGGCATGAGCGATTTATGTCGCTGTTTTCCTCCGTTTCGAGACGGAGCGAATCTGTAGCCTTTAGCCCCAGCAGATTGTCGCTGCTGCTGCTGCTGCTGCTGGAGGTAAAAGGAGCGAAAACAGCCGAGAAAACGGACAGCTGACTCTGGATATATGGAGGCAGAGAGGGCCCAAATTACTGCCTTATAGTGACTGCTGCTTGGTAGCCAAGTCAGGGTGTTTTGGAGTTGAAAGATTGTTGTATGTTGTGGCACTTAGCTCCTTGTTAAGGCAGCCCGCTTGCTAACTGACATTAAGCTAGCTAAGCTAACACAGATTGGTTAGAAACACTTAGCCTGCTAACCTTAGCTAACTACAGTAATGTTGGCTAACTAGCATGCTAGCATTGCAGCATCTCAACAGTGTCAAATTAGGTAACTATTCGTCATTTAAGACATACTAATACACATAGTAGTTTAACAGGGAGAAAATTAACAGTTCTGCCGTCAGCTGATTTATGTAATACATGTTATGGGTAAGATAAATACTTTATTTTGTTATAGAAGTTCAAGATGTTCTCCCATTGTACGTGTACATCATTATAAAGTAGACACACTGTGCTCAAAACTTTGTTTTAACAACCCCAAGATGCCAAATATGTCACAGTGATTTACAAAGAAATGAGAATAGATTATGCATCAAAAGTTTTCCATTTGATTTAAAGGTGCACTCATGGAAAATCCTGTCCTGTGTATAATAATTTGATTAAATATTAGGGTTGTGTAGTGTCAGTGAAGTGCTGGAACAATCAGATGCAGAATAAATACAATACAATGCTGTCATTTATATTGTAAAAATGATTGTACAACATTGAAACAACTGAAGGTGAAACTTAGGAAGATTAATGGAGATATTTTCAACGTTAGGTTTTAATGAGACGTCAGTGTATTTAGATTAGAAATGTGAACTTCACTGTAGGGTTGAACGATATTGAAAACATATCTAATTGCGATTAATTTGACTGATTTTGCATTGAGATATGATTTGCGATATGAGAGGGAATCATCATTTTTACTCCATTATCAGGGATCCGTTCTACCAAAGATGTTTTCTTAAGTCAGTAGGACATGATGTGTAGGCCAGGACATCTCTGCAGCATGACAATGTTTGATTTAAATTGGCATTTTGACACACACTTCGCCGTTAACAAATATTGTGCCTCCTGTGAAATTTGCAGTAGGTCATATTGCAACTTCGATAAAATTTAGATTAATTGTGCAGCCCTACTTCACTGTGAAATTGTATTTGTGTTCGTCCAGTTTCTTACCTCTTGCCAGACTTCTCTCCCTTGCACATCTTTAACAGCAACTCTGCTCTCTCTTCAGGTGACAAAAGGCATGTTTGGTGCTAGAAAGAAATTTGTAGAGTTCGTCGAGGTAGTCGATAACGACTTCACTGATGAAAACATGTACTACAGCCAGCCGTCGATGTTCCCACATCGGTCGGACAAAGATGTGAGTTTTGTCCACATATCTGCACACTTCTGTCATTTCTTGAGTTAACACCAGAGGAGACATTTTCTAGTCATCTTACTCTTTCTAGTCCTCAAATGTTTTCCTTCAGATGCTGTCCTCTCCCTCTCCGTCGTCGTCGGGTCAGCTATCGCAGCTTGGTGCAAGTTTGTACGGCCCACAAAGTAAGTGCTTTATTTTTTTCTACAGTCCCTCACATAGCAGTTTTCTCAGACGTAGTATATTTGGAGTAAAAAGAAATCTTGTGTGTGAGCATGAGTGCAGTTTAGCTCAGCAGGTATTTATGGGGAAATCTTGCTAATAAAACCTGAAAGTTTGAATGTTGGACTTTTTGCAGTTGAATCTTCTCTGTGTTGTGTGACAGTATTTTTTTTTCTTCTATGTCTTTCTGCAGGTGCACTCGGCTTCTCGGTAAGGGGCATGGGGAACAGTACGCCTCAGTTAAATCGAAATCTAACGCAAGGCACACAGCTACCAAGTCATATCACCCCTACAACGGGGGTCCCCACCATGTCCCTCCATACCCCTCCATCACCAAGCAGGTGTGTATGAAGGCAGACTCAATTTGGACGCATACTTGTGTGGATTAAAACAATAAATGATACTTGGAAATAGAAATGACACAGTTGACATATTTAAACCCGCTAAATCCGACCTGATGATGTTTTAACAGGGGGACATTGCCAATGAACACAAGAAACATGCTGAACCACTCTCAGGTCGGTCAAGGCATTGGGATGAGCGGCAGGACCAATAGTATGGGCAGCTCGGGGCTGGGCAGCCCCAACCGTAGCTCGCCCAGTATCATCTGTATGCCCAAACAGCAGCCAGCACGCCAGCCCTTTACCATAAACAGGTAGACGGATCCTGCATTATTCACTCGTCCTTGTAGAAATCTGCTGTTCTTTGTGTCCTCTACAGTTCCTGATATAGACATTTTTCATTTTAAGGAAAGTCAATGTTTGGATGCTGGCCTTATCTTTTGTTTTGGTTTTCTTTTATCTATAGCATGTCAGGGTTTGGTATGAACCGCAATCAGGCTTTTGGGATGAACAACTCATTATCAAGCAACATCTTCAATGGCACAGGTTAGTGTGTTTAACTCAGGTGGGTGTACCGAGGGATCATTACACACTCCTGTGTTTATATTGAAAATTAAAAAAAGTAATTCTACAGAAGACACAGTGAGAATTACATTTCATAATTACACCTTGCTGCACAATAGTTAAAAGGATAGTTTGGATGTTTTGAAGTAGGGTTGTATGTACTTAGTCAATGTATTACTAACAGTAAACGGCGGTCAGCACATCCCCAGTTTGGAGAGACAGACAGGAGTACCGACTCGGGAGCAAAGCAATGTACTGGTGTGGACGGGGCCGGCAGCAGAACATATTTTAGCCACCTAAAAGAAAGGCCCACCTAAAAAAATGATATATGTTTAAGTGTTTGCTATATTTAGAATATTTTCAACGGTTTATCTTGCCGTCTGACAGCCCTTTCCGACGGGGAACTGAACTGAAAGTGAAAGTTATCTATGCACTCTTCAAAGCAGCCAGACTCAGTACTTGGACTCAGTTGACAAAAACAGTATAGATAAGTTTCCCTTTCAGTTAAGTTCCCCATTGGAAAATATTCTAAATATAGCGTTAGGGCTGCACGATTATGGCCAAAATGATAATCCAGATTATTTTGATCAATATTGATATCACAATTATTTATCACAATGATTCTTTGATTTTAGCAACAACATTTTTTATTGCACTTTCACATTAAAATGCACTGTTTTCACTTCCGTGCTACATCCCTGTTAATGTACAAATTAGAGCTGCACGATGTTGGAAAAACTGACATTGGAATATTTCTTTCTGCAATATATATTGCAATATGAAAAAATACAGGAATATTCACCCTACCCCTTTGTTAGCAAAATTTTAAAGTTAAATGCTTCAATCTGGTGCACCTCGAGAGCAAAATTAGCAACATTAAAGCTGGGGTCTGCGATTTATCCAGTATACACTTTTTGTTATATTGGTTGAAATGGTCTTTACACCCCGACAGCAATCCGTTTCTTATGAGCACTGAAAAAAGACCGGAAAAGATCCGTCATCTGTAGCTGCTGTAATCCTGTAATAACGTCTACCAGTCAGTAAAAATGGTCCCGGTTGTAAGGAACCAATCAGAAGCCTCCCTGCCTCCCTGCTCGTACTCTAGCCTCAGCGTGCCTCAGCGTGCACCAGCGTGAACTCAAAGCGCGTGTCCGCCGCACGTTCACTGGAGAGAGGAAGAGAAAACTCAGCTCTTAAAACACCGGACAACGACAACGAACTCGTACCACTATTACCATATTATCGAAAAATACAACTTTGATTTAGTTGTTTATGTTCTGTTAGTTTACTTTATAAAATACTGCAGATTTAAACTATTTATTCTAACAGCTCAAAGTGAAGTCAGACAAACAGGATTATCAACGAGGGGAGACGGCGGATAGAAAACATTGCCGAACAAAATTTACGTTACTCAAACTGCTTTTTCAGTTACAGAAACAAACGAGTGGACTGATCTCCCTCCAGATATTAGAGTAATGTTAAAAAGGGTCGTGTTGTCTCAGCAGGTATCTCTCTCTTTCCCTCCCCTCTCTGCTGTTCTGTGGCCGGCTCTCCGGCGAGCTGCTGCCCCCCCCCCTCCCCTCTCCGTCAACAAGGAAATAAAGCCCCTCGTCTACGAGACCGGTCTCTTGAGAGAGCTCCAGCTCATAGCGGGGTCTGTGTGAGTGAATGCCCGGGTGGAGAGGTGGCGATCCCGGCAGGAGCTAGCTAGCTGTGCCGGCAGTTTGTGGAGCTTCTAAACTCCGACAACAGTTGAGAAAATGTTTGATTCGCCATCTAACATCGTAAAACTGTCAATATTCTAAATCTACACCGTTGATTTCTCGCCTCAACATTTTTCAGAAGTGAATTTAGTGATGAAATAGCTACGAAAAATGTGAAGTAGTTAAGATGCGGCGGTGCTCGTGCATGTGTGTGGGGGGCGTTGCCTTATAAGGAGTTTCGAGGGGAGGGGGGGGGTTAGACGGAGCTCCTGAGGCGATGCGACTTTCAAATTATGCTAGTTTTCCAAGATCGCAGACCCCAGCTTTAAGAGCTAGATAAACAATTTTATGCTCTTAATATAATCATAAACACATTGGTTGTATAGATAATATCTGTAGCCAAAAGTGAAGCCAAAACATCTCGATCACTGGCTGGTGGCTAATTAGTTTAGGAAGCGCTTGATTTGGTATGCAGCAGAGTTTTGTATGAGCAGAACGCGCATTTTAAACGTCACTATAGCAGGCAATCATGTTCATTTAAATGTGGGAAGCCAAAATTGTGATCACGATTAATATTCGATTAATTGTGCAGCACTATATAGCGTACACTTGGACTGATTGAGTTTTTTTTAGTTGAGCCTTTCTTTTAGGTGTTTTGCTGCCGTCCCCGTCCACAGCAGTACATTACTTTGCTTCTGTGCAGTAACTCCTGTCTGCTTCTTTAAACTGGGGGTGTGCCGACCGCCGTCTACCTCATACAACCGTAGGTAACCTCATACAACCCCCTTCAAATAATCCAAACTATCCCTTTAAGACTGCGCTGGTGACATGACAAGAGGACCTTGTTCACTGTAAAATGCAGTGAACAGTGTCTTGTTGAAGGAGGAAGCACAACTACTTTTAGTTGCAGGTAGCACAAAGTCAGAGTGATCTGGCACTTTTGAAAAATCTGGATATTTTTGGGTGAAAATTTGCAAAAGTAATATTAATTTCTGGAAAAACTGTGAAGGCAACAGCATTGTAACTATATATCTTTGACTGCTGAAACAGACGGTGAGTACCTGTTGTACAAATTAGCTGTTGTGTTTGGTCAGCAGTTATTACCTAGGGAAGGGTTATTTATTCATACAATTACAGGGTAATACAATTACACTATCAAGTTAATAATTGCCACATTATTACACAGATAAATTGAGTTGAAGGTGACATTACATATTACACGTTCCTAACCTTCCTATTACTGCAGATGGGAGTGAAAATGTAACGGGACTGGATCTGTCAGACTTCCCTGCGTTAGCAGACAGAAGTCGGAGAGAAGGGACTGGAAACCCAACACCGGTGCTCAACCCACTGGCTGGACGGGCTCCTTATGGTAGGCCATTAGGCCGGAGAAAGTGTCTTATTTTTACACACATTAAGCTATAGGAAGTAGGTTTCCCTAGGAGAGGAAATTAATGATTGGGTTCATAATACTAGTCAAGGCTTTGTTTTAATGCACATCTAAATCCACGGAAACAAAACTAGTTTATGATACCCGTTTTTGTGATTTATTGCTCATTACACTGTGGGGAATTATAATCTCTACTTCAATGTGTTCAACATCAAGTTGGCATGGTGACGAAGCCATCAACTGAACAGACACAGGATTTCTCCATCCACAACGAGGACTTCCCTGCACTGCCTGGCCCAAACTATAAGGACCCCACGTTGAACAACGATGACAGCAAAACTGTAAGTGTGAGCCACTGATGACCCTCCAACACAATCTGGCAGCATGTCTTTTTTTGGGGTCAAGGTTAAACATCAAAGATAGTTATTTATTATGAATTGACTGATGATGAATTTTATTTTTCCGCATTTTAAAACTGTTTTTCTTTGTTTTTTAGAACTTGAATTCCACAAGCAAGAGCACATCCAATGCAGATGGGCCCAAGTTCCCCGGAGACAAGACGACCTCAGCACAGAACAACAACCAGAAGAAAGGGATCCAGGTGTTGCCCGATGGTGAGACCTCTCAGCCAATCGTATCGCTCCAATTCCACTGAGACATCCCTTCTTAATCGCACAACTTGGGTGAGGCAGTTGGGCTCTCTACCCTGCATTTGGGGTTAGATAATTATTGGATAGGCTGCAGTGAGGAAACCAAAAGAATATGTTCAGTATGATACAGACCATCATCATCTTTCCATTAGTCTGTCTGTGACCATCACTTGTTAAAAAATAATTGGCTTGGTTTGCTCTCCGATGCGTGCACAAAGTGTGGGTTAAAAATATGGAGGTAATGTATTTGTCAGTAAGTATTAACTGTAGTTCACAGCCCAGTTTCAGTGTTTTTTGAACTCTGAATTATCCTGCTGCTGCAGGTCGGGTGACGAACATTCCCTCAGGAATGGTGACAGACCAATTCGGTATGATTGGCCTGCTGACGTTTATCCGGGCAGCAGAGACTGATCCGGGGATGGTCCATCTGGCGCTGGGAAGTGACCTCACGACACTGGGACTCAACTTAAACTCACCAGAGTAAGACAGCTGTTCTAGGGTTTCATTAACCAGTAGGAATATGTCCAACAAATGAAATTTATAAATCAATAGTCCAGTAATGAAACTCAGACGCCTTAAATGTTACATGACCTATTGGTGCCTTCAAATGGGGTCGTGTTTACTGTGTGTACGAGATGAGTCCATATGAACGCCCCTCTCATGTCATATTCACAACCTCGTAAGTGGAAAGTTTCTGAAAGCTCCGAGTTCACGAGTTTGTGACGTGTTTTTTGATGTTGTCAGAAATGGCGGAGGCCATGGAAGTTAATTTTTCGGTGCATAATAAGTGAATATATTGTAATTTTAGTCGAATACTGTTTTTCTTCGTTATTTTATATGTCTGAGGAAAATTTTGATATTCCCAACGGCTTCATCCTTTTCCTCTGTCATTATGCCATTGCATTTCCTGCATTATGTTACCCACTTGCTAGCTTGCTAAATTGTTAGCCTCTGTGGCTTCTAGATGCCGACAGTAACGTTAATATTGCTGTTGCTTAGCAGCGGTGTTCTCACGACTTGACCATTTGAACGCCAAGCATATCATTTACAAGACTTTCCATGTTGTAAACACGAGCTCACGAGTTTCATTTGAAGGCACCATATAATAAATGTTTCTGGCACATATGGTTACCATGGGTTAAAATGGCATTTGCCCAGCTTTCCTTTTCAATGAAAACATCTTAGCTAAACTCTGTCGTTGGTCTGTACCAGGACTACTTGACCCCTTACACTGGGACAGATTTGGCTCTTTGCTGGCATAAATTCTCATATTGACTTGAGACATCTTTAGCAGTATAGTCCGAATATTTTGAAGCCAAACAACCATACTATGGGTCCAAATATCCAATTTAAACTTAATATATTTGTTTTGTTTTTACACCACAAACAGGTTCTGACCTCAATATTGTAATTACCAGAGGAGCAACTTATGACAAATTATGTGGAAAACGCTAGCAAATTATGTTTCACACAACAATACGCAACTTTTAGCCACAAAAGTAGCAAACTTGATGAAAATGGTGCCGTAGCACTACTAGTTTCATGAAGTCCATGATTTGATGTGATGATTTTTAAAGTACTCAAATATACAATGAGTTTAATCATCTGGCTCAGAAGTACCAGCTTACAAGAAGGAAGACACTCCACTGGGGAAGTTTCCCTCCCGTTGACTTCGGGAGGGAACCGTGTTTTCGATTTCATTGCATTAGTTTGATTAGTTCTAGTTTTATTAGTTTGTACTGTTACTGTTTTATCTCAAATGTGTTAAGCAAATGTTCTGTTTTGATGTCCATAGTGGCGAGAACTTACTGCAACTCTATTTCCTGACAGAAACTTGTACCCCAAGTTCGCCTCTCCTTGGGCCTCATCACCATGTCGACCTCAAGACATTGGTAAGACATTAACGTGAATTATGTGGGGGAGGATTACATTTTATTCTTTCATAATTACTTACGTTAGTGATCGTTTGGCGGTCCTGATTAGCTTTCAAGATTTGGCAGAGTCAGAGCCGGTCTGAAGACATTTTTATGATGACAGACAGGTTGTTAGCAGCCAGGTGAAGCCACCTCATCTGGCTGCACACTTCCCTGGCTGGGCGCTATGATGTTAGTATGAAACAGCTGGTAGTCGATTCCAAGAGGGGACGCACTCAATAAGCAATGAGAGCTGATCTTGCAAAACAATCGCATATGGTAGTTATTGCATCATGATTTTTATGGTGTAAAAAAAAGCATGAATCTTCACATCTCAAGTCTTCTAATAATATTCCATTAAGATAACAAATGTTTTAGTCACTCTTACTTGTTTTTGCCTTCTCAGACTTCCACGTTCCGTCTGAATACTTAACCAATATCCACATAAGGGACAAGGTAATTATGTGCTTCATAACAGTTCCACAGTAGTGGCTGCAGTCTTCTGGTAGTATATGTGGGTACAAAACTAATCATCCTTATTCTTCGCTGTCCTGCCTCAAGTTGGCTGCAATTAAACTGGCGCGATATGGTGAAGACCTGTTGTTCTACCTGTACTACATGAATGGAGGAGATCTGCTACAGCTTCTGGCAGCAGTAGAGCTGTGAGTACTTAACGAAATGTTGTCCATCATTACTCTTAAAGGTTTTATTGATAACATTTTTATGTAGATGAATAATTAAATTAAATTGTTTAGCACTAGACCATGAGAAACAGTTGAATCATAGACTTCTAGGGACTTTTACTTTAGAAAATATCTAAATTAATACAGTGAAAATATTTGATTTTCAGCATCAAACAAGTCAGAGATGTCCTGAAGTCAAATATATCAGTCTTTGTCAGGAATTATTTATTACATTTTTTCCAGCAACCCCAAAATCAAAGAATAAAGACTTTTCCCTCACAAATTAGTGGTATTTTCTGTTTAATTTATAAGGGACATGTAATGTTTTATACTTATGGTAAATATATAATCCAATCAGTCTTATTTCTATATACTGTATGTATTTTGTATATACAGTTCCCTTTGTTAACTTATTTTGAAAACCGGACGTAGTCACACGTGTATACTTCCGCTAACTCCGCCAAGTCTGTCGCTAGCTCTCTGTAGCTCTCCATTTTCTTTATACATCCATGATTAGCTCCACCAGGGCCGTTTGAATGTATTTAACATAAATGTCAGTATATGGGTGCTCTACAGTTGTAGCGTCGGCCGATTTGACCACGAAAATGAGTAACCACAGTACGATAACATTTCCTGTCCATGACAGAGTTAGCATGCAGCTTTAGCAATTATGTCTAGCTCTGCTTTTCCTGGTAATGTGTGAAACCCAAAGTGTTTCCATACTTTACTGTATGTGTAGTGTTTACCACTTTGGATTTAAACGGTGAGGGTGCAGGTCGTATCTACGTGGACCCTCCGCTGTTTCTACTTGCGGTTTTCCGCTTGCTGTTTGTTTTGGTTGACGGATACGGAACAGATATGACGTTGCGTTACGTTTTATTGACTACAACAATAAAAGAGGTAACTTCCTTTTACCTCTGCATAGACTCAAATGAAGCAAATATATAGATTGTCATTAAAAAGGTTATTTAAAAATCGTAATTAAAAAATCACAATACATGGGTAAATCGATTTTTTTCCCATCCCCATAAAATACGCAGGTTGTGCAACAAACTTGGAACCGCTTGTTGTGAAGTCAATGCAATGGAACGGGGGAGGGAGACATCTAGTGGCTGAATGTTATCGATAGAACCTTTAAGTTCACACTGTAAATAGTTTCCATTTAAGTTTGATAATGTTTTTTCTCCAGACCTTTTCAAATTGATTTGAAGTTCTACAAACAGCCATATTTAAGTATGTAGCAGGCTGTCAGCAGCTCTCCCTCTTTAGAGTGAGACTTTGATTCATGTGGTTTTTGAGGTTCTTGGGGTTAAAATTTAGGTCAGTCACTTGGTTTCTTCCCTTTTGTCTTATTCCTTGTTCATAACTTCACCCTCTAGCTTCAACCGGGACTGGAGGTACCACAAAGAGGAGCGGGTTTGGATAACAAGGGCACCTGGCATGGAGCCTACACTGAAGACCAACACCTACGAGAGGGGAACCTACTACTTTTTTGATTGTCTTAACTGGAGGAAAGTAGCCAAGGTAAGAATTTTGTCTTTCTGCTGCCTCTTTGCACTTTACCTACCTGAGGCCTGTACTACAAAGCAGGATTTGGTGTTAGCGAGGTAACTTCAGGGTCAGCTCTGGGTTTCCCGTCCTACGACGGTGGTTCACTCTCTACCGGGGTAGATCGCCATGGTAACTTATGCTGAACACCTAACCTGCTCTGCAGCAGGTTATGTTCCAGATAAGGGATCAACATACTGACCAATCAGAGCTCAGTGTGCAGATTGTATGGTAATATTACACAAATACAAAGAAGTTTAAGTCATAATCCAGGCTAAAAGCAACACATTTTAAACTGACAAATGCAGGAAGGACAGCTGGCTGTATGCTGTGTGTGTGTGCTTACCGCTTTGAATTATGTTTTTATATTTATTTTTTTACTTGCTCTCAAGTCCGTTTCATACCGCCGGAGTCGGGGATGCAGCTGAAAGAAGGCTGAAATAGTCAAACACGCCACATCATTACCAAAGAGCATAATGAAGTGTGGTCTATTCATCCATGATATTCTGAAGGCTATTTACACCGATCAGCCATAACGTTAGGTCAGCATGGGCACCCTGACCGGTCTGCAGCTACGCAGCTCCATACGCAACAAACTGCGATGCACTGTGTGTTCTGACACCTTTCTATCGGAACCAGCCTTAACTTTTTCAGCAATTTGAGCTCCAGTAGCTCTTCTATTGGATCGGACAACACGGGCCAGCCTTCGCTCCCCACGTGCATCAATGAGCCTTGGGTCTGACCCTGTCGCCGGTTCACTGGTTTTCCTTCCTTGGACCACTTTTGGTTGGTCCTGACCACTGCAGACCGGGAACATCCCACAAGAGCTGCAGTTTTGGAGATGCTCTGACCCAGTCGTCTAGACAATCACAATTTGGCCCTTGTCAAAGTTGCTCACATCCTTACGCTTGCCCATTTTTTCTGCTTCCAACACAAGGTTCAAAGTTCAAAATGTTCACTTGCTGTCTAATATATCCCACCCACTGCCAGGTGTCATTGTAACAAGACAATCAATGTTATTCACTTCACCTGTCAGTGGTCTTAATGTTATGGCTGATCGGTGTATATTTCACTGCCACATCCAGACGACTATATCTGACTTTTGAGTATTCCGTTAAATTAATAAACAAGTCTGATAATTTACGCATTCACACATTGGCAGTTTTTTCTTTTGCCAGATGTTCTTCCTGCATTTGGCAGCTTCAACTGTGTTGATTTTAGCCTGGACTATGTGTTTATCTTTGTATTTTTGTTTAATATTATAGTTATTATATATATTATATATTGCTCTTCCTTTGTAAAATATGCCACTCTGCTGACAGTAGACTTGTCCATGTTTGGTTATATGCTGCAAACACCGCCCCTTTCATGTGAACGCGCTCACAGCCAGATAGAGAAACCCTGGGTTGATTTACCGAGTTGATAACCACCGTCGTAGGACTGCTTAGCGAGATCTCGTTTGTTAGGGTTAGTTAAGCCAGATAACGAGAAGATACCCTGGGTATGCTGAACTCGTTTTGTAGTACAGGCCTCTGGTGAAATGGCATCAAGTTTTTACTGACTTGTTGTGGATTAGAGCTTTAAATTGTATTTGCATCTCAAAGGAATTTCATCTGGAGTATGACAAGCTGGAAGAGAGGCCTCACGTGCCAACAACATTCAACTACAACCCAGCCCAGCAGGCCTTCTAAGGCCCGACCAGTCCAAAGGGCCGCAGCGGTTCCTGCACACGACACTGTTGTCCAGGAGGGGCGCCGTGGTTCACACAGCTTGGTTTTTATTCCTCGAGGATTTGGCTATCTGACTTCGGGGGGTCGTCGCCACCATCAAAACTTCCCTGCCTTTCCAAAATTACATGCTGCCCAAAACACCAACACTTGTTCTGTTTTTATTCTTTATGTTCCTCCTGTTTTTTTTGTCTTGTTTTGAGCAGGGTCTGTGTTATGTTTACGTCTCTGAATCTGAAGCCTGTTTTCTTTTAGAGAGGAGGACTGACGTTGTGGCGCAGGACAGTGACAGAACAAGGTTTACGCCTCGCCGAGTGTTAAGAACAGAAAAAAAGTCGAGGAAAGTTAACATCCTCAGACGAAAGTTAACATCCTCAGACGAAAGTGAAAGGGTGAAAGAAATGCAATGTTTATTGTTGCACTATATTTAGTAATAAAAGAACACAAAATTTGTTTGTGATTTTTTTTTTTATGTGAACACTCCCTGATAGTTTTTTTCCTTTTCCATTTTTTTTTTGCGGGTCGGGGGGGGGATTCATGCAACATTCCCACATGCATACCATCCATTTTCGTCTCACCCTTTTTTCCTTCTTTCCATTTACATTGATTCCAACCTCTGTAATTGCACCACCAAACTGTTTTCTGTCTCATACTCTGTTTCTCCCTCTGTCCGTCTCTCTCTGTGAGTTCTGTGCCAGTTCAACATGGACACAAATCTGGGAGACTACTTTGGTTTCCACAAATGTGGACAAATCCTCGCAGAGGCTAAACGGCTACACGACGTTGCTCCAGAGCAAACAAAACACTTTCTGGTCTTTGTTACAATTTTGTAAGAAATGTGTAAATTTTTTGTTTCTTTGCATCACATAAATTAGTATATGTATGTACGAATGTGTATATATGATTGCTATATATATATATATATATGTATGTATATATATATATGACATCTATTTTGGAAGAAATTTTGCCCTGCCTTTTACCTCGTTTTTATGAGGTGAGCATGGATGCAATATGTGGACGCAACAGGACATTTCTGGATCTGCTGGACAGGGTGTCACATGGCACTGCGGGCACTTACATCAAAATAATACAAAATTAAAATGTCATTTAAGGAAAGGCCTGATTCTCAGCCAAAAACACCAAAACAAGAAAAAATAAACATGGAGATCGTCCCCCAAGTTTGGAGTCCAATGCAAAAGAAGGGATGTATTTCAATTCCAGCTGTTTGAACAGAAGTGAACAGCAGCATTTCATAGGAAACGGAAAAATGACAAATCGAGGAGAAAAAAAATCCAGACCAATCTTGTATTTTCTGAAGTTAAAGCTTCTTTTCTTTGTATTAAAGCAGAAAAGGCTTTCCTGAACCACTGTGTGGGTGTGTTGTTTATTGCTCTTTTTTAAAAATCAGGGATCCCTCATTAAGTTAAACTCCTTTCTTTAATTATAATGTACAAATTTGCAGGAAAACATGTTCAATTATTTTTTATAGTACACCCTTTTAAGGTTTACACCAGGAAACAAACAGAGCAAACATTAATTTAATATGTAATCTGTGCTTTAAAACCTTTTGCAGTATCTTCACTTTGAGTTTTAAGACTTTCATTACAAATTCATGATTGAGAGACATTAAATTCTGTTGAAAGTGCAAGTTTATTAGTCCTCAATGACTTTACAGAGCTTTCTCTTCAAGCAAGTCAATTCATGGAATGTAATTCTGACCAAATTATGGCCTCATTTTCACATGTACCACATGTTGATAGATACAAAACTGGGAAATAAAACTTTAATGATACATCTCCAGTGCTGCAGAGAAATAATTAAACTTTTGCACCATGCTACATTCACAGATCAAGAATCTTGTGTGTTTCGATGTATTATTTTTAAATTAATTAGGTTATGGAAACGGGTATCCAAAGTTCAGAAAGGCACATACACACCATAATTCATACAATGTATAAAATGGACAAAACAAAAACTAGCAGTTGACAAATATGGCACACAAACATGATTATACATTGAAAACATTCCTCGTTACTGTGCTATAATCTACAGAGGCATTAAGAACAGAGCTGCCATTAAAGGCCATGGACAATCAAATACAATTAGTACACTGGACACAAACAAAGATGCAGCAAAGTATTGAAATCAAAACAGATGCAAATCAGTCATTGATTGAATTTATCTCTGATCAGCAGAGGGCACACACAGCTGAAGCTTGTACTGTAGAAAAATAATCCAGTCCATCAAGACTGGGTGTATAAGTATTAAAAGGCAGTGTGGCAAAGGAAAGCATTCGCTTTTACCTTACACTTGTTGCACCACCTGACCTTTTCAAATTGCAAGTCGCTTGTGTAAATGCTACAAATTCACACTGAATTTATTAGATGTTCCAAACACGTCAAAGCTGCGGGGATGTTACACTGATGTTTCTGTAGAATGGAAACAAAACAAGACACCTCCTGCAGCAGCACTTTAAGTGC
The DNA here is from genome assembly GCA_916701645.2 of Sebastolobus alascanus. Classification (NCBI taxonomy): domain Eukaryota; kingdom Metazoa; phylum Chordata; class Actinopteri; order Perciformes; family Sebastidae; genus Sebastolobus; species Sebastolobus alascanus. The sequence continues at coordinate 5,729,223 of CAKAOJ020000006.1, forward strand.
ATTCTCTGATGAAGATGATTGCTTTGTCAGGGTACGTAAAGAGAAACAAGATCCTACAATTGTCTGTTGTTTCATCCAGTTTCCGGTTGTTTCTCCCTGAACTACACACACATTTCAGTGCAGTCTGCTGCTTGAGATCTTCTCTTCACACTTCCTCTTCTGGCCAGGCACCCTCATTTTACAGTACTCAAGTTCTGAACACTGATCTGCTGATCTCACAGCGAGGGTCACTTTGAGGCCGGTTCAGTAAGGTTTGAGCCATCTGAGGTACCTCCTGCTTTGGCAGCTTCTTCTGGTGGAAAGAATGGCAAGTGAGTTATTTCTGAGATCTGAAGGAGGATAAAAACACACTGACCTCATCCTTCATTAATCAGGGTACCATCTATAAGGAATCATCTACAAAAAGCCTGTATAACAGCATGGGTTTGCCAGGGGTTTTGCATAATTAAAAGACTCCATTAATCATCGCAACACCACCTAACCTTTATCTTTCTTCTCCTGGGTCTCCTCGGCTGCAGTCTTGTCTGCTCGGAAGAAGATTCGGGCGCTGCTTAACGAGAAGTGGAGCAGCTCAAACTCCTGAAGTGAAAGGAAGACAAAGAGGTCAGAGTGTACAATTGTTCTACATCAGCGGTCGTTAGGCGCAGAGGGAGAGATGAGAGGCAAAGATACTGCGTGAGGTGAAAGGGACAGGTGCAACAGGGTGTTCTAATAACAACGGGAAGCTAGTTATTGTAGTACGGCCTGTTGATCTGGCCGGCTTATTAACACAGCCAGCAGCTGGAGCAGCAGCAGTTTCTGTGACACACGGCTCATGGAGGCAATTAAGGTACTTTAAAACCCATTAACTGCAATTAGCATCAAAGTTTGTGTTCCTTCTCAGAATATGTTCAGAACAGAGTCCAATCTGAACACAGACACAACACATATTTTTTTATATTCAGTTTGGCTTACACGTCCCGAGGATATCATTATCTTCCATCATAAATAAACATCCATAAATTCACTTCAAAATCATAGAAAAGACGCTCCTTAAAAGGTCAGAACCTGCCTGAGAATCATCCCATTTTTAACAGGGCTGTCAATCGATTAAAATATGATGATATGATTGTCCATAGTTAATCACGATTAATAACACATTTTTTATCTGTTCAAAATGTACCTTAAGGGAGATTTGTAAAGTATTTAATACTCTTATCAACATGCGAGTGGGCAAATATGCTTGTTTTATGCAAATTGTTACGGTCGCAGAGTGACCGCTCGTAGTTCCAGTGTGCCTAGAAGCACAGGCAAAGCCTGTGCAAAGCACACTGGTCTATTATTCGCCGGGCTTGTTTTTTTCTGCTCCTTCCAAAACCTTAACCTCGCTACTCCTCCTGCAGCGTTGCCAACACCTGTACAAAAAGTACATCAAAACGTGCGGAATGATCGGGAATCGTGTGCTATGACTTTTCTAAGAGATTCGCGCAGTGGTTTCCGATGCCATACGAATGCATGGCAAATCGACGTGAAGAGAGCTCAAAAAAGTTCGTCTTTGGGGCCCTACAGAGTCGCCATACTTTAACGTAGAAACATGATTAAAAGTTTAAACGGGTCACCAGACTTGGGACTTTATTGGGCCAAATGGGCATTTTGATAGCTGGCACGGTTTTCACGAAATCGCAGTTTACGTTTTGTGAAATTTTCAGACCGTTTCAGATTTTATAATGGGTGTGTATTGCGTGGATTGTTAAAAGCTAGAGCACGTGACATCATCGCTAGAGTGGAGCAAAACTTTAAAATCTTTTGAAAATTTCCCTAACAAATTGCTGCCTAAAACAAAATTTTCACTCCTCATACACAATTAATACATTAAAACGTAGGTATTTTTGTCTTCTTTCAGATAATGTGCCCATTTAAGCAATAGGTGTTACAGTTTGGGATTTATTTCCTTCATAGCACCGAGAGATCCCTTCCTCTCTCTCATCCGCTGCAATGTTAATTCACCTCTAAAAGTCTTGAACAAAAACTCAACTGTGGAGACTTTTTAAACTGCCAGTTCGCAATCATTTTTAACTTTATCCAAACAAACAACACGTCCACATCTTCATTAAAGTCTTGAGGTGCTCAAACTGAGGAGATTTCAGCTATACAACTTATAGTTTTTAACTGAGGGGTCTTTTTCATGTAGTACCTTCTCTGTGTTTTCACTAGTCATTCCCAACCATAACTCAGCACTTTCAGACACAAACAGGTGTTTCTGATTGACTGATTAGATCTCCATCAATCTCTGATTGGCTGGTTAGAGCTCCATCAATCTCTGATTGGTGCATTGCTCTTAAACTCTTTTTAACTGTACAAGTTTAAATCATATTTAACCCTCGACCGTTACTGTCTGATCAGTCACACACACACACACACACACACACACACACACACACACACACACACACACACACACACACACACACACACACACACACACACACACACACACACACACACACACACACACACACACACACACACACACACACACAGGATTTTAAGGCATAGGGATTTTTTTTTTCACTTTAATGGATCAGAGCCATAATTAGGGCCCATGCACTTGAAATTTGGTCAGGACCATCTAAAGACCTTAAGAATGACAGGTTATTCAAACCCTGAGTTTTCATCGAACGACCTTGCCGTGGCGGCCATTTTAGGCCATTCGCCATGAAACAGGAAGTTGTTGTAACTCCACTGTACATGGTCCAATCTGCCCCAAATTTCTCTGACATGATAAGGGTCCATGACTGACGGAATTTACATGTCAACATTGAGTCACACTCATAGCGCCCCCTACTGACAACTGGAAATGATATGTTTTATATTTTGATGTACTCCTCTGAGCAGGTTGACCAGATGCACCTCAAATGTGGTCAGAAAAGTCTCAAGACCTTGATGAGACTATGTTGTTTTTGTTCAAAATCAGTCTAACCTGTCTCAAGATGATTTCTGTCCCTCCCCGCACCACTCCTCACAGCCCCCCAATCACCATGGCAAACCAGTGACAGACACGCACATAGTCTGTGTATATGTATATGAACGCATATACCGTAATTAGCGAAGCTCCTCGTCTTCTCTCACATTCACATTAGCCAATCAGAGCAAATGTAGGCATTTTCAAAACTATGGATTATATATCAGTGAATAGTCCTACAGTGATACCCTCACTGTGAACCTCAGACGGTCTGAATCTGTCACCGTCCCGGCACCAGCACACTGGTCAAAATTTCTTGCGAAATTTTCTAGTTATCATTGTTATTAGTGGTATTTGCCCGTTTCTTTGCTGTCCCTCCGATTCAAGATGAGGTCACGTCTGGGGATCCCCTTCAGTGCGACGCCATCAGGTGGATGCCCTCCGTTTCCCGCTTGTTGTGGTCGGGCCTCCGACACGTCATCGGTGATTACCCAGTCACCAGCCTGCTGTGCCGCGTGTCGAGAGTTGAAAAGCCAGCTGCGACTATTCTATTCGGCGAACAGTGATTACCCTTGATCTGTTCCCCCTGTGCCTCTCGTTTGAATTGTGAAATTGTTAACTCGTGTGTGAATAAGTCTAACTGGCGTCAGTGGACTTTAGATTGTGATTGTTAACTTCTCTGAGGTACTCGTTGTGATTTTAGTTATCCTTTTTGCATAGAGATTCTGTTGTATGTTGGTAGATTATATTCAGGGCTAGAGTTGTGCTTTTGTTGTTTACCTTGTTTTCATGCCACCCGAACCCTCGCTTTCTGTTATTGTAAGACTGAAATTGTGTCATGTAAACGTAGCTGTGCAAACATAGGTTTAGTATGTTATTGATTTGCTCTATTCCATTTTGTTTACACATATTTAGTGTTTATAGTAATGTTAAGATGTTCTGTTATCAGATATTGTAAGCTACGGCTGGTATCAGATATTTTCACTAGGCGGCGCTGTTCAGGCAGCTGAGGGTTTGATGGGTTGAGAGAGGGGTAGAAGAAGAGTAGGGGGTCGGAGTAGGAGAGCAGAGTGGAATGGCTTGATTTAACTGTGTTCGGGAGTTGACTAAAGTTATGAGGAAAACCCAGAACGTGTTGGACTGCTTTATTCTTCCACAAACACCCACGTCGCTTACATTATTACAAAACCGTGTATCAGTTGTTTTTGTTTTACTTTCACCACAGCAATAAACCAAGTGATTGCCTGATAACATCGGCTTCTTGTTACTTCCTTTATCCCTAGACCAAGTTTGGGTCGTAACACAAATGTATGTATATATTTATTATTGGAAATCAATTAACAACAAAGTACAATGACAGATCAAGGTCTCGGTACCCCTTTGAAAATGGCCATGCCAGTATTTCCTCGCCAAAATTTAGCGTAAGTTTGGAGGGTTATTTATGCTAATATGACATGGTTAGTACCAATGGATTCCTTAGGTTTTCTGGTTTCATATGATGCCAGTATCTTCATTCTAGCTTTAAAACTCAGCCCGCTACAACCTAAAAATAGCAAGTTGCGTTAATGTGTTTAAGAAATTAGTGGCGTTAAAACGAAATTGTGCTAAAGCGTTATTATCGCGTTAACTTTGACAGCCCTAGTTTTTAAGTGTTCTTCAGTAGCAAAGTCATCTTGTGACAGTGGTCTGTACATCCATGGATACTTTGCAAACAGATACTGCCAATAGCTAATTCGGCATGTTTAAAGGGACTCTATGTAAGAAATTGCTTGTTAACAGCGAGACCTGTGGCTGCAATGTCAACGAAAGTCAGCGTCCTGTTGCTCGCGCTTGTGCACGCTCTACATAGACATGAACGAGCACCGGTATAAACAGTGGGGCGACAAACGTCAGCTAAAACACAAAATCACTCTATATTTCACCTGCTTGGCAGTAATGTTAGCTGACCAGACGAAGGTCTCTCCATGAATCAATGCTGATCCTAGTGTTGGCTTTTCCTGCGTTAGCCGATCCCGACCCGGAGGGAACATCGACACCCGGTCAGAGACGATAACGTAACTCGCTGCGGAGCCCCGTCACTTCACAAAACACGGGAAACCTCTGTTGGTCTGGAGGAGCGGCAGCATTTATTTCTGCACAAACGTCCACTTGTGCAGATATTCTAAGAGCTAAACTAACTCTTCTGCAGTGTGTAGTGTGCGCGCGTGCACGTGGAGTTGGAGCGAGCCGAGCAGGTGAGAACGAGCGCGGTGTGCAAGCAGGCAGGAGCAGACAGCCGGAGCAGGCTGGAGCAGAGCAGAGGCTCCAGTCCTGGAGACAAAAAGTTACGGTCTCCCCCGCGTCCTCCGACCGCAGCTTGGGTGGGCGAAGCAGGAAGAGCCAACACTGTTTTGCAAGACGGGCTTCACTAGATATAGCTTTGCAGTTTTGGTGCTTCCGTGTAGTTTGTGTTGAGAGTCTGCATGGGACACCGACCCGGTAGGATTTATACGTGTAAGAAGTTACATATAGTCCCTTTAATGCTGCCAATTTGTCAAAAAAAGACAAAAAAAAGTCAAAACAAACTCACTGACTCCATGGTAACATTATACTTCCTGTTAACATCCCCCAGCTAGAAGGGGGTTGTGTGTGTGTGTGTGTGTGTGTGTGTGTGTATCTTCTTTGACACTTCAACAGGGACTGTACCTGGAGGTAGACATCCAGCCGCTTCTGAGTGAGGTTCATAGTTTGCAACAACTTCTCATCCTGGCTGGCCGACTGGACGCTTTGCTCCTTCACCACGGCATTCATCTCTTTCTTGTACTTGTCTCTGACGGCCTGGAACCAGTGCAGAGAGTCAAACTCCAGATACTGGTCCAGCAGCTTCAGAATGTACGCCACGCCTGCGAGAACGATACAGCAGTAATAGAGAGGAAGAAGAGAGGAAATCAGTCAACAGCCAAAAAGCAGCACAAGTGTAGAGCATTGAGCTGATGTTATATAGTACATACTCATCGCTTCACTTACCCATAGCAAAGCCATCATCAGTGAAAGCAGCTCCAGTTTTGTTCTTCTTGTTGAGTTTCTCTTTGCAGCTGATGGAGTGCTCCACGAAATTCACCGTCTATGGGAGAGATTTGTTGTGTATCACTTACTGAAAGTGCTGCATGGACTAAAAATGAAAAACAGTCGAGAAAAAAGCAGAGTGAGTAGGTAAACAAATGGGACGGAGAAAAGAGCGTGACAGGTAGTAATAGCACAGAAACAAAGGCTGTATTTGAAACCGCATACGGCGAGGGAAGAGGAGAGGGAAAGAGCTGCCTCTGACGGGGCAGAGAGATACCTGCTGAGACAACATGAACCTTTTTAACAATTTCTCTAATATCTGTAGGGATATCAGTCCACTGTTTAGTTGCTGTAACTGAAAAAGCAGTTTGAGTAAGGTAAATTTTGTCGAGCAATATTTTATATTTCCCGTCTCCCCTTGTTGATGATCCTTTTTGTCTTATTTCACTATGAGCCGTTAGAATAAATAGCTTAAACCTGCAGTATCTTATAAAGTAAACAAGCATAACATAAACAACAAAATCAAAGTTGTATTCTTCGATAATATTGTAATAGTGGTACGAGTTAGTTTTTTTGTCCAGTGCTTTAAGAGCTGGTTTAAAGGCTAAAGCCTCGTCTAGCATACTGCAAAATACATCGCTTTAACCGTCACATACTACATACTATTGAGGAATGCAGTATGCAGTATGTGCTGTATACTGCATACTGCGTTCCTCAGTAGTATGTAGTAGGCGGTTTTGAATACCGCCAAATGAAAGGTCTTGACACTGACCAGCGGGGGTACAATCATGTAGAAGTTCCTCAGGTGCATATTCTTGGCACTGCGAAACTCTGGAGCAAACACCGCCACCAGCATCTTGAAATACTCCGTCCCCTCGGCAGAGTTGCTGGTCAGATCTCCCAACACTGAATCTAGGACACTGAAAATGACACACAACATTGAAGAACTGTGGGCGACTCCTCTGGTTGCAAAAAGAAGTCTGATTGTATAGAAGTCTATGAGAAAATGAGCCTACTTCTCACGTGATTTATTACCTCAGTAAACATTGTAAACATGAGTTTATGGTCTCAATCGCTAGTTTCAAGTCTTCTTCAAAACAGCATGATGTTCATTTAGTAAATTATGGTTCCATTTAGAGTCAAACAGACCATAAAGCAGGGTATGCTTTAGGGTGTGGCTACCTTGTGGTTGTCTGTGTTTTCGTCGTAGAACTTTAACCCTTTCACAGTGTGTTTTCAATTCATGAAAGTTAATTGTAACCTTTTTGGTCGCCTGAAAATGCCTTATTCAGCATTCGGTTGTACTTAGCTCCACCCTCTCCCGTGCAAAAAAACAACATGGCAACGGCCAAATACCAAGATGGCAACGGCCAAAATGCCCAACTTGAGGCTTCAAAACTGTAGTCCACAAACCAATGGGTGACATCACGGTGACTACGTCCACTTCTTATATACAGTCTGTGCCGTAGACACAACTGAAGCACAGCTGTTTGTGTGCATGACGGAAATATTAAACCAAAACTGAAACTACATGTTAAAATCTAATGGAGCTGACGCTCCAGATTTAGATTAACCCACATCCACCCAAATTAGTTTTTTTAAATAATCTACAGAAAATACAAGTGCATGCTTCACAAAGACTGACATGTAAATTATACACTGCTCAAAAAAATTAAGGGAACACTTAAGTCACACATCAGATCTTGATGAACGAATTATTCAAGTGGAAAATCTTGTTGACAACAAAATTACGTAACAACGGTCAATGGAAACCAAAATCATCCACCAATTGAGGGCTGGATTAGAAATCACACCGAAAATCAATAAAAAAAAAATTGAAATCACAGGCTGAACCAACTTGCTTGGATTTCATCACATCAACTCATAATTTGACTCAGTAGTGTGTACGGCCCCCGTACACACTACTGAGTGTGTACGGGGGCCGTATGCACTCCCGACAACGTCTGGACATGCTCCTGATGAGTCGGCGAATGGTGTCCTGTAGGATCTCCTACCAGACCTGGATCGGGGCATCAGTGAGCTCCTGGTCAGTTTGTGGCGGTACATGGCGGCGTCGGATGGACCGATACATAACATCCCATAGGTGCTCAGTTGGATTTAGGTCAGGGGAACGTGAGGGCCAGTCAATGGCATCAATGCCTTTGTCATTCAGGACCTGCCTACACACTCTGGCCACATGAGGCCGGGCATTGTCCTGCACCAGGAGGAACCCAGGGTCCACTGCACCAGCTTGAGGTCTGACAATCGTTCTGAGGATTTCATCCCGGTACCTAACAGCAGTCATGGTACCGTTGGCTATGACATGGAGGTCTGTGCGACCCTCCAAGGATATGCCTCCCCAGACCATCACTGAACCACCGCCAAACCGGTCATGCTGGATGATGTTACGGGCAGCATAACATTCACCACGGCGTCTCCAGACTCTTTCACGCCTGTCACATGTGCTCAGTGTGAACCTGCTCTCATCTGTGAAGAGAACGGGGCGCCAATGGCGGACATACCAATTCTGGTGTTCTCTGGCGAATGCCAATCGAGCTGCACGGTGCTGGGCTGTGAGCACAGGTCCCACTAGAGGACGTCGGGCCCTCATGCCACCCTCATGGAGTCTGTTTCTGACAGTTTGGTCAGAAACATGCACACCAGTAGCTGCTGGAAGTAATTTTGTAAGGCTCTGGCAGTGATGCTCCTGTTCCTCCTCGCACAAAGGAGCAGATACCGGTCCTGCTGCTGGGTTGATGCCCTGCTACGGCCCTGTCCAGCCCTCTTCGTGTAACGGCCGGTCTCCTGGTATCTCCTCCGTGCTCTTGAGACTGTGCTGGGAGACACCGCAAACCTTCTTGCGACCGCACGTATGGATGTGCCATCCTGGAGGAGCTGGACTACCTGTGCAACCTGAGTGGGCTGCAGGTACCGCCTCATGCTACAAGTTGTGACAAGGACACTAGCAGAACACAAAACTAGAGAAGAATCAGTCAGGAAGGATAAGGAGAGAGCAATTGTCTGTGGCCACCACATGCAAAACCATTCCCTTTTTGGGGGTTGTCTTGCTGTTGCCTCATTGCCTCCATTGCACCTGTTGTCACTTTCATTTGCACCAAAGCAGGTGAAAGTGATCACCTGTGCTTTCTAAATGGACAGATTGATATCCCTGAAGTTTAACTGACTTGGTGTTATACTGTGATGATTAAGTGTTCCCTTAATTTTTTTGAGCAGTGTATTTTGGAGACATGGAAGTGCAGGGTTTTCAAATGCCCTACCTGGCAGCTTTCTGGGTCTCCTCTGACAGTCCCTCCTCCTTCACCAGCTCCTCAAAGTTGACTATATCCTCCAGGTCGGGGACGAACCTGGAGATGACGCAAAACATACAAGTGAGATATGACAGAAAACACTTCAGTGAATGTTACGGCTGTATGTGTTCCCTGTGCTCTTGTCATGTTTCCCTCTCCAGTAGCTCTGCCCAGAGGCCTGTACTACGAAGCGAGTTCAACATACCCAGGGTATCTTCTCGTTATCTGGCTTAACTAACCCTAACAAACGAGATCCTGCTTAGCGCTCCTACGACACTGGTTATCAACTTGGTAAATCAACCCAGGGTTTAAAAGGGGCGGTGTTTGCAGCATATGACCAGTCACAGACATGGACAAGTCTACTGTCAGCAGAGCGGCATATTATACAAACAAAGAGCAAACTATAATACTAGGCAAATACGAAGAAGTTAAACACATAATCCAGACTAAAGTTAACACTGTTGAAGCTGCCAAATGCAGGAAATTAACAGATTTATTAATTTAACGGAGAAGAACCACCATCGTAGGACTGAAAACCCAGGGGGTACATCCCAAGTCTCTTAATTGCATCCACGTTTCCCTCACTTGCGTCTTTTCCTTGCGTCTTAGTCCCACCCACCAGGTATGCATGGAGACACAAGGAAACCATTCGAGGAGAGAGGAAATGAGGAAATATGTTTTTAGAGACATGAGACGTCCTTTCCTCTGAAGCATCATGTGAAGCGAGGTCTGTTTCTGATGACAGCAGCAGCTGATCACAGCTGGATCAGCTGTCAGTTGGCTTTAACAGCTGTAGAGACTTTTGATGGAGTTTGTGCCTTTACTGTAATACTAATAAAGACAGTTATTATCAGTGGCAGAGCAGCAGTGTTTTCTCTCTGTAGCCTGTTACCTGTTTAAAAAACACCTGCCCATGAATAACAGCTGCAGTCCGTATTTATACTATACTATATTATTTATTCATTATTTGCGACTGTATTTGTTAATAATCTGATTGTGAATTCATTATTTAAAAACCCAGAATATGACTGGTGTCTTTTGAACACCGGAAATTATTTATTAGGCGAAATGTTTGAGGGAAAATTGAAATGGTGCAACTCATATCAAACCCGACGCTCAGGAATTATCAGCCTCACATTTGACTGAATGGAAATGATGATAAATGATGTAAAAGTTTTTGTCGCTGACAGACAGACTCTCCTACTCTGTCGGACTTTAATTGTATCCTTAATAAAAGTTAATGGGGGAAATAACAGATGTCAGGCTTCTTCATCTGCGGTGTGTGAAAGAGAGATACCACAGGTCCTTCTGCTGTTGATCAGTCCTACAACTAACACAGATTTTAACTAGATGGTGAATCAGAAAAAAACTAAAATATAAAACTTTTAATCTGTTATCTGTCTTCACTCCGGTATGAAACTCCAGTGATGTTGAGAGGTAACATTATCAGATTAGTTCGGTCTGCAGCAGCGTCCAATCAGTAACTGATATTCAATAAGGGGGCGTGTCGGTCGGTGAAAGACTTCCGTGAAGGCTGCTCTCGTGTATCCTCGCTCATGGCTCCTCAAAGATCCCTCCTCGCTCTGTGCAGAAATAAGCGCTTTGAGACGGTCTTCAAGATGGCGCACCAGAACAACTTCCGGTTCAAGCGAGGAGCGAGGAAATAACAAATAAGAGACTTGGGATGTACCCAGGGTTAACCCTGAAGTTACCTCGCTAACCCCAACTCCTGCTTCGTAGTACAGGCCTCTGTCGTGCTGCATTGCTCAACGACATGCCCAGGTGTGTTGCATGTTCAACGAGGCCTGGAAAGGAAGTGTTTTAAAAGCACTGTGTCCGCAGCAGAGGAGAGAGGACACTGCTGGTTTTACTGCCTCTCAGCCTATGACTTTGTATTGTCTTGTTTGTATGTCCTTGTTAATAAATCCTATGGATTTGAGTGTTTTAAAAGGTGTCTGCTGTGGTTGATTTGGGTCAGTGGTGAGTGTTGCACAAATATACACAACCAGCTCTCAAACAACTCTCTTTTACCTGATAGCGCTGCTGCAACAGTGGAGGCCCCCAGAGCGGATCATACGCACATAGCCCATGGCGTTACCTGAAAGAAATCAGGGTCAAATTGGTGTTGGCTTACATCTGCTGCACCTGCAGTTGAATTTCTGAAGATGATATGCCAAGAACAGATCAACATTTACGGAATACGTTGTTTTTCTCACCAATCTGGCTGATGAGCTGTCTGAACTGGTCCAGGTAGCTCTGTCCGTCAGGAGTAATGCCCAGTTTCCTGATGCCGCGGTTAAACTTCTCCGCTCGCTCAAATGGATACTACAACAAGATCATGGAAAACATAAGAGCTGGAGGCAGGGAGCCAAGTTACTGTGCATGGTGTTATGATAACGCAGTATTTTTAAAACAGAAGCTTCAGGAGGATTAGACAGCTAACTGGTTCCAAGAACAGAAAATCTAGAGAAGCCCCCGTTTCCGAGGCAAACTTTACATGCTCATTTAACACTAGCTTTCCAGCTCTCACCAGTTGGGGCTCAACTGGTGGTGTTGCAACCATCTGACCAAACTAAAGCATAACATTTTCTGAAAATTTCCACCCCTCCAATATTCACCATCTGTCCATTGTGCTTAGTTTGTATAACTGGTGTGATAAAATGTATGAATTTGGACTGACACTGAGCCTTTTTTTACCTTCTGATCAGACTGGTCCTTTGTTTCTCTGAAGAAGCGGATGTCCTTGATGAGTCTGGACTTGATGTGTTCGTCGTACATAAACTGACTGAAGATGTAAAACTTCTTCCGCAGGAACTGGTAGGTGAAATTCACCTGATGAAAGAAGAGAGGAGATGTTTAACAGGGGAGGCAAAAAGCCCTCGATGCACCCAGATCTGAGAGATGGACTAAAACACACGCCACTGCCTTCACTCACCGTGGTGTTCATAATGCCTGTGCCATGGGTCCGAATAGAGTTGGCGATGTGACGGATGTTGATGGTGTTCAAGTGCTTGTTGTTGCTGGCCTTCTCTATGAAGATCTTTTGGAAAGCAAAAACTGTCACACACTGTAAAAACTGCTTGGTTCAAGAGATAGAAGGTGAATATGGAGGCTTCATGTCTTACCTGGTTGTTGAGGTTATAAAGGTAGCGCGAGACAAAAACATGAATGTTCCTCATGATCTCCAGAACGTCCAAACCCTGATGAGAACACACGGGGGGGGACTCCAGTTATAATCAACCTATACTTCTTTGAATTAAAATCTCCACCTCTGTCATGATGTATACGGTGTAACCATACAGACCTGCTCCAGGGTTTGGCTGGGCAGGTGCGCCTCAGTCATCGTGAGTCCATAGCGCTGCGTGGCGAGGTTCCTCATCTCACTGTAGGTGGCCCAGTCATGCAGAGCGACAGTGGTTAGGTTGTAGAAAGTTTTATCCAGGTAGTGGGTCACATAGGCTGCAAGGACATGACAAATAAGTTACACCCTCAGCATCATCTTATAGTTCTCCAGCAGGTGTCAGTATTACACAGCACACTTTCTTACACTGACATGACCAGGTTAGTTCTATAATGCACAGTTTACTGGTGAGATATCACACAGACTAGCACAGAGTCAACCGTATTTCCGCTGAATGAAATATTTAGTTGCAACTGAAACAGTAACAGCACTCAGAGGGCGCACACCTCAAAGTTGTATAATGCTCTTCATTTGCTATTTTAAAGAGGACCTATTATGCTTATATTCAAGTGCATACTTGAATTTTGGGTTTCTACTAGAACATGTTGACCTGCTTTAATGTTCAAAAAACTCGGCTGTGCTGCAGCACCTCTTTTCAATCTCTGTCTGAAACGCTCCGTTTGAGCTTTGTTTGTTTCATTCCAATAAGTGCAGTACACAGTTTTCCATCACCTTTGATAAGGATGAAGCGGTTGAAGAATCGGATGGGTTTGAGGGAGAAAAAGTGGGCCAGGTCCTTCATCCCGACTTTGAAAGGGTTCCTGTCGTCCAGCTTCAGGTGGGTGTGAACAGAGAGACGCAGGTCCTTCTCAATCTCCTTACACAGCTTGTCCAGCAGGTGCTAAAGAGATAGAACGAGAACAAGATTCACAAATGTACATGAAGGTTAAAGAGTAACTTCTGTATTTTTAAACCTGGACCTTATTTTCCCATGTTTTTGTGTCTGAGTGACTAATGGGGATAACAGTTTTTTAAATTGGTCCAGTATTGAGGGAGAGCACTGCAGCTGCCAGCCGCTAAACAAGCTTACGTGCACTGAAAGTGCTTGTTTTTGCTACTGACAGGCTCAGATCGTTGTCTCTGACAACATTATGGAAAGGACCCTACAGAGAAATGAAACATATTTCTTACCTTTCACTTCTGTTTGTTATTGTGTGTCTCTCTCGGAGAATTCTTGTCAGACCCACATTGTCGAAATTAGCTAAATATTCAGCAATGACATTGGAAATCTTTTCGATAACACTAAGCCACACTATCTGTACTCCAACACAACAAACTCTGACAACAAACACGGTGTCCCGTGGCACTCCTCTCTCCACTCTCACTCACGTTTTCCAACTAGTCACAACAGTTATTTCTCTGTAGGGTCCTTTCCATAATGTTGTCAGATGCTTTTAATAACAATCTGAGCCTGTCAGTGGCAAAAACAAGACCTTTTAGTGGACATAAACTGACTGTACCAGGTTGCCCCAAGTGATTACATTACAGCTTTTTTAGCGGCTGGCAGCTGTAGCGCTCTCCCTCAATAATAGACCAATTTCAAAAAGCGTTGTCCCCATTAGTCACTTAGAGACAAAAACAAAAAATAAAATAAGGTCCTGGTTAAAAAATACAGACGTTACTCTTTAAGTATATGACTCCAACTCTGGTAATTTGTTTAATTTGTATAAAATGATTTAAATCGAAAGTCCCGACACTTGTACACCGTACTGTATATTTCCTCTAACATCCTCATTTCCTCTGTTCTCACCTCGTTGAACACGTCCATGATCTCCTTGTCGTAGCTCTCAAGTAGCTGGTCACATGATTCCATGTGTTTGGCGTGCAACATGGAGGGCACGCTGTCCCTCAGTGCACTAAACATGTACTGCTCCGGCCAATCAAAGACGTCACCCAGGAAGGCAGAGCACCAGAGCAGCAAATCAGACACAAGCAGAAGAGAAACAGGTAACATTTAAAGGCAAGCTATAAACAAACAGTTTATATGAATTAGCAGATATTCAGTCTTCCAGGGGCCTGTTTCACCAAAGCAGAATAAAGATATCCGGGATAAGAGAGAAGGCGAGGCTTGACCTAGTCTAGTCAATTCATCCTGGCTTGATTGGTTTCACGAAGGCCAAGCCAGGCTGAGGAGGAGCGACGAGGTTGAACCAGGTGTAAGTAATTCTGATAGATGCGCGTTCACTGTTTTCCTCAATAGACCAGGAGGTCGATCGCAGATTTACTGATGCTGAAATGAAGTAAACGCGTTCCGCGTACTTTAAACCCAGCGAGAAACAGCTTTGAATGGAAGATTAGGAGGAAGTAAAACATATAATATGTAGAAAAGGAGACACGGCCGTCGGCCGCTGTAATAAAACAGCGAGAAAACAAAGTGGCAGACGATAGCGGAGCGACTCAACGCGTAAGTAGTCTAAAAATAGCCTATAACGTTACATTCACTCACCACTGCTGTTAACTGAAACATTATTAAACCATTGAAGGAGTTACTGTCACTTCACCTTAAGGGAGAGGTGGAGGTTAATATATTATTTAGGAAATTTACCATGAAGATTAATTACAACCACTAATCCACAATGATATAATACGACAATACCAAACATATATATATATACATATACATATACATATATATATATACATATACATATACATATACATATACATATACATATATATATATATATATAACAATGATTAACACATTATGTTACATACATGTTTACAGTGTGCACTGGAATGATCACTACTTCTCTTTCTGATTTCCTCAATGTCTTTTTATCTCCAGATCTCGGTCCAAGTCCTGCACGTTTTTTTTTGGTTTTAAGTCAACTCTTTTTGAATAAATCACTTTTTTCATTGATATTTGCACCTCTGCAAACTATATTTGCTTTTTTAAGTGTGTGCTGTATGCCTACAGACATCTGACAATTTGTCTATTCTTTAAAACACATTAATCTGCACAGCAGGAATTGTGCATGGTGTGCCTTATTACGACCATTATTTATATAGAACGAAAGAAAGAAAGAAGGCTAGATGCAGCCTACATGTCAGTCTAGTGGAAATACTTATTTAGTCCATAATGGATAGAAAGTCAGTGATGTGGTGCTCATAGAAAACATCATATTAACAGGACCCAGATACTGTACAGCCTGAGAGCAGCCTGACATCGTAGTGAGTGTAGGACATCCACACACCATGCAGAATTAAGAACTGATATGTGTTTTACAGAATTCACAAATTGTCAGATGTCTGTACAGCACACACTTAACAATACATACTGAGGGGATTAGAAAGAGAAGTAAGTGATAATTTCAATGTACACTGTAAGTATACACAGTAACACAATGTATTAGTCATTGCCATTTCTTTCTCCCCCAGCAGACAAGTGATCCAAGAAAAATAAAAGGTCAAAAAGCATTGTGGTGTCCTCTCCCTGTTGTTTCATGTATATACAGAAACACTATATATAGTAGTAGTATATATAGTACATATACATATATACATACATATATATATGTATATATATGTGTGTGTATATATATATATATATATATATATATATATATATATATATATATATAAAAACAATAGAACATAAGAAGAATGTGTTACGGTCCTTTTGGGGACGCCATTGAATGCTCTGCAGTAACAGATGTGAAAGCCAGATTTTATTTTAGAACTATATATATATATATATATATATATATATATATATATAGTTACTGCTCCACTGAACTTTATCAGCCATTTCTAATCAATAATATATTCATCAAACCTCTAACAACAATATGAACAAAAGTCTTCATAAATACAATATAACCGTAATAATGACTATCACATGAATGATTATAAAAATAAAAATGAATGATGATCACAATGTTAAAATAACAGTACTGAACTGAATGGTGGTATGTTTTCAGTTAGGTACTTATATGTATTAGCCAGCATTAAAATATGGTATTTTAATGCAGGCTGATAAAAAATAAGGTAAAATACATGCATAAGATCATGGACTAACTGTAAAAAACACATTGTTTTCCGATCGGAATGACTGCTGACTGAACAGAAAAGGCACCAGGATAAACTAAGCCTGGCTGTTAGCCTGGTCTGGAGCAGGCTAGCTGCACAGAATAAATCTCCATGGTAACTTATGCTACTGCTTTTGTGAAACCGAGTCAAGGCTAAACAGAGCCAGGATAACCGGAAAACCCCGGCTTAATCCCTTATCTTGGTTTGGTGAAACAGGCCTCAGGTGTCTGGTAAAGCAGTAAATCCCGAATTCCAAAATTCATTCAGCAATGTAGGTTTCCCCTAAATTGGCGTGAAACCTTTGTGATCCTTGCAGACAGGGTTACAAGCCCATGTAACATCTCAAAGAAATAGTGCGTGTGGACAGTCCATTCTGCTTACATGTATTCTCGCTGCGTCCACGGCGTTGTCGTATACATCATCAAGGTAGATGGGAAACACAGCTCGATGCCAGTAAAGGAAACTACAGTCACACTGCAGCTTGACCCTGAGGAATTAAGGAAAACAGTCCCAAAGTAGGTCAAAGAAAACATCAAACTGCTTACATGAAAGGATTTTGTGCCAAGAATTTATACACAGTTCTGACGAGGTCCAACATTAGCATCCAAGTAACAGATGCAACTAAAAATGTTTGTCTCAACAGATAATTGACGACAGTCGTCTGCCAAATTGATGTATGGGTATTTGAGATTTCAGCCTCTTAATGATTTGGTTATATAAAGTGCTTGGTTCTCAAAACTACTGTGCAAGCTCTTTGCCTATGAGACATCACAGCACAACAACTGGCTGTATATTACACGACATGTTGAAAGCTGTCTGTCACACTGGCTCCACACCAAGCAGCAGCAGCATCTCAACTTCTGGAAGTTGTCTTCACTGCCTGGAGGGTTAAATCACTTTGCCAGCTCTTGGCAGGCGCAGCGAAAACAGATTGTCTCGTGTGCTGACTTAGAAAATTTTCACTTGAAATTTTGTTCAACGTGATCAAAAGAAGCAAAATCCCACCTCTCACTCAGCTCACTAATCAGATCCAGCTTCTTCAACACGAGCTGCAGCGGAAGCAGCTCCTCATCTTTGAACGTTTTCTACAAGGCGGCGAGAGATTTCAAGCTAAGAATCAAATGAAATAAAAGCAAACAGAAGTGTTTGTATCCCATCAACTTCTCCGAACATACCAGCTGAGTGCCGACACACAGTGCCAGAGACACCACTAGGCGTCGCTCCTTCGTGCTGGGTCCACTAAGAGCATTTTCCGCAAGCACCAAAGACGACAGCACATCCAGCCGCTGCTCGCTATACTTCTTGTCGGAGATCACCCTTTTCTTCAGGGAATAAAAACACATAAAATGAAGTTAGACCTGTAATTAGAAAAAGTCCATAAACTCCTCCTGTAAATACCAATAATGTGATTTATTATTTGTGCATTTGTATTCACCTTGGCGATGCCGATGGCGTTGAGGGCCTGTGACTGCAGCTGCTGAGTGATGTGAGAAACAGAGTCTGCTACAACCATGGACCGCCTGTGAAACGTGTGCTCCACAGCCTGAGGGGAGACCAGTCACATAACCTTATTAGTTTTACTCAAACAGACCATACCCTGGTGAAAAGCCTGGAAACACTCATAGGCACACCCACACACACACCTTGAGCAATTCAACCAGTCGACATAGAGCTTTGACAGAGGTCTTGGTCATGGGCCGCTGCATCGACATGTACATGTTCATGGTGGTTTTGATAATGGTGCTTATGCTGTATGCATACAGGATGCCCTGTAAGACACAGGGAACTGTTAGTAAAGAAGTTCAACAAACTTGTATTAAAGGCACACCACTTTTTACATATCTTATGCAGTCAGTTTATCTTGATATGAGTCTTACATAACTTATGCCTAGTTCACATTACACGGCTTTAGTCCTGATTTTCTTCTTCCCAACGTTTTTTGGAGCTCCCCGACAAAAGATCCAGATCAGAGGCAAATCGGCGTTAGCTCGCCGCTCGCACATCGGCACTCGAGCGTCATGTGTGAACTGCTCAAAGACGCGAGCCTCGCAGATACATTACAAATATCTAGCATGCTAAATATTTGGACCTGTCGGGGACTCCGGCCACGAGCTACAGCCAGTGAGAGCGCAAAACATGGGTTGAGGGGAAACCTGGGGGAGGAGGGGTCGCCTGTAACTATAGGAACTTATTGTGTGTGTTGCATTTGCATTTGCATTTTTTGAGGATAATCAATACATCTTAAGGTGCATTTACACCTGGATTTGAAGACGTATTGGAAAAATGCGAATACCATGTGATGATGAGCTGGTCTTTGTAGTCCCATGTCCTGGTCGGTAGTCCTGCTGAGCCTTGTTAGGGGATAATGCTGTCAGTCCTTACCTGTACAAACACATTACACCTGCTGTTCAGGTCTTCTGCCAACTTGTCACTTTTATGCTCCTTGGACAAGATGGACTCCATCTTCATCATCCAGGATGTTACAAACACATAGTAGGACTGAACATCCCTTAAGAGAGGAAACAACAGAAACAATCAGATTCTACAAATCTAAAAATTAAACAAAATAAATGTGACTGATCTTTGGCCCCACTGACTTTGTTAGTGTCTGAGCTCTTTGCTGCAGGTAGGCGTCTCTCTGCACTCTGATGGCCTGGAGACTCTTCTTATCCATTAGCTTAGCTGCGGCTGGGACCTTAGCGATGAGGAAAGTGTCAGGAAACCAGATGATGTTTGCAGTCAGAGTGACAGCTGGAACCTGGAGGAAGAGGCAGACACAGACACACGTGATTGAGATGTTTCCACTGTCAGGAGGTTATTAAAAAAAATGTAAATAAATAAAGACAAGGGAGGGCTGTCACAGATAGAGAAAAGAGGCAGGCCAAGAACAATGATCTACCTTTTTACAGACGTCCAGCAGCGCCTTGTAGAACTTTTTGTCTACACTCCTGAAGATGTGAAAGTGAAGCACAAAGAGACCACAGACGCCAGCATATTTATCTCTCTGGTCAATCTCTGAAGGTTCACCTGAAAACAATGCGGACACGCAGTCATAAATCACTTGACGTTGCAGGAGAGAGTGAACCAGTCGATCCTGAGGAGAGAAACTGACCAATTTTGGACTCAACATTGGTGAAAATGGTGCGAATGTTGAAGGCGAATTCCTCGGCAAATGCACTGTTTTTAGCAACAGCTACTCCTTCCCCGGGATCATCGAATCTCTGCTCCACACAGGCCTGTCACACAGTTGTAAACATCATGAGGTTAATGGTGCTCAGAGAACATGAACTCTGTAGTATTCAGTCTTACAATGACCTATCCTTACAGTCGAGAAATTGATCTCTGTTTGCATATTAGCACAAAACTAAAAACACTGACTTTTCAGCAAACACTTGATCTTAAGAAAACAAATTCTACAACATAATAAAGGCTTGAAAGAAGCGACGTCACCTGCAGTATCATGCCATCCAGCAGCTGTCCCTCAAGCTTGAGCAGGAGCTTCTCGAATGGTTTCAGCTTCTCTTCAGGGATGGAAAACTTCCCAGGGTTATGGTGCACAGATTTCAACAACCTACAATAAGAGGATGCAATTACAGAAATATATATAGCCTATACAGATTACATATCAAATGTTGAAATAGATCATACACTACTATCTGGTTTAAAGAGATGAAATTAGGTATGAAAGCAGAAAATGTAGGGTTAATACAAAATATCTTTCTAGATCAAATTAACGTACATATATTTTAGTTAAGCTGAAAACAACAATTTTGTCAGACATCATGTTATACTTAAATAAAAACGGACTTTGTTTGCTATGTATTTGCCTGCATCCCATCACTTAGTTGTATGACTGGTTTCAATCCAATTGTTGCGACTGCTATCAATCAATAACCGCTAAGAGGCTAAAGTAGGGTCTTTGCTGTCAGGTCACGTCACGCCACGTCACGCTTAGCCTCTTAGCTTCTTTTGATTGATAGTAGCCGCTACATTTACTCAACAGAAAATGTCTGAGCCGAACTCACCCTTATTGTCTAAATCACGCCGTCCAAGTGCACGGGTAAATAAAGTGAAAACCACACCACTGTGCCCATTACCGGACACAATACTAACCAAAAGAACGTGTGCATCTTAAACAAATAACAATAAACAATACAGGCTAAATACACACTTTGGCTTCTACACCACTTTTATAAACCACTAAGTCCTTCATCGTCATCCAGATAGTTTAACATTTTAACAGGTGGTTGCTGTCTTCAGTACCAAAAAAAATGGAATTTAGCTTTTCTTTTATCTCACTGGTTGCAATAGCCATGTGCGTGTCTGTGTCTGCGTTAACCTTTTATACATCTTCCAGTGATCTTTTAGTGTGCCGTGATTTTCCATGATCTCATCGAGTGTGAGCAGAACCACTAACAACTCCCCGAGGTGTTCGTACACTATCTGCAGAGAGAACACAAAACAGACGCGGTAAAAAACTATTTTGATAGATTAGATAAAGAACAGAGATTGAAGACATGAACAAAACTAACCAAATCTTAAAACCCACCTGGAAATGGACACCCGACGACTCAATGATTTTTGTTGCACCCCTGAGATATGAGAGGAGAAATGCATACTTGAACGAGAAATGCAGTCTGTAAGCTGATGTTTTGTCTTCATGTGAAGTGCACAAAGGCTCTTTTCACGTGGGTATTCGAGCCAATCCAACAAGAACAGTACATTCACTGTGTAACATTACTTGCTTCAAGGATCTTACTTGTTGCTGTTGTAGAGGGCAGCCAGCTGATGAACAATGTTGACCACCACTTCATAACATCTTGACACAAAACAGGACAGTTCCTACCAAAGAGCAAAGAGAGAACCTATCAAAGTTTCTGTGATTTCAATAAACTACAGTATGTTACGACAGAAAGTACTCATTGCCTACCTGAAGGAATGAGATAAATCTGCCCATTTGAATCTGGGACTCTCCTTCAACAACACTGGTGTCAGACACTGTAACACAAATGCACATATTATTTTTTATCAATTAATCAAGAATTACTGTGTACCAATGAGGGCTAACTTAGAATAAAAGTAATTAGTAATAGCAAACTGTTTACCACCCTCTCCATAGTACAATAAGCCATTGTAGAATTTGGTTTCTGCCTGCAAGGGAACAAAAATTCAGGACACAGAATCAGACTTTATATCTCAACTCACAACACAAACATGGGATACCAACATCTGTTTGGAGAGATGTTGCTCAAAGGTTCCCTCTAGAGTTATAGACCTCTAGTAGCGCTAGGGAGCTGTTTTTCTATGAGTGGGTCCCTGCTTTGTTTATCTTGTGCACAACAAGCGACACGATACACAGTCCTGCTAATGGTGTCACTAGCCTCTGATCAACAAGTGACGGTAACACACAAGCGAAGGCAGAAGAAGACTGCAAGCTAGTAAACATGGATGAAACAGTGCTGGATTTTAAATACTTAAAAAGGTACAGTGTGTAGGATTTGGCGGCATCTAGCGGTGTGGTTGCAGATTGCAACCAACCGAGTATCCCTCCGCTCACTCCTTCCTTTCCAGGACTGCAGTAATGTGAGCCTCTGAGTGCAAAACTGTGGTAACGCCCTTCGCCTCTCTCAGAGGCCAACCTTACTATAATAACCCTACTTGGATGAGCAATGGATGTCAGACAGCGGTACAACGGTTATGCACTCTGTGGTTCATGTTACCGCAGTTTCATAAGCGTGTCGGAGAACTATGGTGGCCTTCAGCTAATGTAAAAACGTGAAATGTTCTCTCTAGAGCCAGTGTTCGGTTTGTCTGTTCTATGCTACTGTAGAACCATGGCGGAGCAGCATGGCGGACTCCGTGAAGAGGACACGCTCCCTATGCAGATATGAAGGGCTCATTTTTAGCTAACAAAAACACAAAAATTCTTAGTTTCAGGTGATTATACACTAATGAAATCATAGTTATGAATATTTTATTCCATTTCTGCTAATAGTCCCTAATAATCCTCCGAAATTTTACACAATGTTCCTTAAAACAAAAAACAAAAACAAATCAGCTTTGCAAATGTTTTTTAAGGAAGGAAATGCATTCATCACATTTGTTAGACCTCAAGGATACACACAATATCCTTCAAACTACAGGGCACCTTGAAGCAAGAGTAGACGGATATGATGAGAAACACAAACCAAACTAACCTAACGATAACACAAGGGTGTTGACCATGCTTACCTCATACTTGAGCTTCTTCACTTCACTACAGAGAGCAGCGTAAACTGTGATGACTTTGTTCAGAACCTGCACACAATACAAAAAAGTACTCATCAAAAAAAGTAAAAACTGGATAGGAGACTTAAAAATGACAGATTCTGTTTATCTTTATTTACCTTGTTGTCTGTTTTAATTAACTCCAATAAGGATGACTGCTCGTATGGGAGAAGCTGAAAAAGAGTAGAAAGTATTGGGAAGGAAGTTGCACATGTGTAAATACAATGACAGTCTTTTCAGGCCTTATAGATACTAGGTTTTGGTGTTTTACCTTCAGGGCGATGGGGTCCAGAGTGATGTCCCACACATCTCCGATGGAGTCATCCAGAGCCTCCTCGATACCCCTTAGCTGGGAGGTGTAGTCCTCCAGAAACTTGCTGTAGTTCTTCAGTTGAACCTCTGTGTGTATTTCTGTAGGGAGGAGGGGTTTGATCAAGGACACAGCTGGTTAGCAGTTTACTGTACCAGGTGCATTGTTTTTGCTAAAATGTTGGAAGTAAAGAGTCGTACTATTTTTATCAATTACAAAGCATGTCTTCTTATGGCTTACATATAAATTTCAGAAGCCAGCCAATCAGAAATAGACACAAAATCAATATCCAAACCTATTTTATTATCTAGGGAGCACTGCAAATTAACTGCAGGGGACTTGACACACACTAAAAACAACACTACCATTGTCCATTTTGTTTACTTTAATGGGAGGAAGTCTGCGTTACAGTCCGCTATTTAAGCTGTTTTTACTATGAGCTACTGTCAAAATTAATCAAGTGTCATTCGGCTGTCAAACTGATCAGCTATGTGACTGATGGCGGTGATTAACGTTAGCTAACTTTGCTGTCACTTAGCTAATTTAACGAATTTACCATTTAGCTACATTACAACTGGGCTGGGTACGCAGGGCGTTCAATTAAAATAAATAAAGTGAAATAATTTCAAAAGGTGTCCTTTTGACGAGCATTTGCTTGCAATTAACAGTAATGTTTGTTCTGTGCCAGCAAATAGACGGTGCCCAGTGGCATCCTGTTAGCAACGTAAGCTAGCACTGGAGGCTAACGTACCTAACTTTAGCATGTTGCTATGTCTCACTGCAGGTCAGGACTCTACTTACTTTGTGAACCGTCGTCAAAACGGTCAAACTCCCAGTCAGTTGCGATGGTTTCTACCGCCATACTGCCAGCATCGGTGACCCAAAACACTGCTGTTAAAGAGTGGGACTACACGGTCCCATGATGGGTCTCGTGATTTTGTGAATGGTCGCTAGTGCTCACGGGAAATGGAGTCCAGAAGAGATGTCATTTGCAAAGTAGATAGATAGATAGATAGATAGATAGATAGATAGATAGATAGATAGATAGATAGATAGATAGATAGATAGATAGATAGATAGATAGATAGATAGATAGATAGATAGATAACTATAGATGTCCCTATAATGAAGGCTATATAATATATTACTATAATGCTGTATGGACACAGGTAAGCATTGGACTGCTCTTAACAAACAAATATCTGTCTGTCTTATACCACTGCCACTGTATTTGAACATACACTAGACGTACACTGGACATGATAAAGGAGGTAAGGGAGTCATGTGGTGTGTGTAGGCCATGTGTGTGTGTTTTTGTGTGTGTGTAGGTGGGAGTTAGACTGAAGACTCTGCACACCATTCAGAGGACGACAGAGTCCACAAGGAAGAGTCACGGTTAGCAGTGGAGTGTGAGAATAGATGCCTCTTCTGCTCCTATGGTTTCATATTAAGGGTAAGATACTTTTTTTATTTTCTACTATTACTCATAACTATAGACCAAATGTTGCTCAGACTATCAAATTGAAATTTATATACAGTACATATACATATTGACACATTGATTGTAGCAGTATCTGTGGGAGCAGAAATGCTGGAGAGACTGAGAGACACCAAGAGAAACTCAGCATTACAAATTGATTTGATATGAGAATTAAAACTTTCTCTTAAGTTCTTATTTTGTCCTCAACCCTTTGATGGTGATCTTGGAGACGATGAGTGCCTATAACTGTAGAAATCCTTTCATTATACAGTGCTTTAGCATCTGCAGATCTATGGGTTCATGATAACATTACTTAGGCTTGAATGATTTAATACATTTTTGGGCTCATACCAGTGGCGTGGTTTTAACTTTTCTGACCATTTTGAGGGTTTGATGATTAGAAGTTGCTTGCTATTTAATATGATAAAATGATGTATTTCCATAAAGTGTCAGTTTCTTAACTTCTAAATGGTTTTCAACAGGATCAAGCAGATTATTCAGAGTATTATTGATACATTTCGATACATCGTTAAAGTATGTTTGTTGAGATGCCATCTTTTGCAGATTGTGTATAAAAAGAAGTATTATATTTTGTATAATTCCTTGCTCGATATCCTCTGCTGTTTAGTAGCCTACCTGGTCATCTCTTAGGAATTCCAACTGGAGAGCATTGTCTATGTCAGACAACGCAGCCTCAGTGTTGCTGATGAGAAACAGGCATGAAGAATGATAATGCAGGCAGTCTGTGCCATCAGGTGACCCTGAGACAGCCAACACATGATTTTTCATGGTAGTCAAATAAGTCATGTAATATCACAGCACTTGTTTACTTCAAAACTAAATGCTGAGCTTGCATCCACCGATTCTTTATTGCTGTTGCATTATTTCTTTTTGGTATTTCTCATTTTAGGCGCCAGTATTTCTCAGGAGCCGGAGCAGCAGGAATAACATCCTGCCAGCTTTACACCATGGTTGTCCCACATTCACAAGATGAGCACCTGCCCCCAAGTGGCTCTGTGGGCAGAGGCACCCGCCAACAGCACGGATCCAACCCGTCCCCATCTCAACACTCTGGAAGTCCACAACATTTCAGCTCTAATGGGAATAATTCACCAGTCAACACCAGTCTCCACTATGAGCCACAGGACTACAACGAGACAGACTATCTGCTCCCGAATCAGCTCTACGGTGGGTCAAGGTTCAGTGGATCCACAAGAGCAAAGGATGCAGGTGGCTCTAGTGCACCTGTTGAGTCAATCTGCTCCATGGTGCTTCAGATCCTGGTACCATTTCTGCTGGCCGGGCTCGGGACCATCTCTGCTGGGATGCTGCTTGAAGTGGTTCAGGTGAGGAAACAAAGTAAAGCCGAGGAGGACAAAGAAGTGCTTTACAGTTTAGTAGTGAGGTCATCCTTTCTTGTCTTTCTAAATGCCTGGAAGCTAAATGAAGCAGGTTGGGTGTAGAAAACATTCTCATTTTGCCAGGAAGTAAAGAGATGAAGAGGGTTGAAACATGGAAATTATAAAATAAACAAAAACTGATTTTGAATTTAAAAGTCGGTGTGTTTATTTTAAAGGGACTGTTTGTAAGAATCAGAAATTGCTTGTTAACAGCGACACCTGTGGCCGTTAAGTCAACGAAAGTCAGCGTCCTGTTGCTCGCGCAAGTTCTACATAGACATGAACCAGCATTGATCAAAACGGTGAGGCGACACACGTCAGCTAAAACCACAATATCACTCTATATTTCAGATGCTTGGCAGTAATGTTAGCTGACCAAACGAAGGTCTCTCCATGAATCGATGCTGATCCTGTGTTTCCTGCTTCAGCCTCCCGACCCTGTTCAGAAGGAACAGGGGAGACACTGGAGTTTTGGTTGGAGACGATAATGTTACTCGCTCCGGAGTACAGTCCATTCACTCAGCAGCAGGAAACGACACGGGAAACCTCAGTTGGTCTGGAGGAGCTGCAGCATTTATTTCTGCACAAACGTCCACTCCTATTTGTCCACTAGATATTCTCAGAGCTAAACTAACTCTTCTGCAGTGTGTAGTGTGCAC
This sequence comes from Sebastolobus alascanus, assembly GCA_916701645.2. NCBI lineage: Eukaryota > Metazoa > Chordata > Actinopteri > Perciformes > Sebastidae > Sebastolobus > Sebastolobus alascanus. The sequence goes on from CAKAOJ020000006.1 coordinate 5,755,906, forward strand.
GCATGCAGAGAGGTGGAGCGAGCTGAGCGAGTGAGAACGAGCGCGTTGTGTGAGTGAGGGCAAGCAGGCAGACCAAAGCTACAGTCTCCCCTGTGTCTTCCAGCAGCGTCGGGGGGCTGGAGCAGGATTAGTTGACACTGTTTCGTAGGACGGGCTTCACTATATATAACTTTGCGGTTTTGGTGCTTCCGTCTAGTTTGCGTTGGAACAGGGTAGCCACACGCAAGCGCGCATGGGACACCGACCCGCAATGATTTATAAGAGTGTAAGTGTAAGAAGTTACAAACAGTCCCTTTAAGTGAGCATCACCTTGGCCGAAGATGATTTATTGCGTTTGTTGCGTTGGTGTTGACTGGGGTTCATCTTCTAGATTAATTGAATTTATGACTGTGTTTTCATGGCAGAACTGGGACGTGTTCCAGGATATCACAGAGATCTTCATCCTGGTCCCTGCAGTGTTAGGAATGAAGGGGAACCTGGAAATGACTCTGGCCTCTAGACTCTCGACTGCTGTGAGTGTGTGCGCATGTTAACACAGACACGCGCGCGCAAGCGCACACAAACCAACAATTTAATCCAATCACACGCTTACCATGATGTACACAAAAAGTGACCTCATGTCAGTAATCTTTTTATAGTATATACACAATTACAAAGAAATACCACGAGGCGTTGCACACAGTATAAAATAACACTTAACACAATGCACAATGTGAATGCAGTGAAATGGACAGAGATGGGCAACAGAGTTGGAGGGAAAGTGAATAACATGGGAAATTGATTGACAGGGCTACTACAACCTCTTTCTCAGAATTATATTTTTGCCTTCTTGCATCATGGTTTTTCTGTCCTCGTGTGAAACTCCTCACAGAGCTGTGAAAACCACGGCAGCATCATAAGCAGCATCAACTCAGTGACATACAATATTGCCAAACATGTAGCTACCATCCTAGCTCCCTTGGTTGGCAACACTCCTCAACACATCCAAAATTACATGGATTTCACTAACAAGGTTCGGGGTCTAAAATTAGACACAGAGGAGACCATGGTATCCTATGATGTCACATCACTTTTCAGATGCATCCCCACCAGGGAGGCAGTAGAAACTGTGAGGAAACGCCTGCAAGACAACACTTTAAACAGCCGAACCAACATCAACCCTTACCAGATCAGCAAACTTTTGTACCTCTGCCTGAACACCACATATTTCCAGTACAATGGGGGGTTTTACAGGCAGAAACATGGCTGCGCTATGGGCTCACCAGTTTCACCCATAGTGGCCAACCTTTACATGGAAGAGGTGGAAAACAGAGCCCTGAACTTCCACAGGGGAACAACACCGAGGCACTGGTTCAGATATGTGGATGACACATGGGTCACCATCAAAACGCAGGAAGTGGAAGCGTTCACATAACATAATAACTCTGTGGACAGCAACATCAAGTTCACACAGGAGGACGTAAAAAACAACAGCTTGGCCTTCCTGAACTGTGAAGTTCAATTTGAGGAAGACAGGAGCCTCCATAGGAGTTTATAGGAAACCCACACACACTGACCAGTACTTACTCTTCGACTCCCACCATCCACTGGAACACAAGCTTGGAGTTATCAGAACCCTGCACCACCGAACAGATAACATACCAACAAGTGCACAGGCTCAAGAAAGGAGCAAAAACACCTGAAAAGTGCACTTAAAACTTGTAGATACCCAAACTGGACCTTTGTGAAAACAGCCACAAAATCCAGAAAGAACACCAGTACCACGGGTGGCGAAGAAAAGGAGGACAGACGCAACAACATTGTCATCCCCTACGTGTCTGGAGTGTCTGAGAAACTCAGGAGGATTTTAACAAACACCGCATCCTTGTGTTTTTCAAACCCAGCAACACCCTCAGACAGAAACTGGTCCACCCTAAGGACCGCACACCCAAACACAAGCAAAGTAACCTAGTGTATGCAGTCCAATGCAGTGAGGAGTGCACGGATTTGTACATTGGTGAAACCAATCAACCACTAAACAGACGGATGGCTCAACACAGACGGGCCAACTCCTCAGGTTTAGACTCAGCAGTCTATCTACACCTGAAAGACAAGGGACACTCTTTTGAGGACAATAATGTGCATATTTTGGACAGGGAGGAAAAGTAGTTTGAAAGAGGAGTGAAAGAGGCCATCTATGTCAAAGTAGAGAAGCCATCATTCAACAGAGGAGGAGGCCTAAGGCATCACCTGTCTTCCACCTACAATCCTGTCCTGGCATCCCTTCCCAGGAGATTAGACAACCATTCATACTTGACCTCACTGGACAGTCATTCACACCTGGCATCAACTGACTCTTACGACTCCAACGACCCATGTGGCAGTCATTCACACTAGGCATCAGCTGACTCTAACAAACCATAACTATAGTCGTCACACCTAGGAGCACCAATGTTCTGAGTGGTTTCTATTATCCTGCTAACGACCCCAGAGAGGTTAAATTCCTGGGTTCCCCTGCCATTTAGTGAATGGAGAAGAAGCTTCTTGGATGAGAAGTGAAACATCTTCAAGTATCTAAACCAAGTCCAGTTGCTGCTGATTTAACCCTTACTCGAAGATGTTTCATTCTTCTTTATTGGCCACAAGCAATCTAACAACTTATTTTTATTTAAACAACTCTAGTATTTCTTTTTATTAGGATTAGATTTATTTCTTATGTTGGATTTAACAGGATGAGTACAAGGTATTCAAAATGATTGGTGCTTTTGTTGTGTGAGCTGGTGTTGTAACATTATGAACAATATTTATCTGTTGAGGTTCAAAGTTCATTCTTGATTTTGAAAACATCAATTGACAAAATTTATTTAGTAGATGTTCTGAAGCTTTCATTCATATGACATGATCAGCAAATTGAGTTTGCCCATGTTTTAATGAGTTAATAAAACATATCTGATGTTGTCAGGTGAATGCAGGAAAAATGGAACCTGCCAGAGAAAAGTGGATGTTGATCGTTGGGAACCTGGCGCTCAAGCAGGTACATTATTTTCATTTGTGATTAATTGTGTGTATTTTATCTTCCAATTAACCATTTCTGTATCATTATCTGTTTATCTGCATCATTTTGTTGTGATCGACCATGACTTCTGGACATTTCTTACTATCACCCTCATTTTACAGCTACAAGCCACAGTGCTCGGCCTGTTAGCCTCGTTAATGGCGACTGTATTGGGATGGATGGCAGAAGGAGAGATGCCCTTACATCATGTAATGCTCCTGTGTTCAACCAGTGTATCTACCGCCTTCATGGCTTCATTGTTGCAAGGTAACAACACAACCTGCACAACCAGGTGCATCACACTCCTCTGATATTGGGCCGATACCGACTCAAATAGCTGTATCGGATATAGGGTCTATTCATCCATCCATCCATTATCTATAACCGCTTATCCCATTCGGGGTCGCGGGGGGCTGGAGCCAATCCCAGCTGACATTGGGCGAAGGCGGGGTACACCCTGGACAAGTCACCAGACTATCACAGGGCTGACACATAGAGACAGACATCCATTCGCTCACATTCACACCTACGGGCAATTCAGAGTCAACAATTAACCTAACCTGCATGTCTTTGGACTGTGGGAGGAAACAGGAGAACCCGGAGAAAACCCAGGCTAACACGGGGAGAACATGCAAACTCCACACAGAAGGGCCCCTCTTGCTGTGAGGCGACAGTGCTAACCACTGCACCACCGTGCAGCTCCCGATCTCTTCAACTCAATTTTATGTTTATATACTATATACATTATATACTGGAATTCTAATTCCTGTTTAAGTTTTGACCAATTTGTTGCTGCATTAATAAGTTTTACACTTAAATTGTAATTCCTGTTAAAGGGGCTATATGTAAGAATCAGAAATTGCTTGTTCACAGCGACACCTGTGGCCGCAATGTCAACGAAAGTCAGCGTCCTGTTGCTCGCGCTCGCGCTTGTGCTCGCGCTACATTGACATGAACGAGCACCGGTCTAAACAGTGAGGCGACACACGTCAGCTAACACACAATATCACTCTGTATTTCACCTGCTTGGCAGTAATGTTAGCTGACCAGAGGAAGGTCTCTCCATGAATCAATGCTGATCCTAGTGTTGGCTTTTCCTCCCGATCCGGAGGGAACGGGGGGGGGGGGAGACAGCGACACCCGGTTGGGGGGGGGGGGGGGGGGAGACCGACACCCGGTCGGGATGATAACGTAACTCGCTGCGGAGCCCCGTCACTTCACAAGACACGGGAAACCTCTGTTGGTCTGGAGGAGCTGCAGCAGTTATTTCTGCAAAAACGTCCACCAGATATTCTCAGAGCTAAACTAACTCTTCTGCAGTGTGTAGTGTGCGCGCGTTCACGTTGAGGTGGAGCGAGCCGAGAGGGTGAGAACGAGCGCAGTGCGCAAACAGGCAGGAGCAGAGCTGCTGCGCGCTCGCGTACCCACACGCGAGTGCGCATGGGATACCGACCCGTTAAGATTTATGCGCGTGATAAGTTACAAATAGTCCCTTTAATTCTGAAGCTCTCTTACCAAGTTGCTGGTGCATAATCCACCATCCCAATAATAAAGAACAATTCAATAAATGTAATATCTATGTATTTATTGGTCACATTTTGTTTTACAAAGTTAGTAAAGCAATGTTTAAGTCAAGCCTGATGTTGCCTTACACATAAAAGAACGATCCCAGTCACTTCCACAGAGTGAGGCATGCAGTCTATTAATTAAACACTGGTATCAGATCAATACTTGGTATTGGCCGATCCCCAAAGCCCAGGTATCGCTATCGGTATAGGGACTAAAAAAAGTCGGATCAGTGCATCCCTACTACACACATCAACATTACATCTGTTAAAACCTTCTCTGCTTCGCCCTTGATCTCAGGAATAAATTAAGTTTAAAGGGCCTGTGTGTAGGATTTATGAGGATTTATTAGCAGAAATGGACTATAATATTCCTAACTATGTTTTTTTATGTTGAAACTAAGAATCGTCCTCTTCATGGAGTCCGCCATGTTGCTCCGCCATGTTTCTACAGTAGCCCAGAGCGGACAAAACAAACACTGGCTCTAGAGAGAACCTTTTGCGTTTTTACATAACCTGAAGACCACCGTAGTTCTCCGACACGCTTGTGAAACTGCAGTAACGTGAGCCACAGAGTGCAAAGCTGTGGTACCACCAGCCGCTGTCTGACTTCCGTTGCCCCTAAAGTAGTGTTATTATGGTAAGGATGGCCTCTGAGCGAAGCAAACGCCGTTACCACGGTTTTGCACTCGGTGGCTAACGTGGCCACAGTCTTGGAAAGGGAGGAGTAAGCAGATGGGTACTCAGTTGGTTGCAATCTGCAACCACATCACTAGATGCCACCAAATCCTACACACTGTACCTTAAATTATTCATAGATTGATTATACATTTACAGGGTGCTGACTCCTTTGTTTTATCCTTGCTCTGTTTGGGGACAGCTCCATACATCCTGCCATTCTTCACTGCAGTTTCTGCATAATGCTACAACCAATTCTTTCTTTCTTTCTTTTTAAGCCCCCTCAGTTATTCTATGACCTATTTTCTTAGCAAAGACTCCTAAATGTCTGGAAAAAATGCACTTCCCATGAAATTGTCTTCTTGTTTAGTTAAGTGAGCTGCTCTCCATGATAGAAAAAATGGTTCTAGAAATTGAAGTATAAACAGAGGGACTGTGGCAAGGCACACCTTGGACATATAAATCAATTCTGCACTGGGTTTATCACTTTTGGTTGCAGAAGGTCTGATCAACCCACAATTTGAATTTCAGTGCCACAGAGGCAAATGTGTAGCTAGGAATTATGGGCTGCATGCACAAGAGAGAGTACCTCTAGGCCCCACTCCTTTCCCTTTACCCCCTACATCACCTTTATTTTCTTTATAATAAAAATCGAGGAGCAATTATGCTGTAATTAAGAGGCCATTGTAGTTTCTTTCAGGTCAAAATTAAAGTAAGTTTATCAGTTCTTTACGACAGAATGAATGCCCTCAGGACTGATGCCATGTCACCTCATAGATTAAGAGCTTTACCTTGTCTTTAACTCTCTCTAGGTATCATTATGGTGGGGGTGATCATTGGCTCCAAGCGGATAGGAATCAACCCTGACAACGTAGCCACGCCCATGGCTGCCAGCTTTGGGGATCTCATCACTCTGGCCTTGCTGGCCTGCTTCAGTCAGTGGTTCTACTCCCTCATAGGTAAAGAGAGACAAGGATATTGGTCGCCCCACAAGTCAGAGGTCGTGTAATTTTCACTTTTGGCCAATAGATGGTACTCCTAATCCTGGAACTGACACATCCATAACTATCAGAAACCCAACACAGTTTTAGACTGATTCCTGGTTGAAAATAAAGGTATAACTAATGACCTTTTCTCTTGACAGACTTGTATCCCTACGTGTTGTATCTGGTGGATCTGTTATTTTTATGCCTGATTCCTCTGTGGGTGGTCATCTCCTCCAAACATCCAGCCAGTCACATCCTGCTCCGCACAGGCTGGGAACCGATCATTACAGCGATGGTCATCAGCAGGTACTCACATCGGTCTTGACTGAAGCATGCACATGTATTCAAGACTCCTTGAACTTTTTACATTTAACTGTGGTGTGGATTTTGAAGTTTATAAAAATTATTTGTTTTTAACATTTTCCTTGGCATTAAAGAGGACCTATTATGCTCATTTTCAGGTGCATACTTGACATGTTTAATGTTCAAAAAATGCTTTATCTTTCTCGTAGCGGCTGTGCTGCAGCACCTCTTTTCACCCTCTGTCTGAAACGCTCTGTTTGAGCTCCTGCTTTTTAACTTTGCAGACTTTTTACATACGCAAAAAACTAAATAACACACTAAAGGAAAGGGAAAAAGGACAAAAGCATAATAGGTCCTCTTAAAAGGTCCAGGCCTTGAGCTTTAAAATAAAACACTTATCATCTCCCTCCCATCCTTGCATGTCAAAAGACAGGTTTTTACACGGAAGAATTTAAGTTTTTTTTTTTTGCTGTCTTTCTTTTAGTATTGGAGGACTTATTCTGGAAAAAACTGTGTCAGATCCAAATCTGGCAGGAATCATAGTTTATGCTCCAGTCATAAATGGTGAGTTGTCCTCCTTTGAAAGTGAATTTATGGGCTATTTTTTTTTGTGATGATCTAAAAAAAAACATTTCAATCAATAGAGTCATGGATGAATCCTTAAGTTACGTCACGTCTCAGAGTATTTAGCTATTTTTCCAATGCCACATTCCCTGGCCTCACCACCTCCAGACTCTCGAGTAGATCCATAGTCATTCCCTCACTTCAAGACACTTATTAGGGCCCTAAAGTACCTCCATAAAGCTAGTGTATTCAAAGACAAACTGAAACAAAACTTTGCCTTTTCTGTTAAAAGTTGCACTTGAAAACACAGCAAAAGCTGCAGTGGACAGCCATTTGATTGCAAACATGTGCATACATTCTGTATCTGTGTGAAAATTACATGTGGTAGAATTTACTAAAAATGGGCTTAAAAACACTGCTGTAAAACCTGAACGTAAATTTTGGAGAAGTCCTGTCTATTTATGGGAAGCTCATCAGATGTCAGTGTCTTAGGTCAAAGAAAAAGGATAAACTAGCTCCAACTGGTGCATGTTTATTTTCAGAGGTCAAGATAAATTAAAGGGGAACTCTGGCAATTTTACACATCAAAGTCGGTTTATAGGTTTCAGGAAGTACTACTGCCAGTGGTGGCTGGTGACTCAAAAATAGAGGAGGAGCAACCTCCTCTGCCTCTATGGACCAGCCTCCACTGCATATGTGAAAAAAGTTGTATAACTCCTTTTGTGTCTCCACAGGGAGACGTGTGACGTCTGATACATTTTCTCTTCATCTTATCTCTCCTATTCAGGTATTGGAGGAAACCTCATTTCCATACAGTCCAGTCGTATTTCTACTAATCTGCATTTGAATTACTCACCTGGAGAGGTTCCTGAAGACCGTAAGGGCTGCTACAGCCCTTGTCGCATGTTCTTTGGTTCAGGTAAAGATCAAATGGTCAAAGCATTTAAATAAAGAGGGTCAGATGCCCCTTCAACTATGGCAAGCCGTTTTAACATTTAATTGCTAGGCAGGATATTCATTAGAGATATCTGCAACGTCTCCTAGTCAAAACTCTAATTCAGGATATTCCTAATTCTATTTTGACTAGGCAAACTCTAATTTTAGATATCCGTAATAAAATTTTGACTAGTAAGATTCAAACTACTTTTGCCATTCACGTGTATGGGGTTTGTCATTATGGATATCCACAATTCAGTTGCAGATATCCGCAATGTGAATTATGGATATCTGCGACTGAATTCTGACTAGTCAAAATTCCAGTTTCAGATATCTACAATTCAATTCTGACTAGTTTTGACTACGCGAAATGACGTTGCAGATATCTGTAATTTCGTCAGAAGGGGGCGAGATGGGATGGGAGGCGGAGGCTATTCAAACATACTATGGCACTGCACTGCAGCCGTGTGAATTTATAAAGTGGGTCTGGAGACAATAAATCTACAATGCACTGTAAATTTCTAACACAACTCTAGCAAACAATGCTCTCGTTTGACACTAATTCCTTGATGATAAGCTCTTTCTATTTCATGGCATTTTCTAGCTATCTGATCCACAGCGGTCCCTGACCACTCGTCTCCCAGCCAGCTGTACATAGAGACCAATGTTATGTGTCCAGCTCGAAGAACGGCTCGTTTTGATTAAAATGAGGTTGTAGCTTGTTGTTTACTGTTAAGTAAATAACTGTCGCGATAACGCGAGTATTCACGGGAGTAACCTACAACATACGTTATTAAAGGGACAGGCATGCAGAAATGTCCGGGCCTTTTATATATCCACCTTACTACGGTTAGAAAGAGCCCTCGTTTGTGTTTTACAACGTTTCGCTTATGAGTTATTGATCCAGGAAGTTTGAATCTGTGAATATCTTTCCAACTTTACCGAACTATCCAAGTTAGCAAAAGCTTCTGCTGACACTGTTCAGATGCTGTGTTGGGCCAATATCCAATTGGAAGCCTTGCATGAGCAATGTCAAGTTGCAAGTTGCAAGTCTGACAAGTCATAATGACGTTTGAGATATCTGTAACTTTTATTTAGGATAGTCAGAACTGAATTACAGATATCTCTAACTGTCATTTTGACTAGTCAGAATGACGTTATAGATATCTTGAATAGGAATTCTGACTAGACACAACTTAATTACGACTAGCCAAAATGCAATTGTGGAAATCTCTAATGTTAATTCTGGATAGTCAAACTTAGCTTTTAAATGTTAAAACGGCTTGCCATACTTCACCTAATACACATACCTCACACACAATCTGATGTTGAGCTTTGTCATGGCAGGAGCAAACCATCGATCTGCTCAGGTTCTGCTTCTTTTGGTGATCCCTGGTCAGCTCGTCTTCTTATACACTATTCACCTGATGAAAGGAGGCCAGACTCTGCCCAGTCCTCTCCTGACTGTCGCCTTCTTGTCTGCTTCCCTGATTCAGGTGAGTCAGATGTGTGGTCACTTTTCATCTGCATACATTGTCACTGTTTCAGAGGCCCTGTTCAGACCTGTTATTAACATGCGTCCTCAGTGATCTGATCAAAAGTGGACAGCTTTAAGTACGTCTGTTCACACCTGGCATTAGAATGCGTCTCTACATGCGAATATGTATGATATCACTACTGACATTCCTGTAATATTACATAACAACATCTGCTGTTTTAGCCACGTGTTTACTACATGTTTATGTGCATATAGAGCGGGGAAGTGAGATTGGATCACAAGTGGCAACTCAAGACGCATGTTGAGACGCATTCTAATGCTGATGTGAACAGACGTACCTAAAGCTATCCACTTGTGATCCGATCACTGAGGACGCATGTTAATACCAGGTCTGAACAGGGCCACAATATCACTTGTGTCTGTCTCCTAGGTCTTTTCCCTGCTGTGTGTAGCCGACTGCATGGTCCACTGTCTATGGCAGAGGGGTAAAGACCCCGACAGCTACGCAATACCTTACCTCACAGCCCTCGGAGACCTACTAGGGACTGCTCTCCTCGCTCTTGCCTTCGTCATGCTGTGGTGCATGGGTGACTCAGGCAGTGTTTAGGTTCAAAGCAAGAAAAAGTTTGAGGAAGAACAAATGCAACAAAACATTACTTAGTAGAAGTAAAGTCAATATAGTTGTAACAAATACAAAGGAGGCGGTCATTATTCTTCAAGTTTTGTTTCCCCTTTGTCATCATTATCCAACTAACAGGTTTACCAGTGTTGTGGAATTTCTGATACTCAGGTTAACTCAGTCAACAGGAAGGAAGAGGTCCAGGAGCTGTTGATGTATTACACAGAAGGTTTATTGAAGCTTGATCAAGGAGCAATTGTCAGGTCTCCACCAGTGATGTGTTCTCTGCATGAAGGCCTCGCAACTCCCCTTTCTCCCTGGCGCTTAGTGTTTTATCCTTATCATGTTTTGACTTAAAAGATTCCTCTGCATCTCTGTGACCCTGGTGCCCCAGCGACTGGCTCCACGGCCCCTACTGCAGACACAGCTGTACAGATAACAGTGGCACCCCAAGGCAGGAATCCAACCCAGTGATGTCAACATGAGGGACACTCTAACCTCCCAACCAAGGCGAGAGGAATAGATAAAAAATTCCATCACAACCGCTCCTTTTTGATCGACAGATCAACACTAATTACCACCCAAGTGTGACCTATTAATATAGCAACTGAGCACCAGAGCATCATCAGGGTTGATCCACTTCACGCAGTAATGATTAATTTAAACAGTCAAAAGTCACATATCATGATGTTTACGCTGTATGTCAGATGGAACAGTGGAATAACATACAAACATATGATGAACCTAATTCAATCAACACCCTTTCATAATCACCTTACATGTAGGCATTTGTTAAATATTTTTTAGTTGCATATAATGATGATAATAAAACATGAATGATACATGATTATCAAAAGGCTCACCCTTAACCTCAGCAATGACCTACGAGTTCTGTTTTCAAGCCAATTAAGGCCTCCCAAGGAAAATTACCAAGTACCTGTAGACCTCTCAAACCCTATAAAGGTTTAAAGAGCTCTTTGACAGAGGTCGCAGGTCACATGCACCTACTGACAAATGGCCAAAAACTCTGCCTCCGTTTTTACAGGAGATGGATCAAAAAGACCAGATGCCCCATACTCTATCTGGAAAGGACAAAGGTAAAACCTCAGATGACAAAAGAGGGAAAACCCATATTGTCCCATCTGTCAAAACAACTACCTTCAGGGTGATGTAGGGTGATTTACCTGATTAAGTTTCAAATATAATCCAACACCCTTGATTAAATGACATTACACACTAAATTTCAAACTTAATATAAAGTCAATCTTCATTCTTATACAAAAACAAGATAGATAATAGAATAAGAAATAAATGGAACAGAATCTAAATGGAAGTAAATCATTTAATTTTTTCCCTTTGAGATGTAGATATCCTTACCCACTAAAGTATCCGCAAGCAGGATGCAATTTCACCCTCCTTTTGGACACCATCAATGCAGCTCGGACAACCCCCCCAAAGCCTTCAGGTTTTTTTCATTTCTCTCTTTTCCTCAACCAGTCAAGTTCATCTTAAAGAGTATACACTTTTATTATTAATCCCTACAACCTTTAATACCAGGTTACATTGATTCTTATAAAACTCACTAACTGAAAAGTAAAAAATAATTAAAAAAATAAACCTGGAGAGAGTAAAAGATTCAACTCGTTCTCTGTGTTTTCTGTCATCCATGTGGTGAGTGAAATGTGTATGCTGTATCTTTATTGAAAGTGGTGTGAGTTAATGTGATGTATGTGTATGTGTATGTGTATGTGTATGTGTATGTGTATGTGTGTGTGTATGTGTATGTTTATGTAATGCAATATGTATGTAGTATGTGTATGTGTCATGACATGTAATATTGTTTTGATTTTAACAAACAGAATCATAGGGATCAATACCACTGGGTAAATAATGAATAAGGTTGATTATATCAGATTAACACACAATTAAAATGATTATCTTTAACTGAGTCTTTTCTTCAGCTCAGGTGCTTTGCACACTGTAGAAAGCCATCACTGTGGAGAGGTCTTAAGACATACGATGCACAGTGATGTGGGCTTAAAAGACTTAAACTTTATTACAATTGTCATATAGGTACATACATGAAACTTGACTACTGCATTAACCCATCCTAAGTATTTAGGAGCAGTGGGCTGCTGTGAGGCGCTCGGTGAGCAACTTGGGGATCAGTGTCTCGCTCAAGGACACTTCGACATGCAGACAGTAGGACCCGGGGTTCGAACAGCCAACCTTGTGGTTAAAGGACGACCCACTCAACCCACTGTGCTACAGGCTTCACTGTTCCACTGACTTCCTGACAATATTTGTTGTCTTTGTGCCTAAATCCTGATCTCCTCAGATGAGCCTACGTATCTGCTAGCTATACAGTTTCCTGCCTTATGAAAGCACTTATTGCTGTTGCTGTTTCCTAGCAACATGGATGCACACAACTACAGGGGTTGTACAGTCACAGTAAAGTGCACTTTGATTGTAGCACACCTGTTGTTTTCAGGGCCAAGGTTTTCTCACTTTTTACTCATTACATTTTGTCATTTTTATAACTTTTTGGACACTCAACCGAAGGAAATGAAAGTATAATTAATATGTTCTTAACTTAAAATGTCATTTTGGTTAATATTTTGAATAAAAAAAATGTTATGAATGTTATGTATCTCACTTCATTTTGTAGTGAGCATAGAGAAAATCCTATTGGGCATGTGGTTATTGTATCATGTAGAACACATCACCGGGTATACCAAGTGCTGATTACAGATATGCAACAGAAACTGTCACACATACACACACGCACACACACACACACACACACAACTGTGCCTCTGCCTTTTAACCACACCCCCTGACCAATGAGATAGGAGAGGGTGGGGTTACCCTGAACCAATGAGAGAGGAGACGATGGCGTTAACCTGAACCAATAGGCTCGTTCGAGATGAGCCAGGCCTGCACAGAATCGATCACAGGCGATCGCCACGCAATGCATGCCGGTTAGATTTGTGTGATTGACTTGATCCCGACTTGCTCTGATGTCATGCACGCGTGGCTGACTCAATAAAAGATTTATAAAACAGTGTCATCAGGGATTTATCAACCTGGAACTTCGCTAGCTTCCTCAGACAGAAGAGACGCTGCTGGCTTCGCCGCTGCATGCACGTTAAGTTCAAATTCACAGCAGTGGGTGCACTTCAAAAGCATATATACGTTAACGTTTTCATAGGTACTCAGTTAAGGTAACATTAACTGTAGCAAGCCTCAGTTAGCATATCATGCACATTAAGTTCAAATTCACAGCAGCGGATGCACTTCAAAAGCATATACAGTACGTTAAGCTAACGCTACCGTTTCCATAGTCAGTTAAGCTAGTTCCACAAACACACATGGAAGGAGATGCTTTAGCATGCAAAATCAAGGGTTGTAGCCCCCTAGCTGATCAACTTGTTAAAATTAATATTCGTAATCTAACCATTTACGATGTAACTTAGGTATTCTTCTTGTAATAAATGTTCTCTACCCTGCAATCACACGGGTTTGAATAAAAGTTAAGTTACACATTTGCATTTGTCTGCCCTCTGACCAAGGGCCCTAAAAGATGCATTCATGTTTTGTTTTTTTGCCTGCACATTATTGACAGATGATCATATTGAGAAGAAAAAGGAAATTAACATTATCCTTAAACCTTAACGCTAGAAGTAAAAACTATAAGTTACAGACTAATTGCTTGGAGTGTTTTTCTGTGCCTTTGTTCATCCCAATTCTAATTCTCATAGGTGACTACAACTCCTGCCGATGCCGAGGCCGAGTTCTCCCTTCCCAGCACCCCGAGGGCTCATTGTGCAAGGTGAAACTCTCATTCAATAAAAGTAGTCTTTTGATGATAAATACAATTAAGTGGACATAGCAGCTACAGTCAGGTAACTCTTGTGGCAGGCCTGCTTTCCAAATCAAATCAAACCGGCCATGTGATTCTAAATATGAACTTCCATTTTCATTTCTATTAGGTTCTTTGATTAATCCCTACTCTCAGACAGAGAAAGAAGCGCAAGGTCTAGTGTGGGCCTGCGAGAGACTACATCCATACCTCTATGGGATACAGTTTGACCTAGTCACAGATCATAAACCATTGGAAGTGATCTATGGCTGCTTGCCGACCAGATAGGGGAGGTTGAGAGGAAAGTTATTGTCCTCGGGGACTTTAACAAAGGGAACTTATCACAAGAACTCACAAAATACAGACAGTTTATTAAATGTCCAACCAGGGAGGAGAACACGTTCGACAAATGCTACTGCAGCATCAGCAACACATATCACGCCGTTCCCCGCGCTGCGCTGGGTAACTCCGACCACATCTTGGTCCACCTCATACCCTCGTACAGGCAGAGGATCAAACTGTGAGGAGCACCAAGAAGTGGAGCAGCGAAGCGGTGGAGGATCTGCGTGAGTGCCTGGACCGCACGGACTGGGAGATGTTTAAGACCGCCACTGACAGTCTGGACGAATACACCGACACTGTTACGTCATATATCAGCTTCTGTGAGGACAGCTGTATACCAACACGCACCAGGGTTCACCTTAACAACGAGAAGCCCTGGTTCACAGCCAAACTCAAACAGCTTCGTTTGGTCAAGGAGGAGGCATTTAGGAATGGTGACAGAGAGGGCTTTAAAGAGTCTAAATACACGTTTGGCAAGGCGGTGAGGGAAGCCAAACGGCAGTATTGTGAGAAATTAAAAAAGCAATTCTAAGCCAACGACGCTGCCTCAGTGTGGAAGGGGCTGAGGCAGATCACAAACTACAAGCCCAAACTGTCCCACTCCACAAATGACCTCCGACTTGCAAACGAGCTGAATGAGTTTTACTGCAGATTCAACGGACAAAGTAATGGCCCAGACTGCATCTCCTCTCCCCCCAGCCATCAGCCATCAGCAGTTAACACCATCAACACCAGCACCCCCCAGCTTTCACCACAAGCACCCAGCCTGTGCACACCCCTCCCCCCCTTCACACCTCTTTCCATCCATGAGGGGGAGGTCAACAGGCTTTTCAAAAGACAGAACCCCCGCAAGGCAGCCGGCCCAGACGCTGTCTCACCTGCAACCCTGAAACACTGTGCAGACCAGTTGTCTCCAGTGTTTACAGGGATCTTCAACACATCTCTGGAAACCTGCAGGGTGCCTGCCTGCTTCAAAGCTTCCACCATCATCCC
The DNA here is from genome assembly GCA_916701645.2 of Sebastolobus alascanus. Classification (NCBI taxonomy): domain Eukaryota; kingdom Metazoa; phylum Chordata; class Actinopteri; order Perciformes; family Sebastidae; genus Sebastolobus; species Sebastolobus alascanus. The sequence goes on from CAKAOJ020000006.1 coordinate 5,771,286, forward strand.
GGTCCCCAAGAAGCCAAGGATCACAGGTCTTCAGGACTACAGACCTGTCGCTCTGACCTCTGTGATAATGAAGACTTTTGAACGCCTTGTGCTTCACCACCTAAAGACAATTACCAACCCCCTACTGAACCCACTGCAGTTCGCCTACAGAGCCAACAGGTCTGTAGACGACGCAGTAAACAGCCCTTCACTACATTCTCCAGCACCTGGACTCCCCTGGCACCTATGCCAGGATCCTGTTTGTGGACTTCAGCTCCGCATTCAATACCATCAGCCCAGCTCTGCTACAGGACATGCTTTCCCTGCTGAGCTTGCCTGACTCCACCTGCAGGTGAATCACAGACTTTCTAACCAACAGAAGTCAGCACGTAAGGCTGGGGAAGCAAGTCTCCAACACCCAGACCATCAGCACCGGTGCCCCCCAAGGCTGCGTTCTCTCCCCAATGCTCTTCTCCCTGTACACCAATGGCTGCACCTCCAGACACCAATCTGTCAAGCTCCTTAAGTTTGCGGGCGACACCATCCTCATCGGCCTCATCTCCGAGGGCGATGAGTCCGCTTATAGGTGGGAGGTTGACCATCTGGCATCCTGGTACAGCCAGAACCACATGGAGCTCATCGCTCTGAAGACAGTGGAGATGGCAGTGGACTTCAGGAGGAACTCAGCCCCGCTCCCCAGTCAACACGGTGGATAGTTCCATTTCCTGGGGACGACCATCGCCCAGGACCTCAAGTGGGAGCTAAACATCAGCTTCCTCATCACCAAGGCCCAGGAGAGGATGTACTTCCTGCGGCATATGAAGAAATTCAACTTGCCACAGACCATGATGGTGCACTTTTACTCGGCCATCATTGAGTCCATCCTCACCTCCTCCATCACCGTCTGGTACGCCGCTGCCACCGCCAGGGACAAGGTCAGGCCGCAGCGGGTCATCCGCGCTGCAGAGAAGGCGATCGGCTGCAACCTTCCCTCCCTCCAGGAACTGTACGCCTCCAGGACCCTGAAGAGGGCAGGAAAGATTGTGGCCGACCCCTCCTGTACGAAAGGCCGATCAGTCTCTCAGTGATGAGAGTGCGCACCACTGATTGATCGCGGGTGCGCGCTGCACGCGGGTGCGCGCTTAACACGGGAGAGCGAGCACATGAGAGACAGCGGAGCGGAGTGTGCAAAGTGCGGCTAGAAACGACCGGTTCAGAGACTAATTAATAACCACACAGTCATTGCGTGCGTCCTTGAGAACTGTAAGTCATGACATTTAGGTTATAAGTTCATTTAGTTCTGTGGTTGTCACTTCTTGTAAATGTAGAATGATTAGTCTGTGTGTTTACTGTCAATTAGTTAGCTTACCTTGTCAAGACTCCGCAACTGCTAGCTAAAACACATGTGACTGTGTATTATATAGTAGTGCCTTGCTCCACATATTAATGAGTGTATTCTTACATGCTGTTCAGTGTTTGTAGTAGTGAGTGCATTGTTTCCTCCTGCCACAGTAGTTGTGATTAGGCAGTGGGTTTAAAGGTGGGGTAGGCAATATTTGACATGTTTATATTGTGGATGCATAGAAGGGTAGTAGATTGATGAATCTTAATCCCAGTTGTCAGACACACACTCCTAGTGAGTCATATATGATAATTAACACAGATAGTTTGTATGAGTCTATACATTTGGGAGGGAGAATCCTGCATACTATGCCTTTAGATTGATGTACAGTATATATATAAAGTATGTATGTACAGTGTAATTCCTTTTGCATTATCTGAACCATGTTGTATTTCTTTGGCAGAACCACGCATATATACCAACAAGCCCATGTTCTGTACTGCTGCTCAACCTAATTAAACCCTTTAAAGGAAAGTCTGCGTCCGTGTTTTGATAGACACACCTGGAGCGAAGTTCGAAACCAGAACCAGCCAGACAGTACAAGCTAATACAGTCCTTTATCCTAGCCCTCAGTAACACCTCCCATCCCGGACACCACCTCTTTCAGACTCTGCCATCTGGCAAGAGGTTAAGGTCCATCAGGACCAGAACCTCACGCCACAAGAACAGTTTTTTCCCCATGGCAGTGGGGCTCTCCAACAGCCCCTCTGCCCCCCTGTGACCGTGACTGTCTCTCTCTCTCTCTCACACACACACACACACACACACACACACACACACACACGAATGCCCCCCCCCCCCCGCCACACTCTCTCTCTCTCTCTCTCTATCTCTCTCACACTCACACCACGGCCTCCCCTGACACTGACTCCCCTTCTCTCATACACACTCAATACCACCCCCCCAATACCACACTGACAATAATTTGCACTATCTGTTTATATTTTTATACTATATTTAATTCTTGTGTATATATTATATTGTATATTGGTAGATTTCAATTTTGTATTCTTATTTTATTCTAACACTTTAATTATCCTACTGTTATTTTTACTGCTTATTTGCACCAACCAACCAAAGCAAATTCCTAGTGTAAACCTGATACACCTGGCAATAAACGAGTTTCTGATTCTGATTCTGATTCTGATGGTCCCCGCTCTAAACTGTGCGCACGGATAGAGCAGTCGGTTCTTAGGCTACAGCCGTATGAGTTCAAAATAGTCCACATAGCCCGGAAAAACAACATTGCTGATCCACTGTCACGGCTCCTGACAGACACAGTTAAACAGGTTGAACACGAGCAAGGGGCTGATGAGTATATGAGATTTGTGGCAGTGAATGCGATGCCGAAAGCACTCACCACCAGAGAAGTGGAAGAAGCATCAATCACTGATCCAGAGCTATGACAGGTACGCAAAGCCATAGCAACTTGACATTTTGAGAAGTGCAAGCAGTATGCAATCATCGCAAATGAGCTATGCACAATAGGATATCTTGTTTTGAGAGGTACACGTATAGTGTACCTCTCAGAACAGAGAATAGTGGCTAGACCTGACCCACCCGAGCCGCTGAGACCCACACCGCTACCTGATGGACCCTGGCGGGATGTCGCCATTGACATACCGGGACCTCTCCCTTCAGGTCATTCCATTCTAGTGGTAGTGGATTACTTCAGCCGGTACTATGAATATAAGATAAGATAAAATGAACCTTTATTAATCCCCGTGGGGAAATTCAGGTGTGAAAGCAGCAAAGCAAAAACAGGTACAGGTGTACAAGAGTTATAAAAAAAATAAATAGGGATACAGAATATACATGGTGAGTGAGCATGGTATGTACCGTCTGTCAATAAAAAAAAAATGTAGTGAGCAATAAATAGATGCAATATGTACAATTAAGTTTAAAGTGCACCAGTGGTTAGAAGAGGTGGTTGCTGGTAGTGCAGATAGTCCAGATAGTGCGTGTTTTATGTTTCAAGTCCTCGTAGTTCTCGTGTGGGGGGGGGGGGTCAGCCTTGGTTGTGGAGCCTGATGGCAACCAGCAAGAAGGACTGACCCAGGTGCTTTGTGTTGTGCCGAGGGGGGATGAGATGAGTCTGTGGCTGAAGGTGCTCCTCATCATGACTAGCTCATCATGGAGGGGGTGGGAGGGGTTCTCCAGGATAGCGTCCAGCTTCCTCCTCATCCTCCCCTCTGCCATCACCTCCAGATTGACATCATGACCACCACCACAACAGAAAAGATTATAGACAGTCTTGAGTCAATCTTCAGCAGACATGGACTGCCGGTCACATGCAAATCTGACAATGGACCTCAGTTCAGATCTGAATAGTTCAGTCAATACTGCGTGGAAAATGGGATCACGCACATCAAAACCACACCGAAATATGCTCAGGCCAACGGAGAAGTTGAGCGTCAGAATGCATTACTGATGAAGAGAATTAAGATTGCTCAATCAGAGGGACGTGATTGGAAAAAAGAACTGAGAAAGTATGTCGACATCCCTATCCCCATCCCAAAAGTAAAACGCACAATCTCCTTCAGAAACCTCAAGTCCATCTCCCCCTCAGCTCTCTCAGCCTCCCTCTCCAGTAAATTGTCTGCCTCCCCTCCCCCGCTGTCTGATAATCCCTGTGAACTCATCAACTATTATAACGACATACTCTCCTCCTGTCTTGATCATCTTGCTCCCATCAAAACCAAAACAGTCTCATTCACACACTCAGCTCCCTGGTACACTCCTGAACTCCACCAACTGAAATCCCGTAAGCGCCAGCTTGAAAGACTCTGCAAGAAAACCAGTATAACAGTCCATCACCAAGCCTACACTGACTACCTTCAACAATACAAAGATGCTCTCTCCACGGCCCGGTCCACCTACTACTCTCACCTCATACACTCTGGTTCCTCAAACCCCAGGACTCTCTTTTCCACCATCAACAAACTTCTCAAACCCAGTGACAACATCTCAAGCTCCTTCACAGCCAACAAGTGCAACGCTTTCCTCTCATTTTTTCAAACTAAAATCGACACTATCTACAGCAACCTGACCACCTCCCCCATCCTCCCCACCGCCCCACCCGTCTCCCCCCCCCTGTACCACCCAGCACCTGTCTCAGTTCTCCCCTCTGTCCCCAGTGGAGCAATCCGACCTCATGGTCAGAATGAAAAGCTCCGCTTGTGTTCTGGACCCCATCCCATCCACTTTTGTTAAGGACTGTCTCCCAGCTATCTCCTCATTCATCACACACATCATCAACTCCTCCTTCAGTTCTGGTTCAGTCCCCCAAGCACTCAAACTGGCTGCCGTTACCCCCATCCTCAAAAAACCTGGACTCAACCCTGATGTCATGGCAAATTTCCTGCCCATCTCCAATCTCCCCTTTCTGTCAAAAATACTGGAACGTGCTGTAGCCTCACAACTGAAAACCCACCTCACCTCCAACGCCCTGTACGAACCATTTCAATCCAGTTTCCGCTCACAACATAGCACAGAAACAGCCCTCCTCAAAGTCACCAATGACCTCCTCCTCTCCTCAGACTCTGGTCACCTCAACATCCTCATCCTCCTCGACCTCACTGCAGCTTTCGACACCATCAACCACGCCATTCTTCTCTCCCGCCTTGAATCCTCCCTCAACATCACCGGCACTGCCCTCTCCTGGCTAAAGTCATATCTCACAAACCGACAACAATTCATCAACATCAACAACTGCACCTCCTCCCCCGCTCCTCTGTCCCAAGGCGTCCCCCAGGGTTTGGTGTTTGGTCCCCTTCTGTTCATCCTCTACATGCTTCCCCTCGGTAACATCATACGCCGCCACGGCCTCCACTTCCACTGCTACGCTGACGACGTCCAGCTCTACATTTCCACCAAATCCATCACCACCGCTACACACTCCACTCTGACCAACTGCCTCACTGATATTAAGTAATGGATGCAAATCAACTTTCTCAACTCAACTGTGACAAATCTACCATGATCATTATCGGCCCAAAACCACACACCAAAACCACTCACAACTTCCGCCTCACCATCGACAACTCCACTCTGTCCCCCTCCCCTCACATCCGCAACCTTGGAGTCATCTTCGACAGCCACCTCTCCTTCGAGCACCACGTCAACCACATCACCAGGACTGCCTTTTTCCACCTCAAAAATATTGCTTGTCTCCGCCCATCAATCTCCTTCTCTGCAGCCGAAACTCTCATCCACGCTTTCATCACATCCAGAATCGACTACTGCAACAGCATTCTCTACGGCTCACCATCCAAAGTCCTCAATAAACTCCAGTACATTCAGAACTCTGCTGCCCGTCTGCTCACCCATTCCCGGTCCCGTGATCACATCACCCCTGTCCTCCAGAACCTCCACTGGCTCCCTGTCCCACAACGCATCCAGTTCAAACTCCTTCTCCTCACTCACAAAGCCCTCCATAACCAGGCCCCCCCCTACCTCACAGATTTGCTCCACCATAACACTCCTTCCACACCACTCAGAACCAAGCACCGGACCTGGGGCGACAGAGCATTGGCCATAGCCGCCCCCTCCCTCTGGGGAAGGAAGGGGGCGGCGAACTCACTCCCCAAACCCATCAGAGACTGCACCAACCTGTCCACCTTCAAATCTCAAATAAAAACTCACCTCTTTAGAACTGCTTTTAATGCGTGATTAATACTGTGTTTTATATTTTTATGACGTCCTTGTTTTATGATCCTTTTATCTGTGTAAAGTGTCTTTGAGTTTTTTGAAAAGCGCTATACACAAAAATGTATTATTATTATTATGTGACTGTTTACAGAAGCATCAACCATGCAACAACAGGTAAAAGCCCTGCTGAATTGCTGTTCAACAGAAAGATAAGAGGAAAGTTGCCAGAACTCGATGTACACTGATCAGGAAGTATGTGAAGTGATACAGAGCAAAAGGCTAAGAGTAAACAGTATGCAGACACACGCAGAGGAGCGCAGCAGTCAGAAGTCAGTGTCGGTGACACTGTACTCTTGAGGCAAGACAAAACCGACAAGTTCTCCACAACTTTCAACGAGACTCCACACAAAATCATCAGCAAGACAGGAAACAAGGTCGTAGTGCAATCACCAACAGGAGCATGGTATGCGAGAAACACCACTTTTGTTAAGAAATACGAAGGAGGTGAACTGGGACAAGGGACATTTCGTGAAGAGGAGGAAATACAAGGGGCTGAGAACACAGAAATGAATAAAGTGATAGAGGAAGATACACACACCGCAGTTGCTCAGACTCCGCACACAGAAAATGACTCTGACACACTTGACACTGTGATGCCCACTAGGCCGCAAAGAGTCAGGCGAACACCCAGTAGATTGTATGATTATGTTCGTAAATAAGATCCGTTTGTTCAAGAGTTTGATAATGGAAAGAGTTTCATATTGTTCCTGATTCTGAAAAAAAGAAAAGAGAATTTCACACTGTTCGTGATTTCCAACCGGTGAAGGGTATAGAACTATGTTTAAGAATTTGTTACAGTTCAGGTTTTTGAAGATACTGCAGTGATTGATGATTTCTTTCAATGGAAAATATGTTTTGTAAGGGATAACTTCAGAAAGAGCAAAATGGATATTGTTGAAATATGATTTAAGATGTGGCAGCAAAATTGATCTTAATATAATCCTAAATTTTATTTTCTGTAACTAAGATTTTAATTCCAAGGAAAGGGGGGATGTCATGTCCATGGTTAACATGCCACTGTTATAGTGGGGTAGCTAAGCTGAAATATTCGTAACAATTGTGCATTTTGCGATAAAAGCAAAACAAATTTCGCACAGATGTAGGTTTATATGTTATAAAAAGATTTAGATATCGGGGCGCCGCCAATTTGGCCCCTGGGGGCTGTGGCAGCCATTTTTCAAAATGGCTGCCAAATAGGCACTAAATATTCCAAAATGTTGCAGAAAACTGATTTTATGACTCTTGATTATTTCCAAAGTGATTCCAAGCTGATTAGATCATATTATGTCAGAAGATCACAGACATGTTTTTTTCCCTCTTTATTTTTTAAGGGTACTTTTTAAATGCTAATAACCTGAGAAAAAGGCGAAAACCAAATAAAAGGAGCATGGTCACTTCAGGGTCAAATTTCACCCCCTTGCCTTCATGATAGAATGACCAATACACAGTTAGAACGGCAAGATCTTCAGCTTTCCATCGCTGTATTTATCTTTTCGTTAGCAGTGAAATTGACAAAGATATTGCCGGATACATTTCTTGTTCGCCAGTAACCTCTAATCACAGTTAATACTGAACTTTGGTAGAACTTGTATCGCTAACTAGCGAAAACTTTTTAATTTGGGTAGGCACTTCAGGTTCATATGACAGTGTTTTATTTTTACAATGGCTTTCGAATCTGAGCAAGGGAGCTGATATTTGTCTTGTCTCTAACCTGTGACCAAGCCTACTTGGTTGAACCTATAAGGAAACTAAGATCAGTCTACTGTCGGAATTGCTCACAGGGTCACAGAGACCGACAATCTAATTCACCACGGCAAGGTGCCAATTCCAATAGGATTCATTTTTTGTGTTTTGATATGCAATAGCACTTTCTTTATTTAGTTATTTTTGGGGTTTTAAATATATATATATATATATATATATATATATATATATATATATATACACACATATATATATATAATATCTATACATATATATATACACTGTAGTTGTATAACAGATAACGGTGGCCGGGTTACGGCATGATACAAGAACTGAGGAGGCGGGTTGCTGGGGGCAAAGTTTGACCAAAATAATCCAATTAAAAAACTAATAAAAAACATTGTTTACACTTTAGAATACACAAATTGGAATGTTTGGACATGACTAAAGTGTACACGTTGTTGGTTTGTGCTTGTCTTTCAGTGAGTGTCATGAATTGCATGAATTGTTTGTGGGCACTTTTTATAGTGAGATCTGTTCAAATCTTGTTTCACGACCAGTACAGACCTCACAAAAAGAAAACTAAAAAGTACCTATAAACACCAGAGTATAATCACACATCACAATCACTTAATCACAAAAAGAGGCCAGAAGGGAGGAGCTTGAAGCAGGGGCAGAGTGCACAGATTTGCTATGAACTGAATGTTTAAATTGGTCCCATATTGTAGAAAGTGAGATTTCCATGTGTTGTTTTATTATAAAGCAGGTCTAGGAGCTATATAAATACTGTGAAAGTATCAATATGCTCAATCCACCAAGAAATGCACACAGCCCATATTCAGAAACTGTGCCTCTAAATGAGCCGTCAGGACTTTCGTAGTTGTGATGTCTCAACTATACAGTCAACAGTAGAAGTGCCGCTAAACCAAGCCCCCAGGAAGAGGGCCGGGCTTTGAAGCAAATTTTCGTAGTGGCCAAACGGTGGAATTACAACTTCCATGTCAGTGACGTGATGCCATTGGGCTAGGGATGCTAATTTTGAAAAAATTTCTTAACTGATAACCGATCCTCGTTAAACGATTATTAACCGTTAACCGACAAGATTTCTGCCTCACATGCAGCTGCAGTGTATGAACACAACAGACAGTCCCCAGTTCACCCGTCCGGGAGCGTTAACTTAGCAGCCACGGTGCTTCGTGTAGTGTCGCGGACATGTAGCCACTTTCCCAATAAAAGTCTCCACCGCACATTTAGTTTAGTTTAGCAAGTTGTCAGCTGTGTCTACCCGGCGTAACGACACTCTGTCTGTCCGGATTAACGATAGCAAATGTCTGACAGTGTGTGTGTGTTTGTGCTACGTACGGTCAGTCAGCGCTGCGTAACTTCAGGAAGTTTCCGACAGACCGTATGTGTGTTGTCGGTGGCGTTATAGCTGTGAACTTAAGTGTAGCAGACAGTGTGTGTACAGTTTATTTGTCGGTGAATAAATGCTACGAGGCTACAACTCCTCCACTCAAGCGCGCTATTGACGGGAGCCAACTTCCTGTATCTGTAACGCCGGCTCAGATTCTCTTAAGGTGGGCCAGCTTTTCTCCTTTAAGTGACGAGTTTTTCTGAGCTTTTTAATTAATTATTAACATTTCTTTTAACCATTTTAACCGATAGCATTAATCGGTTAAAATGCCTAATGTCGGTTAACGGTTAAACAGATAAATATTAACATCCCTACATTGGGCATTTTTTCCATATTGGAAATATACTAAAGGCGGGGATAAAAGAAGCGCTACTGCGCCTGCCCTTTGGGCCCAATGGATGCGGAAAATCGATGCGAGGAAAATAACTCTGGATTCAGGTATTAGTTCATTTTACAACTTTAAAAACTTAATTTTTTTAAATAAGGGCTTTTTAGGTGTTCGTACTGGGAGGTTGATTCACCTAAAAAGAAATGATCCGCTGAGTTACAGACGTCTCTTTCCCAATGTAAGTCTATGGGAAAAAAGTATTTTTGGGCCCAGTGCATCACGTGACTGACACGGAAGTTGCAGTACCGCCGTTTGGCCACTACGAAAGTCGGGATCGACGACCGGCGCACTTCCTGGGGGCCTGCTACTGACCCACAACAAGGAAAACGACACTCCCCTCCTACAACCGCGCAAATAATTCCGGCTGCACCTGATGGACAAACAATTTCCCCTGTGGGTTGTCCGCTCCCGGAATTCAAATCAGACCAACATGGCGGCTCGTTTGGAAACTTTCTCTTATTTCACGAAAATAGTTCACCGAAATGTGTTTCTGAAAACATTTGAGGCGAGAAATAAGCCATGCATTTGCTAAATCTGTCTTTATTTTGGATCGTCAACGTTTATTTGAAAAGATTCTCGGGAGTTTCGAGAGGCGGCAAGTCGCGTCGGACGCCCGTTATTTGCATAAAGTAGACTAGCCCTCAACTTTATGCAAATGAGGAGCGGGCGTCGTGACGCTCCGTTTCTTGAATCGTGCCGCCACGCTACCAGAATGCATTGCACAGCTGCTTACCTAGACAATGAATGAAAAGCATGGAAAGGACGGAGCCTGTGTACACGTACCATCAGTAGTTTCGTCCCTCTGGCAACTCCAGCTCTCCTCAAAACTCACTTCAACTCTAGAAATTAGTCATGAAGCTATCTTGCTTTCTCCAGGTTCCACAGCACTTTTATCACACACCTGCCTTGGCTGCATGGCCTTCCGTCGCCACGGGGGGTTGTTTTTTCTGTCCTCAGCTGCTTAGGGGAGTCTACCGAAACTCCCTGGTGATGCATTCATGGAACGTCCGTAAAAAGGTAAACTCTGTAAACTACTGAAAATAACCTGGGTTACATCAGTCAGGAAGCAACATGGCTTCAGAGATCATAAGTGGATATATGCAAAGGTATTTGAGGTCATTAGATTCTCCAGTATGTTCAACCATCACAAGACCTTCTTCCATGTTAAAGGAGTGCACCAATAGTTGCATGTATTTACTACAAATCACATAAACTTTACATTACAGCTAACGGTTTGCTTGAGTTGAATTATCCATCACAGTGTCATCAAGTCGGCATTATTTTTTAGTAATTATCACCTTATTGTTATGAGGTAATGTAGTGCATACTTTCTCAATCATTCTGGATTTAAGCTGCACTGCCATGACAAGATAATGTAACTTGATTTTCAATGTAATAGATTACACAACTCAGGAGTCTGCTAATTTATTTTCATGCAGCAAAGAAATAAATAGAAAGCAGACTGGAATGGTGGGAAAATTACATCCAAAAATGTAAAACTGAACAGCATGCATTAAAAAAAAAATAGTTCTCAAAAATGGTAAGTATAGTACATGATGTTTTAGTAATGACAATAACACTGGTATTGTCCTTTAAAACCCCCTGAGACCTGTGGGATCGTGGGCGATCATATGAAACTAGAAAACCTAAGGAATCCATTGGTCAAGCCTCAGGAATGAGGCTAAATAATGCTCCGCAGTTGGGCTAAATCTTGGCGAGAAAAAACTGGCATAGCCATGTCCAAAGGGGTCCCTTGACCTCTGACCTCAAGATATGTGAATGAAATTGGGTTCTATGGGTATCCACGAGTCTCCCCTTTACAGAAATGCCCACTTTATGCTAATCATATACATACTGGGGGTCCCTAAACAGTCTTGGAATTGCATACATTGGGTATGACTGTAAAGCTGAGACTATTGTGTATCCAATGAGCCCAATTCTATTCATGTGTGATGATGTTAAACCCCATAATAGCCATTTCATTGTATTGGGAGCATTTTTTTTTAAAATTTGACCTCACTGTATAAAATAACCTGTGGTGACCTCTGGCTGGATAATCACAGCCTCATGAAACTTGTCATCAAAATGTCAAAAGTTTTTGAACCAAATCACAGCATGGCTTTTTCTATGGTGATCCTCAAGGTCTTGGTGTCTTAATGTGGTATTGTGGAGGGATTTTTGATCATTTTTATCAACTCGAGGTAAAATTTAGCACCAAATCTGTGCAACAAATGATATCAACCAAAAAATTGCTGCAACAACTTATGAGACATAATAGAGCATGGGAATGGCCATCATACACAATCATAATATTCTAAGCCCTTATACAGTTTTACAATTTATTTTAATTAATTAATTCATGTTTATTTTTGATTTATGACTAGAAGAACTTGACCCACAGTGCTGAGCTGCATCTCAAATTAATCTTCAGGTTCCAGCTTTCAGATGATGTGCACCACTTTTATGTGACATCTACTGTTGACCTGCTATCTCCCCCTAAAGCCCCCTTGTACCCCCCGAAAAAAGACAAAAAAATTGTCTATTGTGGGTCTCAGAGGGTTAAACTTTCATATGGGCCATATATAGAACAACAATCGGCTCAAAAGTAACCATGCAAACACCAGTGCAGCCTCTGACAGAATTAAATGCTTCTCAGTCCTCAACAGTACCGGTTTATGTACAACAGACTGGGCAGACTTCTAAAGTGCTGCCCACTCAGCTTTCTGATTCAGACACTTCTTACTCATGTCCTTCGCAGAAGTCACTGTGTGGGGGTGCTGACACGGGAGACAAAGTGTATGTGTACTTATTGTGTAAACACTCCTGTAGCAACTCCTCTGTTGACAGGTCAAAGGGCGAAGGGTCGTGTGAGGCTGATGGCCATCTGGTTACACATCCTCTCTCCACTGTATCATCGGCCACATAAAACTTAACTGTTAAGTCATAAGATAAAATTATGCTGAGTATTCCCCTCCAGTCGATCCACATAGCTGGATTTATAATGAAAAATTACAGATTTTCTCAGAAACAGGCCAAAACTTATTTATAATTTATGACCAAATATAGGCATGGCATCAGGCAAGTAACACTGGCAGGGAAGGATGAGATTATTTAATCTTATTTAAACTAGGACTGTCAATCGATTAAAATATTTAATCGCGATTAATTGCATGATTGTCCATAGTTCATTGCGATTAATTGCACATTTTTTTATCTGTTCAAAATGTACCTTCAAGAGAGATTTGCTTACTTGACTATGACTTGTCCCAAACTGCATGTGATCATCATAAAGTGGGCATGTCTGTAAAGGGGAGACTCATGGGTACCCATTGAACCCATTTTCATTCACATATCTTGAGGTCAGAGGTCAAGAGACCCCTTTGGACACGGCCATGCCAGTTTTTCTTCGCCAAAATTTTCTGTAAGTTAGGAACGTTATTTAGCCTCCTTCCCGACAAGCTAGTATGACAGCTAGTTGGTACCAATGGATTCCTTAGATTTTCTAGTTTCATATGATGCCAGTATCTTAGACTCTAGCTTTAAAACTGAGCCCCTGACAAGCTAAAAATTGCAAGTTGCGTTAATGTGTTAAAGGAGTTACTGGCGTTAAAACAAATTTGCGTTAACGCAAGGTTATCGAGTTCACTTTGAAAGCCCTAATTTAAATATGTTGTATCTATTTATTGTGTATTTGATGTCAAGTTGCACAATGAATAAAACAATTGAATCACTTTTTTTCTATTTTCAGGGCACTCCTTTATTATCTTTACAAAGTAAAAGACATGTACATGCTCACATGCAGAACCAGTCCAACATCTGCTCATTAGGGCTGCAACTAACAATTATTTTTATTATCGATTAATCATTTCATTCACCACAAGCCCAAGAAGATGTCATCAAACGTCTTTTTTTTTGCAACCAACAGTCCAAAACTCAAAGATATTCAATGTACTTTAATAATACTTTAGTAAGACAAGTAAAAGCAGCAAAGTCTACGATTTGAGAACCCGAAACCATGAAATGTTTGGAATTTTTGCTTGAAGAGTGACTGAAAAGATTCATTGTTTATCAAAATAGTTGCTGATTAATTTTCTGTCTAATTGACTGATGAATCGTTGCAGCTCTACATCTCATTTACGTCAACAAAATGTTCTTTAATGATACTTTTGTAGAATTAGTTCCATTCTGAGACCAGTGAAGAAAAGATATACATGCACACAAGCACATTCCTGCTACAGCCTGATAAGATCTTCATGAGGGCACCTGTGACTGTGATTTATCATTTTCCTAGTGTGTGCCTTTACATGGCTGTGGGGTTGTTGATCTTGCCCATGAAGAGGATGCCCTCAGTGGAGTTCTCCAGGATGAAGACCAAGAAGGGTCTGTTAATTCTGACTGATGGTGGCAAACTGAGAAATATTAATTCGATAATAGTGGCGGCCGCTGCCTCTGTTCCCATCTCAGTGACACTCAGCATGGCCTTGTGGGACACCTGTGGAGGAAAAAGGAGGCAGTCAGAGTCTAGTTTGAAACGAAGTGCAGGTCTAGAAAAAAATGTAGAAGCTTATGGGGTGTTTTTCAACATGTCACTGTTCTGTTAACCCGTTCTCACTCCCAACTTGTCAAATACCGATGCAACCGAGGCACCCTTTAGCGTCTGTATGACACGCACCGGGCTTTCAACTAACTCCAACATACACCCATCCGCCTCATTATTAGACGGTCAGAGCCACTGACGTAGGATAAAGAGAGGGAAAGTTTGCATAGGGTGGGCAGGAGTAAAGATTGGATGGGTCTGTTTTATATCTATGGGTCCAACAAACACAGGACTTTGACCCAGGAGACTGCTGTTCGCGTCCTGTGTGAAGCCAAGTCAACATTGACTTATTTAACCGTAGTTTTGTTACGTAACTTCTGTACTTAGCTAACGGCAGTTACGAAACCAGTGTACTTATTTTACGTAACAAACGTACAATCTTTTCCGAAGCCTAACCAAGTACTTTTGTTGCCTAATCCTAACCATTTAGTTTTGTTGTGTAACTAAACCTAAAAACTAAGAGAACCTATGTTGAAAGTTTATTTTGAAAAGAGACTGCATACATCACAGGCAATATGTCATCCAGACCAGGTTTGCATGACCACGCCCGCTTTTGGGGGAAAACAATCCTGTGTCCCTTATAGGCGGGAACAGCGTAACCAGAAGAATTTGATAAAAGGTCCCAATACTTCTACTTTAAACAAATCGGTCATAGTAATAACGCTATGCCAAAGAGTTGCTGTGTAGTTGGTTGCACCAACAACAAATCCAAAAACGCTGATCTCTGATTTCCCTGCCGTGTCGTAAAAAAGATATAATAGAGGAGCTTTAGGGCTCCAAGCAATAGACCAGACCAGCATCGCGTCATCGCTGAGGCTGCGCTCAATTTTTGGGGAAAAAAAACTTGCTGTCACAGTAGAGAAAATGACAAAAAGCTGTTGTGTAGGGGGTTAACCGAGGCTTTCAAACTGAGATTTGAGGCATATACGATACGTGAATATTCACTGTCAGAGGGGAAAATGGCTAAATGATGCTGGTGACAGTGACTAGCATGGCTAGCTAACGTTAGCTTGAGTGGGAGGCTGCTGCAGTAATACAGTCATACATTAACATTATAGCAGCATCAGACTGTCGTCTCTAACTAAATCTCAGCCTACAGATCAAACAGTTGGCTATTAACACGTTGGTTATTTACAGACAACACTTAGCCTAGCATGATTCAATCAAATATGTATAGATGTCTGGATAAGCAATATCCAGCTATGTATGTAACGAACAAAACTGACACACCATCCCCGACACGTCCAAAACCAATCTCAGATCCGTGCCAAGACTTCCTCTTCCGTGCGCTGCTCATTGTTTACAGTCCGATTAGCAACTTGAAATGCGGGACTGGAGTTGGAGTTGAGAGACGACGTGTACAACCGGATTGTTTCACAAGTAGCCAGTTTACAAGCTAATTTTAAACCAATAAAAAGCGAAATCATCATCAGATGATAGGCGGTGGGTCAGAGATAACATTTCGACCAATGCGTTCCGCCTCTTTTGCTCTCCAGACAAACTGTTTACCTGCATTCAACCAAAGCCTGCTCGAACGTGATTGGTCAATGCTACTCAGACTACAAACGGAAACCAGAATGCTTCCAGTACAAAAATCTTGTGCCATTGCCTACAGATTCCACATGTGAATGCAGAATCTGTTTATAGAGATTAGTCCAAAACTGACGCTAGGGTACCTAGAGCATCATAGTTTGAAGTGTTGGGTGGGGAATGTGAATGTGTTGATTCTGCAGTTGTTCCTGAACTACTGCTCATGCAATATATCAGACTGGCACATAGGCCTACCGGTACTTCGCAAAAAGTCAAGGCCTCACCCCCTTTTGGGGGATAGAAAACCGAAGACCCCATAGATATAATTGCAATTGACATGTGTTTGGATTGTAATTTTGACAAGTTCATATGCATTCATCTCTTGTTAAGTAAATGTTTGTTTTATACACATGTCTAATAATTATTTTGCGCCCTTGCCTGAACCTGAGTGTTCGTGATACCTTAATAAATTAAGGTTGATCGCCGCCATGTCCCTTCAGTCTTCCCCCGTCCAACAGTGGCTGGAAATTGCTTATCCTGAATCTCTACATATTTGATTGAATCATTCTAGGCTAAGTGTTAAGTAAATAACCAATGTGTTAATAGCCAACTGATTGATCTGTAGACTGAGATTTAGTTGGAGACGACAGTCTGATGCTGCTATAACGGCAATGTATGACTGTATTACTGCAGCAGTCTCACACTCAAGCTAACGTTAGCTAGCCATGCTAGTCACTGTCACCAGCATCATTTAGCGATTTACCGCACTGACAGTGAATATTCACTTATTGGATGTGCCTCAAATCTCAGTGTGAAAGCCTCGGTTAACCCACTACACAACAGCTTTTCGGCATTTCCTCTCCTGTGACAGCAAGTTTCTTTCCCCAAAAGGGAGCGCAGCCTTGGCGATAAGCCATGCTGGTCTGGTCTATAGCTTGAAGCCATAAAGCCCCTTAATTATATCTTTTTTAGGACACGGCAGAGTACTTGAATTAATAATGAGCCTAAGAAGAAATGTTTGCCTCTCCTACCTTTGAGACTTTGAGCTTGACCTCGTCAGAAATGCCAGAGAAATCAGCCTTGTCCTCAAAAGCGTCGGTTATGCCCATTTCTTTCAGTGTGTTTTCCAGAGGAGCATCAACAGAGATGGAAAACTTTGGTAGGAACAGATCCACATATCTAAGAAACAGAACAGCACCAGTGTCACAAACACTGTAATATACAGTTAAATTACAGCTTGTATAATTAAGTTAAACTGTGCTAACCATGAACAGTCAACATTTTCTCAATCTCTAGAGGATGAGGATTCAAAAATAGAGATTCATCTTACTCCATGGAGACTGAGTGTCGACAGTGCTTGATGTAGTCCTTGTTGATGTAGCGCTCCACCGCCGTCATCTTGCCTTCATCAGGCAGGACGATCATCATGGAGGTGTTGCCCTTGTAGGGCAGCATTACGACGGTGGTGTGGTTGTCAACATCCCAGTAGGTGTTGTAGTGACCCGTCCTCATCATCATGTCCACCTGAACTTTGGTGGTCTTGTCCACATGGAAGTCCATCTTGCGTGTCATGTCACGACTAAAGGGTTTTTTCCACTCTCCTGTATGAGGCATTGGGGAGGGGTAAATGACAGTAGATATGTCAGTTCAAATTATTAATGTCAGTTGTTTTTAAAAGTTGAAGTATGCTCTACAGTCTACAATCATCATACTTCATGTTTAAACTACACAATGAGACATGGACTTGAACTTACTTCTTACCTTTAAAGTAGACATAGTTAATAAGCACCATGGCCATATTAGGGTCCAGGTCCTTCACCATATCTTTGATCCTGTCGTGGGTTTTATTAGCAATGAATCTGTTGATCTCAGCTGCAGCCTCAGCAGGATTGGTAAAGCCGACGTTGAAGACCTCACCAGAGTAGTAGTGCCTGACATCCTTCAGGAACTTCTCCAGAGGATCGCAACCAGAGCGCAGGGCCACAGCGTTACCGACATCCAGCTGCTGATTCTCATGGCTGTGTCCATGCATGTCGAAAAGATGCTTGTACGCCTCATTGACCTGAGTCTGGTTTAAGGTGCTGTAGCCCAAGCTGGAGAACAGCTGGCTATGGGTTTTACCATGAGCCCCTGTAGACAGCACGGACAGGGCGGTGGAGATGCCCAGTGGCGAGTAGAAGATGTTGTTACCAGCAGCAGCCTTGGCATTCAGGCTTTTGTAGAGGGAAAAGGCAAAGTCAGAATTGGGAGACAACAGCTCATGGCTGATCATTTCTCCCTCATGGCTGTGATCAGAGCCATCATGGTGGTGGTGGTCTGCCCAGGCTGCAGCCAGCAGCAGTGTTGCAAGTGCACAACTAGCGAAGATCCTATGCATCTTTACAGCCTGTCCATATGAAAGGAAAATGTTGGGTCATAGTAGTATTTAATAACAAACAACCTTGTAAATAAGAATAAAACCAAGCTAAGAAAATCGAAATTGAAATGAAATGGCAAAGAACAATTTTACAACATTGTATATAACACAATGAATGGAAAGGTTTTACAGCTCTACACATGTATTGTATCACACATGTTGTCTCCACATTTAAAAGGTTCGTTTTTAAACTTCCAAATGTCACTTCAATTTATTAAGTCCAAGTCCTCCTAATTTAAATAAAACATTCAGCATATTTCAATTGGGGTCCATGCTTACCATTAATGTCCTCTGGTGTCGTTTGTCAGAAAGCTCATCATTATATTCAGGAGATCGAAGAGAGTCAGCTGACACATCTATTAAAAATTAACAAGGTTCAGCCTTCTGTCCTTTGCTAAGAGATTAACGGCCAAGCGATCTGCACTTCACTACAACACAACCCACAGCACACAAACGCTGGTGAGTTTGCTGTGCTATAAAGGTTAAGTACACACAAGCCCACAGTATTAATCACATAATTATATGCACAGATGATACAACAGAAATCAGGAGCCTTTCATGGAAGTACGAAGCAACTCATTCCAAACAGTTATTTCAACTTTAAAGGGATAGTTTGGGTGTTTTGAAGTGGGGTTGTATGAAGTTCTTATCCATAGTATGTGTATTACTTACAGTAAATGACAGTCGGCACGCCCCCAATTTGAAGAGTACCGACACCGGAGCAAAGCAATGTACTGCTGTGGTACGGGGCCGGCAGAAAAACATATTTTAGCCACCTAAAAGAAAGGCTCACCTAAAAAAAAATTCGATATCCGTTTAATTGTACGCTATATTTAGAATATTTTCCGATGGTGAACTGAACTGAAAGTGAATCGTATCTATACTGTTTTTGTCAACGGATTCTGGTGGCTTTGAAGAGATCATAAATAAGTTTCACTTTGTCGGAAAGGACAAGGAAAGGGCTGTCTGACGGCAAGATAAAACAGTGAAAATATTCTAAATATAGCGTACATTTTAACGGACATTGATTTTACGTGAGCCTTTCTTTTAGGTGGCTAAAATATGTTTTTCTGCCTGTCCACAACACTGTATTTCTTTGCTCTGGTGTCGGTAGTCCTGTCTGTTTCTCCAAACTGGGGTCACGCAGACCGTAATCTACAGTAAGTAATACACCTATGAATAAGTACCTCATACAACTCCACTTCAAAACACCCGAACTATCCCTTTAAATCCCTTCTGGAAAAAGAAATGGTAACTTCTTTTCAATAAATAGCAATGGTGATGTAATTCATATAGCCATTATTGTCAGAAGGTTTGATCTCGGTAGAAATATTCAAGTTGAGTATTGAATGCCAATTGTTCATGACGAGTCTTTTTTTTCGCTTCATATTGAAACATTTTGAAAGAATTGCTCTATAACACACAAGTTGGTGTCAGCAGTGCAGTACATGCACCACTGTTTTATTACCTGTATCATATACAAAAGTCAGCTGGATACAGTATATAATGATGTATTTAGACCTTTGAGACACCCATCCAGATTCAAATGACTGTTGGTAATAAATGTGTCATACTGAAAGACTGCGAACAGATTCAAAGACTAACATTTATTTGTGTAATCTGTTGTCTTATTGAGCAACCTGTCCTCTTCATCATCTCCCCAATTGGCTCAATATCACTGTGACATCACTACAGGGTTGTCTGAGTCAACATGAGCTAAAATCCCAAAAGCTTCTAAAACCTACTGCAGTGTGCAATGTAACAAATGTAATGTAAGGTTACATAATCACCATGGTTCTCTGAATGGAGAGATTATCCCAAATGTCAAATTCAGATTTTATTTGTCACATACTCAATCATACAAGTAAAATGTGCAATAAAATGCTTTGTTACTGTCCCAAGTAGATTGTGAAAAATTAAATAGTTAAACGGATAGTTCGGATTTTTTTGAAGTAGGGTTGTATGAGGTACTTATCCATAGTCAATGTATTACCTACAGTTGATGGCGGTCAGTGTGCCCCCAGTTTGGAGAAACAGACAGGAGTTACCGCATGGAAGCAAAGAAATGTACTGCTGTTGACGGGGCCGGCAGCAAAACGTATTTTAGCCACCTAAAAAAAAAAGCCCACCTAAAATGATCAATATCAGTTTAGGCGTACGCTATATCAATATTTTCACTGCTTTACCTTGCCCTCAGACAGCCCTTTCTGATGGGAGACTGAAGCCATTACACTCTCTGCAAAGTAAAAAAAAAAACAGTAATTTTACCTCGCAGAACACCGGAGTTGCTGGTCTACTGCTTCCTCGATCTGTTAGTTTGTTTGTGTTATTGGGTGACTTTGGTGCATCTGGACTAACCCTTTAAAACACCAGTCTGGTGGCTTTGAGGAGAGCATAGACAACGGCTTCAGTTCCCCAATTGAAAGGGCTGTCTTGACGGCAAGGTAAAGTGGTGAAAGTATTCTAAATACATTGTACACTTAAACTGGAATTAATTTTTTTAAGGTACCTAAAATACGTTTTGCTGCCGGCCCCGTCTACAGCTGTGCATTGCTTTGCTTCTGTGCCCGTACTCCTTTCTGTTTCTCCAAACTGGGGGCGTGCGGACCGTCATCTACTGTAGGTAACGGACTATGGATGAGAACCCCATACAACCCTACTTCAAAAAATCTGAACTATCCATTTAAAAGTGGGCAAGTATAAAATGTACAATAACTAACAATAAGCGTAATGGTAACATTTACAATGGGTTTACAATAAGAAAAAGGTCAATATACTGTAGATATAAAGTAGGGGAATATTATAGGGAAAGCAAGAGTATATCAAAATCAAAATAGACAATTTTGTCTCAGAAACAGGCCACAACTAATTAATAATTTATGACCAAATATAGGCATAGCATCAGTCAGGTAACACTGAAATTTGAGATTATTTAATTATATTGAAATATAATGTTGTGATAAATTTTCAGGCTGTTTTATAAAGCATAACCGAAGACAAATATATATCATATATTTACACAAAATGTTCATATACTAGGGTATTTTTGGTTAAAGTACAAATCAAATGTACCATTTAGTCTTTTATATATGTTAATGTTGATTCTACATAAAATAATGTGTGTCTGATGCATTAGAATGGGAAGGCCTTCCAAGTGTAGAGAGAAGCCTGGAGAGCCCTTTGAAGTCAGAGAGCAAAGCGTGCCTGGCGTCAGCTGGCTGTAGAGAGAGCATTGCAAAGGCGTGCGAAGAGGGGGGGCTGCCTCTCGAGCAGGATGGGAGGCAGAGAATCAGCCTTGCGAATGAAGAGGCGAGTGCATGCGCTCCTGAGTTCTAACACTCAAGCGGCGGCAAAAAGAGGAGGGGGACTAGGTAAAAAGGTTAAAGTCGTAAATTTGTCACAGATAAGACCAAAATAACTCAGAATCCCTGAGTTTGCAAGAAAATAATGAGTTTTGGGCATTTTGCCAACTGAGGGTACAGAACATGAAAGAGAATGGTAAATGAAGTCTATAGTATATAAGAGGGCATGATTTGTCGAGAAGTCAGTCCTCCGTTCGAACTGACGACTCGTGTTTGTTTTTGGCGACAGAAATAAACACTTTTGCATCAAGATCTATAGTTTTCTCTCGACCAATTTTTAAACCTGATTTTTTGAGAACTCCAAAAGTTTTAAGTATTATAAGGATAAAAATGCTGAAGGAGGACGCCCTATCTTTTGCTGGCCCACGGTCGGGGCACTTTTTTCTTCAACAATATATATTTTTTTAATCTATTTATTGTGTATTTGACGTCATGTTGCACAATGAAGAGAAAAATGTAATCACTTTTTTTTATTTTCAGGGCACACCTTGATTATCTTTTCAAAGTAAAACTCACATGCAGAACCACTTCAACAGCTACTCATTAGGGCTGCAACTCACAATTATTTCTATTATCGATTAATCATTTGGTCTATAAAATATCAGAAGACAGTGAAAAATGTTCATCACAATTTTCTAGAGCTGAAAATGTTATCAAATGTCTTGTTTTGTGCGACCAACTAGTCCAAAACTTAAAGATATTCAATTTACTGTAATGTAATACAATGTAGCCAAAGGCTGGTGACCATCCCTGACAAACAGGCTTTCTGTTGCCTGCTCCCTCAACATGCTAGGATGAGGAAAAACACAGATTCCTAAGACCATTTGTTTTATGGTCTTAGGAATCTGTGAACACTGGCTGCCCTGTCGTCCCTTTGAGATGTGGGGCTTGATTAATCCTGTCAGTTGACACTCAAATGGTCACAAGATAATTCTACGGGAGGTAATAAAACTTTACGACGTGCTTGGAAAGACCCCTTTCACAACTGAAACAAACAAGACCACTGATTTCCTTTTGGACACTGAACCATTTGTTCAAAAATACACACACCAAAATCCCGTCATCTACAAACTATGGATGACCTCTGAACTGTGAACCTGTGATGGAGCAACATTGTCATCCAGTGGTGATCTGTGGTAATGTGTGTATTGAATGTAATCACTTAATTAATGTGTTTAAAGTCATTGTTTTAGAATTAGTATTAATTTCTTTGTAGTATTATCATTAATTGTATTGCAGTGCATTTCTGAATTTCTTTTATCAGGCAATAATGAATAGATGTAAGACACTGATTTTTCTTTTAGTTAGTAAGGATTGACAAAGTTCAAATTGCAATGTTTTAATTATAATATTCAAATCAGAATGTCTATGTGCGTATGGCATGTTGATATGCAAGCTCCGTGTGAAATACTCAAGTTTTGATAATAGTGACGAGATGATCTTTGTTGCTGCATGTATAGGGGATTTTTAAGTCAATAAAAACGTGAAGTTAAGACTGGAGGAGATTTGCATGGGCAGAGGCTAAACTCCGCCTTCATCCAGGGTGGATTAAAAGGCCTGTGTCCGCTCTGCAGGAGTAGTTGTAGAAGTTTGGAAGTATTTCTGTTCTTTGTTTTGGCTTTTCTTTTCCTCTTCCTTTCATTTTTGCTCTTTGCATTTTTGCCTCAAGTCGCCTATTCGTTTCTTTATTCATTTATATTGCTTTCCTTTGATTTACCATTTTCTTAGTCAAGTTTTAAGACGGTTTTCTAAAGATTCTTTTGATTTTTAATTGATCTCGTTAAGTTAAATTTAATTACATCGTTCGGCCGACGAGTTTTTTTTATTTATCTCCACAAGTCAATTAAGTCTCTGACGTCCAGAAGGGAATCTGACTCCGACCTTTGTCAAAGGAACTCTCAGCCAACTGACCTCCAAGACCCAATAGTTTTGTTCTGATAAGCAGTCTGTAGGGCACCAGTAGGTGTCGTAGTAAGCTGTCCTCAACATCATGTCCACCTGAACTTTGGTGGTCTTGTCCACCTGGAAGTCCATCTTGCGGGTCATGTCACGATTGAAGGGTGCTTTCCACTCTCCTGTATGAGGCAGTGGGGAGGGGAAGATAACAGTAGAAATGTCAGTTCAAATTATTTTTGTCAGTTGTTTTTAAAAGAATGCTCTACAGCAGTGGAGGCTAATTGTCTTCCTAAATATTAATGTTGATTGTTATTATTATGTAGATTTATTATTTATTTATAGTCTCATTATATTCTTCTTATTATTATTATGTGTTATATCATTTAAAAAGCATGTGAATAGAAGGGATATTTATGAGTGTTGCAGCGGCATACTTGCCAACCTTGAGACCTTAAAAAAGGGAGGATTTTTCCCCCAGAAAAATTTGAGTTTCAGAGACTTTGTTTCCTGCATTTTGGTGACTTTAAAAGAGTGAAAATAACAACAAAATAAATACAGTGCAACAGCATTTTATGTTAAACTTTTAATTTTACCTTTAACTCCAAGGAAAGAAAACAGAATAATTCACCCCTCTGGTGTGAACTTGGCATATGAATCTCAAGCATAAACTAATATTCATCAGTTTTTATTTATCTTTGCTCCTGCTTGAGTATTTCTTTCTCTTCGTTCTCTCCAATTCTCTCTCCTAATATTATTATTATTATTATTATTATTAATAATAATTTACCCACCAAAATGTATTTGGCCCCACCAAATAAAATGTAGCACCCATGGTGCTGAGGCCTGAGGTGGGTTGGTCAGAAGACCAGCTGAGGATGAACGCAGGGAACGGGCTTCTCTAACTCACTGAAGGTTCTTTCAGACACGACGTGACAACGCCACCACTTCGCTCTGAAAGACATTATTTCGGCTTGCGCCGCGCCACGGCGGCCTTTCGCTGCATCGAGCAAAGCTCAACTTTGGGCGCTGCTCGCTGTCGAGAGCACAGCTTTACATGAGCTCAAACTGCGCTGTGTCGCGAGTATAGACTGCTCTTTTCCCCAAAGAAACGACAGTTGGTGTAGCTCTATTTTCGTCCGGGTGGAAACAGTAGGGATATACACACTGTTCAGAAACAGACTAAGATAACGAGAAAGGGAGAAAAGTGTGAAAATGCACCATTAATCGGGAGAAATACTGGAGAATTGTGACCCCGGGAGGAAACCGGGAGAGGGCAATGAAAAACGGGAGGCAAGTATGTGTGTGTGTGTGTGTGGCTGGTACGACAGCGGAATATCCCTCTTGTAAATTTGTAACCACGGCGATAACATGGGGTTCACCGTGTATCCTCGGGAGAAATTAATACTTTCAAGAGGAAAAAACTCTTAATTCCCTCCATGGATAATACCAAGGAAGAGAGCGTCCATTTTCCTGACTTGACACAGTAAATGCCATGTTGGTGAAAGTTTATAGAGATGATACTCTGACGTCCCGTTCCCATGAAGGCAGCATATGGAGTAATTAGGTCATTTGTCGTAATAGATAGAAGTAGGAAGTGGTGGACTGTAACTAAGTACATTTACTCAAGTACTGTAGTAGTACAATTTTGAGGTACTTGTACTTTACTTGTGTATTTTCCTGCTACTTTATACTTCTACTCCACTACATCTCTGGGGCAAATACTTTTTACTCCATTACAACTCAACCTTTACTTACGTATTTCTACACTGTGGTAGTATAGTACTGTCTGAATGCATATTTCAACTTACAACTTGACCTTAAGGGACATGGAGTCAGTGGTCTGGTGTCTTCAAGCTCTGACTCCTCTGTAGCCACGTCCAACGTCTCAACTCTCTCTCCCTCATTACATGAAGAGGTTGAATGGCGATGGCGATTCTTCTCTTTTCTGTCTGGAGCTGGAGGAGAGCTGGACCGGATTAGCAAGAGCAGTGTGTATGAAAATGCAGTTGCACAGATGGTAGTACTGCCAGTCCACTCGCCCAACACCACTACGTTTTTTGTTGTGGTCATGCACTTTGGTGCCAAATATCCATATTAAAATCGTTAGTTGTTCTCTTCCAGTGTAACGTAGCTGAAAACATTCCTGCTACCATCGCACCGTTTGTTTATGGTCTACGGCAACCTATGACAATTGCATCACGACCGTGCGCCCTCATTTCCAACCAACGACATGATTTGTCCCACCCCGGTTGTTAGCGACCCTGGTCCGTGCCATTCACATTGAAATCGACCCTGGTCTGACCCCCCTCTCGACCTGGGTCGCCTTTGCGAGTCGATCAACGCGTGTTAACCCTTTCATACACAAAATCAACCCTGGTTGAGTCCTCGGTGTGAAAGGGGTATTAGAACCACCAAGTACCCCAGGTCTCAGGCCGGTCAGTAGTTAACTTACCTCAGCAGGTTATAGCAGGTCATGATCTCCCCTAGCTCAAAGCCATAGCTCACTGCCTTCTCTTCAAGCCTCACGGGCCCAAGGCCGCTGATAGCAGCCTGTCTGTACTTCTGTCTCCCTTCTATCCTTCATGGTTAATGCAGTGGAGTAGAGGAGTATCAATCAATACAGCATTTTTAATTATAATATTCTAAAATCATAACAATATTAGGAGAAAACCCAAGATTCATTCAAAACTTATTTCTTGAATCTTGAGATTTCTTATAATTTATTAACCTTTTGACTGTTTCATGGTGTTTTTGTAAATCCCTTTTTAATTTGAACTATTTATTGATGGATTAATATTTCATTTGTAAATTCTTTTCATAATTCATCTTTTTATTGCCCATTAAAACGTCAAATAATGAAATACTTTGTAATTTTGTCCATTTATTCATCGATTAATAAATGAATTTGTAAACACATTTATTAATGCCTATTTTTATTTTTTATTTTATTTAAGTGACTCTTGTGGTCCTCCACACAGGACAGCCTCAGTCTGTCATTGTGCAGTTACAGGATCCCAGCATGCATGTCGTCAGTGTGCAGCCCATGCGTGCAGGGTGCAGCCAGCTCTGGTGGATGAGCAGGGGTCCTCCTCCTGCAGGTGACGTCACATATTACGGAGCTGAGGAGGTTGTGTTCGTCTCAGGACGAAGCTGGATGGTAGTAGCCGAAGTTGAAGACCAACAACGGGCAGTATTTCTCCACCCGTCGCTTGACTCATGGATCGATAACAGATGTTTACTATTATGGAGGAATGACCGTCAAAAAAGGGAGAGTAGCGTTATTTCGGCTTACTGCACGGACTCCCGGCCGGACGTTACTACCGTTACAGCTGAAGTTGGACCTCAAAAGTAAGTTAACCAGCAGCCCTAGTGTACCCTTAGGCTACCGTTAAGTAAAATAGTTTTGGGGCGACGTAGACAACCAACACATGCCTATACATCGACTCGTCTGTGAAGAAATTAGATTAATGCATTGCAGTGACTCGTGGGAACGTTTTATTCAAGATATCTGGCGTTAAAACCGTCATTTTTTTTTTTACTGTAGTTTAACGGTAGTGTTGCCCACTCACATTAACTTAGCAACCGACGCAGTTTGAAAAAGTCAGTCCCAACTTGCTGAGTGTTCATTAAACTCATAACTAATTTGTGTTTGTTTGTTAGCTTACTTCTCAGCTGCAGTCTGCTCGGTTTAAAGCTCTGCAGGAAATGCATGGATGCAGTGGAGACGTTTTCATGCTTTTGGCGTTAAATCGAGATGAAACACGGGTCTTTTCCCTGAAAATGATAACGGTGCCAAACACGAAAAATAAACAGGAAAATGTGATGAGCAGAATTTCATTAGAGCAACCGCTTGTTAAACCAGAAGCAAGAAATGCCGTGTCTGCTCTGCTGTGTGTTTAAGAAAATTCAACCGTCTTTCAGGTGATAAAATGTAAAATAGATAATAGGATGTGCTGGTGTAGCTACTAAATGTTTCTCCACTTAACCAAAGTAGGCGTCACCACCAGTGCCACTGACTCCATTGTTTCCAACGTTAAGGTACATTTCCATTATAAGAGTCAATACTTTTCCCCTCGTCCAGACACCATTATCTTTTAGCCCAAGTCTAAGATGATTATAAAAATTATTAAACTTGATCATTCACATATTGATATATTCTATGCAAGAAATTATTTTCCACAGGCGCCTGCTTTTTTGTATGTCTTGACCAGGGTTATTATGGTAAACTAAAAATTAAACTAAAACGAAACAAAGCAGTGAAAAATATTTTTAGTAAAGTGAAACTAAATATATCCTTTAAGAAAATCTAAAACTAAACTGAAATCAGATTGCCTGTGTAAAAAACTAATAAAAATGAAATAAACAAATTCATTTCAGTTTTTAGTTTTTTAGCTATAATATATCACTACCGTAAAAACAGCATGAACTTCCATCAACTTCTGTGACATTGAACCACAGAAATTGAACAGACTTGACATTCCAGGAGATGAGTAAATCTAAAACTACTGAAAAACTAAAACTAAATATTTTAAAACTAATACAAAATATATACAAACTAAAACTAAACATTTCTGAAAAACTGAAACTAAACTAAAATTAGCAAACACACTGAAAAATAACTAAAACTAAAATGAAATAGAAACTAATTGAAAGTTTAAAATTATTACAAAGCCCTGGCTTTGACATGAGCTCTGTGTTGACTATTTTCATTTCAATAAATGAGTGACCCCTCTGGTTGACACCTTTTGTACTCACCATTGGAAAGAATTGAGTCTTTAGAGTTATCGTGCAAAGAATTTTCTTTAACAAAAGACTCTTCTTCATGGCCTTTTATTTTAAATGAAGCAAATCAGACTATAGAAGTCCACAGCAGTTGAGCACAAGGAATACTTCTGTTCTAGCTATGGAAAGCCTGCCTAGGGGTAAATATGTGTTTTCTGCTTCTTGCTGAAAGCACTGTTGGACAGGCGACACAAGCTACGACTTTAAGTGGGTTTATAGAGAACGCATGTGTCGTACAAATGAGGCAACATGGATGAATATACTTTTGGATTGTTGTTTCTGTTCTGCTGTGTTTGTAGTTTTGCCTCCTTAATACAGGCTCTTTAGGATATATCATAGGAGTGGATTTACAATTGAGCTTGACAGAACAGTTTCCAATGTTGCAGTAGCTTTTAGTTCATTGTCAAGTGACACCACCTAGAAATAGGAAAATGTTGTGTTAAAATGCTCATGTGCTTGTAATCTAAGAGTGACTGTTGTGAAACACAAATGTGTATATTGTGTGCCATGTGCCATACATAAGGGCAAAAGTCTGAATGACACAATACCACTACCTAAATAGATAGATGAAGCCAGCTATATTTTAACCCTCTAAGACCCGCCGCCTTTACTGTCTTTGAGAGGCTGTGGGAGATTCAATTTTAGAGCTAGAGTGAAGCTACAGATATCATCGCTTGTCGGGAAAAAGGCTAAATAATGCTTCAAAGTTCGCCTAAATTTTGGCGAGGAAAAACTGGCATGGCCATTTTCAAAGGGGTCCCTTGACCTCTAACCTCATGACATCAAAAATCCCCTTTATTCAATTGACAGAGAATAATGGTTTGTGAGCAGATCATACATTATCTTGACACTTACATTAGCTAAAGAATTAGCTTGAAAGCCTAATGATGTAAGCTCATATTCAGGGGAATACTGGCTGACTATACTCCAAGAACTGATTGTAGGCCCAGACATAAGTCAAATTACAGATGAAACGGCAATATAATGTGTTATATGAAAATGGGCTCTATGGGTACCCACGAGTGTCCCCTTTATAGACTTGTCCACTTTATGAGAATCACATACAGTTTGGGGCAAAAACCATGCAGTTTTTTGCATACAGTACAAATGTGTTATTTTCACCTATTCTTAAAATGGTGTGTTTGAATATTTCTGCATACTGGGGTCCATAAACAGTCTTGGAATTACATAAATCGGGTACCACTTTAAAGCTGAGACTCTTGTGGATCCAATGAGCACAATTGTATTTATGTGTGATGATGTTAGTCCCCATAGTAGCCATTTCATTGTAGTGAGACTAGGGATGTTAATAATTAACCGTCAAACCGTTAACCGACATTAAGCATTTTAACCGATTAACGCTATCAGTTAAAACGGTTAAAATAAACATTAATAATTGATTAAAAAGCTGAGCAGCTCAGAGGAGCGGCTTGTCACTTGAAGGAGAAAAGCTGGTTCGCCTTAACAGCCCACCTTAAGAGGCGGAGCCGGAGTTGCAGGATACAGGAAGTTGGCTCCAGTCTCTCCATCGATGTCTCTCCAGCTCGCTTGAGTGGAGCGGAGGAGTAGTAGTTTCGTAGCATTTATTCACTGACAAATAAACTGTACACACACGGCTACAGCTATGTTCACAGCTACAACTCCACCAACAACCTCACACTCACCGACAACACACGGTCTGTCGGAAAATTACGCAGACTACTTGTGTGGCGGCGGCGAGCATGAAGCCTCCCGCAATGCTAGAGCTGCTAACGTAGCACAAATACACACACTGTTTGTTGGACACTCGCTAAAGTTATGCCGGGCAGACAAAGTATCGCTACACCGGGCAGACACACAGCTGACAACCTGCTAAACTAAACTAAATGTGTGCAGGAGAGTTACTGGGAACGTGGCTGCATGTCCGCGACACTACACGCAACACCGTGGCTGCTAAGTCAACGCTCCTGGACGGGTGAACTGGGGACTCCTGTCAACGAATATCTGTTGTGCTCCTGAGCTGCACCATTGCATGTGAGGCACAAATCTTTTCGGTTAAGGGTTAATAATCGGTTAATGAGGGTCGGTTATCGGTTAAGAGAATTTTTCAAAATTAGCATCACTAAGTGAGACCATTTTTTGTAAAAATTTGACCTCACTTGGGGCGGCTGTGGTTCAGAGGGTAGAGCAGGTCGTCCACTAATCGGTCCCCGACTCCTCCGGTCACATGTCGAAATGTCCTTGAATGTCCTTGAGCAACACTTAACCCCAAATTGTTCCCGAAGGCTGAGCCAACGGTGTGTGAATGAGTATTTAGATTAGGGCTGCACCTAACGATTATTTTTTTATCGATTAATCTAACGATTATTTTTTCGATTAGTCGATTAATCTAACGGCTAATTTCATAGATTATTTGAAAAAAAAAAAATATTTTTAAAATTTTTTAATTAATTTACCCAAAATAAATATCAAAAACTTGTCTCATTATTATTTCAATACTTTATTCAAACATCTTCTCTTATAAACATATACATAAAACAAGAATAAAATATGCATTGCAGGGCATTTATTTCACAACAAAAAATAGCCCAGTCTTCACTGGTAAAGTGTTGATCATCTCTCCGAAGCCTTGACCCTCCACAAAAGCAAGGGGTCTCATGTCCTTGACAATCATCTGTAAGATGCTGTCAGTAAACTCAACAGCCATCTTCGGTGTGCATTGAGTTGGGTCCTTTTTTTTTGAAAAAGTCCTCCACATTGCTTTGTCTCATCCTGAAAAAGAGACATAGAAAGCCCATTAGAATAATGCTAATAGTTGCACATTTTAAAATCGGTCTAATTTTCACATCACTGTTGTGTTATGACATTAGACTAATAATAATACTAATACTACTACTACTACTTATAATAATCACCATCAGTATTTTTACTTAAGTACTTAACTTTAAACTTAAAATAGTTTAGACATGGATTTATTTCATCACTGTAATAATATGCAGTTAAGATAATCCCTAGCAAATGTACTTTTGCATCAGTGTGGAGCAAGAGAAATAATTGAAACTATTTACAGACTAACAACAGTCACAGACTGTAGAACAATATGTAACGTTGCTTTAAGCCATTTTCTCACTCATACATCGCCGTTAAAGTAAACAGAAAATATAACACGGCCGAATAACAACGTTAGATGACGCACGGTGTAACCTTACGTTACGTTACGTTACGTTACGTTACGTTACGTTACGTTACGCTACCATAACAGTGGTCCATAAAATACTTTAACACGGTGGCGATGAAGAAACATTTTAAAAAACAACTTTAAATGATTACTGCTAACAGAAACACGACCGCGTTTTGACAATCTTAACAGATCATGCCTGGATGGGGAAAAAGTAAACAGGACTTACGGTGGTATCTTGCTGCTGTCGTCTTGACTTAGCGCTCCGGGATGCCTTCTTTTCAGGTGCTCGTGCATTGCACTTGTACATTGTTGGGTCTCTGTTTGAAATATTCCCAAACTTTTGATGAACGTGGGCGGGGTGTTTTTGAGGCTTCTTGCTCTCTGGGGGAAGCAGAATCCATGCTTGGACCGGGCGCAGCCATTTTCATTACGTCATCCGAAGCGTCGACGCACGTTACGTAAATCGACGTATTTACGTAATCGATTACGTCGAAGAATCGCCCCAGCCTTAATTTAGATTATATCCTGATGGGCAGGTTGGCAGCCTCTGCCATCAGTGTATGAATGTGTATGTGAATGGGTGAATGCTGACATGTAGTGTAAAGCGCTTTGAGTGGTTGGAAGACTAGAAAAGCGCTATCTAAATGCAAGTCCATTTACCATTTACTGTATCAAATGACCTGCGGTGACCTCTAGGATAATCACAGCCTCATGAAACTTTACAACCACAAACTAGAGACCTAGGGCACTCAGAGGATGGCTTTCCTAGGTAGATTGACAACAATAGGGTTTCTTAGCAGTTTTCAGAACATACATATGATATATGATACACATACATACTGATACTACATAACACACTAATACATGCGAGACCAGGGAAAGATAGTAAGTGAATCATTATCCTTAAGTTGGTACAGAACAGCATCTTCACGGGCAACAGAGCATCACAAGACATCTTATCATGGCTTGTCATGCCTTGTCCCCAGACATTGAGTGAGTCCATCAGCAATTTGTTGTTTACAGAGGTTATCTGTAGGGGACAAAACCATTGGGTCACTTGTTTTAGTGCTTACTTGTGGTGACAAGGTCCGCTGTATATGGAGTCCTGAGTTCTCTACAGGTACATGGTTAACTTTTATTTGTTTATTCATCAGGGGTCTCAAAGTCTCTACTGCAGATATGAAAATATCCATCACAGAAGTGTTCGCCATCCAATCGCCGAAAAATGCAATTCTTGCAGAAATCTCCAAATGTCAAAAGTCTTTGATACCAAATCACAGCATATCCGCATATTACGGATATCCGCAATGTGAATTACGGATATTCGCAACTGAATTGGGGATATCCGTAATGACCAACTCCATACACATGAATGGCAAAAGTAGTTTGAATCGTACTAGTCAAAATGTATGTATATAATTACGGATATCTAAAATTAGAGTTTTGCCTTGTCAAAATAGAATTAGGGATATTTGAATTAGAGTTCTGACTAGGCAAAATGACGTTGTAGATATCTCTAACGAATATCCTGTCTAGCTATTAAATGTTAAAACGGCTTGCTATAGTGTTTGTCTAGTCTGTCTGGCTCATTTATCTTTTATCTGAATGACATTTGTGCAAAGATTTGTGTGCACAGGGCCCGTCTCCCCCTTTTAAAAAATAACAAATTGCCTACTGTGTATTCTTATTTTTCAAAAATACGTTAAAGCTATAATATACAAGCTTACACTGTGCGTTTTGCATGAAGCAAAAAAAGTGGACTGTCACCTGAGAATACCTTGTCTTTTTCTTTGGTTGTTTTTTAAGTTTTAGGGTTTTTTCAGTATCCTTTTAATGTCAGTGAGTGAAGGTGGGCTTGTGCTTCGGCGTCACATTGTTACGAGTGTCTTATGTACACTCTTTCAGTGTATGAACTGATTTATTGTTCAGCATAGGTCCCACTGATTGCTTTAGCTCCACCTCAGTATTATGTGGATGTGTTGTTTATATTATATAGCAATTGTGACAAAGACAAGACTGATTAGTGAGTAAAGCTCTTTTTGTTTGCGCTCGACAAGTTGCCTGTGAACTGATTGACACTCTAAACAACTGCAGATAGAATCAGTCAGCAGTTATGCTTTGAAATGTAAGAAAACATGCCTGTCTCTTAGCAGGAATGTTAAGAATTGACAGCGACTTTTGTTGTTAGAGGTAAAGTTGTGTAAGGGTTGACATCTGAGGCGAAAGTGTAGAAAACTCACTGGTTTGACGGGAATAGCAAGACATAATTGAGTTGTTTGGCCAGGTGGCAGCAGAAGGAGCAGGCTAACATGATGTCTTTACAAACACAAGTCATGATGCTTCAGCTGAAAAACAAGAGCCCTAGACAAGGACAGAAAAAAACAGGATTGTGTGTGTGCTTGAGTGACCACCAGATTTATTTTTTAAAATGTGGGGTTGTGTACTAACCTGCTGTTTTACAACTGTTAATATTTTTTTATTTTCTCTTTCAGCAAAGTTACCTCTTCAGCCTACCGAGGACAAAAATGCAGTCTTGTGCATGGATGAACGGACAGCACCGACAGGTTGGACCACCTTCACAATCCTCACAGGCTGCTGCTCAGTTCACCCACAATACAACATGGAATCAGCAAGCTGGGACTGCAAATATCTCATGGCAGTATGGGACAGCGAAAATGGGAGTCCGACCACCACAGAATGCAAATTTGAACTATCGCAATGGAGCTTACTCTAACAGGCAGCTATCAAATTGGCAGACCTCAGCAGTTCCTCATCAGGCAGTTTCTTCTCAGCAAAAAGCTGGAGGGAACAATTATTATCTGAAAATGTTGTTAACAGGCAATCTGCCACACTCATCTGCTAATACGCAAAGTGGATACGCTGGTTTGCCGGTCACTTGTGTAGTTCAGCAAGATTTTCATCAGAACTCTGCTCAGAATTCATCGACCCAGAGTCCACCCAACTTGGTGAAAGTAAACACTACGTACCCTCAGCAAAACTTGTCAGCACATTGGAACCAGTCAGTTAGAGTACAATCAATGAGGACACAGGATGGTAACGTTGTGTCTGATCTCCAATATTATAGGGATAAGAATAGCTTGTTTCACAACTTAAATGGACAGTCGACTAAACCTTTTTCAGCATACACTACAACAGCTACCTCACTTCCACGTGAAGAGGTGACTTACACTGGCACATTAGTGCCTGCTGCTGCACACTACAGACAGACTGCTCATAACAACAATCCCAGACAAAATGTTCCTCAGCTTCGCCCCTCCCCACCAAGTTATAATACAGCTGTATCTCAGTCTTTCAGAAACAACAGTATTACAACAAACTCATCATCAAATGGACAGAATTTTCTCGTTTCCAGCACGAATTCGAAAACCCAACAATACTCAACACATAACAACTGGGGAGAGGCCACCTCCTCCATTAACTCAAATTCATATAGCAGGCAGTATGAAGCCAGCCTTCTCTTGTCAAAAACTAATGGGCTTCCCTTAAATCCTGCTGTTGATACACCACGGGAAATGCGCCAAAAGATCGCAAGAATTGAGGACTATCTACGTAATCCGTTCACTGCTGGCACAGATGGTCGTCCTCCAGTGAATACTAGTTCACCTCACGGACAACAGCAGTTTGGCAGCGAGGTCAGAATGACGGCGTCTAATCAAAATATGCAACCTGTGACAACGACTGTCACTGAAACATATAACTTGAATGCCTCCCGGTCCTTACCACTCAATTCTGGACAAAATTTGCCTAAAACCACCCACAGTGTTATGTCCACACAGCACAGCGTAGATGTGCCATCTGTCTTTTACCTCACAGCAACACAAGATGGAAGTAAGGCATTTGTTCCTAAAAAAATTGTTGGATCTTTAAGTGATGCATCTCAACTGATGCAGTTGCCTGAGGGCCTTTCACCACAGAGAAAGGAGACCCAATCATCTGTGGCAAACATTCATGAAAGGCTTGAAATGCTCTCATCTGTCAAGGCAAATGACAGCTCCATTCACTTATCTCCTGGCCGCACAAGAGCTGTAGCTGTCGTGCAACCATTGTCACAGGAAAGTTACCAGGTTGCCAGCAAGCAGACCAGTCCCAACACAATCAGCAAATTGCCTGACGGCACTGCAACAGATGTATCTTTGAGTAACCCTGAGAAATTATTTATTTCACCAAATAACAAACAGGATGGACCTGGAGTAGGACCATATCTTTACCTGGAAAACTCAAGTCAAATGAGGTCCAGCAAATCTGCAATCAGGCATTCAGCAGCATCCAATGATGGTACCATTGTGTCATCTTCAGATGCAGCTGGGCCTCAAGACTTGTCGCAAAAACAGTTATGTGCAGATGACACAGGATCTGAGCTGGCTATTGACATGCAAGTAGA
The DNA here is from genome assembly GCA_916701645.2 of Sebastolobus alascanus. Lineage (NCBI taxonomy): Eukaryota > Metazoa > Chordata > Actinopteri > Perciformes > Sebastidae > Sebastolobus > Sebastolobus alascanus. The sequence goes on from CAKAOJ020000006.1 coordinate 5,807,028, forward strand.
CCAGCGTGTTACACCAACTGCTCAACAATCAGTAACCTCCAAAGTGCCAGTGAACGAAAGCGGTGAGAAGGATGAAAGTGAGATGCCAACAGATCCAAAGGAGGTTTTAGATCTTTCCTCAGTCCCAACAACCCCATGGATGCCTGTCACGTTAAATAAGTTGATACAGGATGGCGAAAAAGCTCAGATGGAGTTAAATGATTGTGCTGAGTTTTCTCCTCTACGCAAATTATTAAGCATGTTTTGGGATTGCAACATAAAAAATTTGATACATGACCTAAAGACTTGCTGGTACAAGGATTGTCTCGCTGATATTGAAAAATTCTGCAACGAACATGAAACGCCAGACTCTGTCATACTGTCGCAAGTAAAGAGCTGCTTTGGGAAGCAGCTCGAAAGCTACCATGTCCTCAAAGATAATGAAGTTTACTCAGAACGGCCCTACAAGTCATCATGGTTGAATATTAATGAGCAGCTAGATGACATTGACAAAGATTTTGACTTCCCGTGGTCTTTGAAACATCATCTTCACACGCTCGAGAGTGACAGCCAGTCAGATCAGGTCGAGACGGACGATGGCATTCCTGTACAAATTGCAAGTAAGGTGTCAAACAAGATGTTGTCGACAGAGCTTGAACAAGTTGACTCAAGTGAAGAAAAACAAGACATTTCAACACAAACTGCCTCTCCTAATAAAGTAGAGAGTGATTTCAGTGACCCATATTCATTTGAAATCCAAGTTTTGCCTCCAGAAGAGGCCAAAGTTATCTTTGAGCAAGTACAAAGCAAACTGCCACAAAGTATGGACACGGACAGTCAGCAAGAGAGAGTCACGAATAGTTCTGCGGAGGGTGAGCTACCTACGATTATAGATGCCCCATTGAGTGACCGAAAACTGGAGAACGAGTCACGCTGTCCAATAGAAGAGGTTTGCTGCATTGAACGGTTGAAGGAAATTATTTGGGGGTCAAACACCGCTTCTTTGAGTAAATGCCAGTGCAAGTACAAGCAAAGTCATAAAGATGTCACTGAGAAGACCCTGGTCAAGGAAGAGGTGGCAGTACAAAAGAAAGATAAACTGTGTGCGATCAGGGCTGTCAGAAAATTCCACTCTGCCACAGAAGGAGAGAATCAAGCAAAGGGCAAGGAGAATGACAGCTATCAGGTCATGACACTTGGTTGGCCTGAGCTATGCAATGAACTCAGTCACACCATTGACTTAACTGAAGATGACGACAAACCTCACTCCTATTCTGACAAAGAACCACAGAACGTTTCCCAGAGAAGCATAAATAGTAGCCAGTCGAGTATTATTCTCATAAGTAAAAACGAAGATCATCTTTCCAGCCTTGAAAATGAAATTCCCAAGCAGCTACCAGACTTGGAAAATGAAAGCAGCCAATCAAGCGGTTCAGACGAGAAAGAAACCAAAAAAATCTCCAGAAGTGCCACTGAAATTCAATCAGACCCTGAAGTGGATTTTGTACAAGATCAGTTTAGATTAACAGGAAATGCACAGTCATGTACTTCGGACAGCAGTGACAAAGAAATTGAAAATCTCTCTAGCAGCGAAAGTGAAGTTGCCAGTCAGATGTCAGACCTCAAAGAACATTCTGAAGCAGCTCAGCTGATATCTACAAATGAGGAAGAGTCATCATTGGAAACTGAAGAAGAAACTGAAATTAGTGTGACCGGTGCCCGACAGACAACTTGGAGTGGTAAACATGAAACTGTTGAAAGAAAAGGGAAGAGATGTCATGATAGATTTTTCCCAGTTTTTAAGAAATCAAAGAAATTCCATGTTGATGCTGATTCACAGCCTGTCCTTGAGGGTGCTTCAAAATGTGGGAAGGTTTTTCTTGATGAGACTGATGGTGAACCTTCAGCCTCAAACGTTCAAACTGTAAAACTGGTACTGTTTGGCTCAACACCACAAGACAAGTGTGTTTTAACTGGCAGCAGAAAGAGCCATATTTCTTCTCCAAAAGCTGTGTCTGATGCAGTACCAAGGCCTCCAGAAGTTCTGACTGTGAATCTCAGTCCCATGAAGCGAAAGTCCAAGAAAACTATCACAACATGGGAATATTCTGTCAAACAGCTTTACAAAAAATGGAAGATAAGTTTACCACCAACTAAAATCAGGCACAGAAGCAAACTGAAATCACAGAAGTGTACTTCATTTTGGGGGAGTCTCAAGAAAGCTGAAACGGTCGGGCCCGCCAACAATGAGGAGCTGCCAGTTTCCTCTGAAATGAGGATCTGGAATAGAAAAACTAAGCCCTGCTTGACACTGAAGAGGAGTCGGTCCGTCTCAAACAGACTCAAATGTGTTGAGGAGAAGACTGAGAACCACACCGTCACACTCAACCAGCCTGCTGATCAAGAGAGAAGTGAGGCTGAAAATGGAAGCCATGCTTTCATGCCCCTCCAGGACAGCGAAGTCCTGAAGTTCAGTGTCTTACCCAATTCCTTCAGCTTCAGAGATGGATATAATGGGACAAGGGTAACCAAAGATCCTATCCCAGGTAAATCCTAATATTGAGATTAAAGAGGTACTACAGCAATTTTAGTTTTTTACTTGTTAGTATGGCTTAAGCTCCAAAAACACTCCTACACTTCCCATAATGCAACTCGATAGTGTCTTTTTGTTAGACCCTCTGCCTGATAAACACCCATGTTTTTCAAAGTCCTGCCCCCAGTCTGTAACAAAGGCTTACTGCTAAAAACTTGATAACATCACCAGAATTATTTCCCCCGCGAACCACAGAGACATTATAGAACTGAAATACATCTCTTGACAAGTGCACTAAATTTGATCAGTGGCATTAAAAGGAACCTCATCAAATGAAAACAATGAAGGAATTTGTTAATTTAAAGGCATACTATGGGTTATAGGTTCCTGGGTAAAACCATATACACCTCAGTGTTACTTTAGTTGCTTTTAAAGATCAAAGGTTAAGGTGTGACCCCCTGCTCGGCTGGACGAGACAGTGGTCTGATAATCAAAGTAAAGACAAGATCAAAAGAGAGGTTACTGTCATAGAAAAACAGGCACTTAATTCAGAATAAAGAAAGACAGTTTCATAGAAAATTAAAACTATTTGACATTACTAGGGCTGTTATCGATTAAAATAATCCATCGCATGATTGTCCATAGTTAATCGCGATTAATTGCAAATCAATCACATTTTTTTTAATCTGTTCAAAATGTACCTTAAAGGGAGATTTCTCAAATATTTAATACTCTTATCAACATGGGAGTGGCAAATATGTGTGTTTTATGCAAATGTAAGTGTAAGAGAAGAGATAAGATAAGATGAACCTTTATTAATCTCCGGGGGGAAATTCATGTGTCAAAGCAGCAAAGCAAAAACAGCAGACAGGGTGAAACGCAGGAGAGGTACAGGTGTACAAAAATGATAAAAACAATAAATAGAGATACAGAATATACATAGTGATTGAACATAGTGTGTACTGTCCTTCAGTAAAGAATGTAGTGTACAATAAATAGATGAATATGTACAAATCAAGTTTAAAGTGCACCAGTGGTTAGAAGAGGTGGTTGCAGGTAGTGCAGATAGTCCAGACAGTGCGTGTTTAAAGTTTAAAGTCCTCTTAGTTCTCATGTGGGGGTCAGCCGTGGTTGTGGAGCCTGATGGCTACCAGCAAGAAGGACTGGCCCAGGCGCTTTGGGTTGTGCCGAGGGGGGATGAGTCTGTGGCTGAAGGTGCACCTCATCATGACTAGCTCAACATGGAGGGGTTGGGAGGGGTTCTCCAGGATAGCGTCCAGCTTCCTCCTCATCCTCCCCTCTGCCACCACCTCCAGATCATCCAGTTCGGATCCAACTACAGAGCTAGCCTTCCTCACCAGCCTGTTTAGTTTGTTGGCATCCCTTGTGTTGGTGATACTCTGGCTCTGTACTCCCCCTCGTTGTCATCCGTGATGCAGCTGACGATGGAGGAGTGATCGGAGAACTTCTGTAGGTGGCACGTACCCGAGTTGAAGCGGAAGCCAGAGGTGTAGGTGGTGAATAGGAAAGGTGACAGCACGGTTCCGCCGGTGTTGCTCATCAGCACATCTGACAGGCTGCCCTGCAGTCTGACATACTGTGGTCTGCTGGTGAGGTAGTCCGTAATCCAGGCCACCAGGCCATGGTCTACCTGCATCACTGAGAGCTTCTCAGCTAGCCGGAGTTGCTGGATAGTGTTGAAGGCGCTGGAGAAGTCGAAGAACATGATTCTTACGGTGCTGTGCAGCCTCTCCAGATGTGTGTAGGCTCTGTGGAGCATGTAGATGATGGCATCATCCACACCGATGTTTACCTGGTATGCAAACTGCAGGGGTCCAGGGAGTCGCTCACAAGGGGCTTGAGGTGCTGCAGAACCAATCTCTCAAAGATCTTCATGACGCGTGACGTCAGAGCAACTGGCCTGTAGTCATTGGGGGTGCTGGGGCATCCCTTCTTGGGCACCGGGACGATGAAGGAGGTCTTCCAGAGCTGGGGCACCTTCTTCAGCCTCAGGGAGAGGCTGAAGAGGTGCTGGAACGCTGCTGCCAGCTGCCCGGTGCACGCCTTGAGCACCCTGGGGTTGGTGTTGTCTGGCCTTATTCACGCTGATCTTGGAGTGCTGCTTCGACACCTGGCTGGCTGTGATGATCAGGGTGGGTGTTGTGATGTCTCCAGGTGTAGGAGACATGCTGGGGCTGTGATCCTGAGGGTAGGTATGGGGGGGCAAGCTGCTGGCTGCCTCCTGGGGAAGGGTGCTGGGGTGGGGGGGAGAGGTGTTAAAGGGGTAGGGGGGGTAGAGGAGATGGGGAAGGTGGGGGAGGAGAGGTGTGGAGATGGGGCACTGGTGTTGGGGGAGGGGGGGGGGGGGGAGAGGTATGGAGGGGGGCACTAGTGCTGGTGAGTGAGGACTCAGGCTGTCCTGCTGAGCTTGTGGGGGTTGGGTGGTCAAACACACAAACAACAGCTAAACCTGTTTAGCTCTTTGTCTGTTCCAGGGTCCCCTCAACAGCAGGGGTTGGCTGTTTGTAGCCACTTATCTTCCTGAACCCCCCCCCCCCCACACACACACACACCTCCCTGGAGCTGTCGGCCTGTAATCTCCCCTCCATTCTGTCTTTGTAGCTGTCCTTGGCCTCAGCTCCTTCTGGACAACCTTGGCCCCCTCAATGTCCCCGGCCATGAAAGCCCTCTTCTTCCTGTTCAACAGGGATTTAAAGTCCCCATTGATCCAGGGCTTGTTGTTGGGAAAGCAGCGTACCTTTTTGGTGGGTACGATGCTCTCCTCACAGAACCTGATGTAGTCTGTGATGCAGTGGGAGAGTCCATCGATGTCCTCACCGTGGACCCTCTCGAACAAATCCCAGTCTGTTGACCTGTAGCACTCCCTCAGCTCCTCCTCAACTTCCACTGACCACTGTTGAACAGTCCTGGTGGTGACGGGCTGCCTCCTGACAACAGGCTTGTATGTTGGGGTAAGCCTTATGAGGTTGTGGTCTGATCCGCTGAGGGGGGGAGAGCAGTGGAGCTGTATGCATCCTTAATGTTGGCATATAGCAGGTCCAGGGTCTTATTATGTCTTGTGTTACAGGTCACATACTGGGTGAAGTTCGTCAGAGTTTTGGAGACCTTGACATGGTTAAAATCTCTGTTGACGATGATGAATGCGCTGGGATGCCTCGTCTGTAATCCCGCGACGGTGGAGTGGATTTACTGGACTCTCGGTATTCCCATTGGTCTTTCACCAGGGCTGATAGCTCGTCCATCTTGTTGGCAAGTGATCTCACATTCCCCATGATTACCGAGAGCAGGGAGGGTTTAAATCTCCTCCTTTTCTCCCTCCGTTCCCTCACGATCGCGCCGGCTCTTGTTCCCCGTCTGTGTGGCCGTATCTCGGCAGGTGAATCCTTCGGTGGCCCTGCTACTCGGTCCCTATGGGCGAGGAGTGCTTCACGCGAATACACTGTCCGTGTGCCGCTGGTCATGTCCATTGTTCTGGCTGGACTCGAAGTTAGGGTCTAACTGAATAAGACGGCTGTGAAAAGGAAAACTATTTACATGTAGTGTGCAGTATACTATCACTAACAAAAACTAAGCGCAGTAGAAAGTTAAAGGTCACGAAAAATATTTAGCATTAAAAAAATATACTCAAATCATAACATGGGGGGCATCCTTGCTAGATGCCCGAATCACCTCAACTGGCTCCTTTCAACGCAAAGGAGCAGCGGCTCTACTCCGAGTCCCTCATGGATGACTGAGCTTCTCACCCTATCTCTAAGGGAGACGCCAGCCACCCTCCTGAGGAAACCCATTTCGGCCGCTTGTACCCGTGATATAGTTCTTTCGGTCATGACCCAACCCTCATGACCATAGGTAAGAGTAGGAACGAAGATTGACCGGTAGATCGAGAGCTTTGCCTTCCGGCTCAGCTCTCTTTTCGTCACAACGGTGCGGTAAAGCGAATGCAGCACTGCCCCCGCTGCTCCGATTCTCCGGCCAATCTCACGTTCCATTGTCCCCGCAAGTGATTATCATAAAGTAGGCATGTCTGTAAAGGGGAGACTCATGGGTACACATAGAAAGCTAGTATGACATGGTTGGTACCATTGGATTCCTTAGGTTTTCTAGTTTCATCTGATGCCAGTATATTCACTCTAGCTTTAAAACTGAGCCCGGTACAACCTCTGGAATATCAATTGTGTTAATGTGTTAAAGAAATTAGTGGCGTTAAAACAAATTTGTGTTATTATCGCATTAACTTCGACAGCCCTAGATGTTACATTTTCTTCTACAAAGTAAAGCCACAATGTGACAGTGTTGAGCAGAAAAAAACAGCTTATTTATCTGGACTGGTCATGTCATGCAGGAACAGACTCGACACAGAATTATTCCACATAAGACAACATGTTTGAAAGCCAAACTCCACTGTTTTGCCCAGATCCAGGAAATCCAGAAACTGTTGAAGTTTTAAAATGGAAAAGGGGGTTCCTCTCCATAATTCAAGTGATTATGTATTCTGTAATGCTTTTGTTTTAAATTAATATGTTTTTCTCTCCCAGACAAGCCTGACTTTGTTGAAAGAAAGAACAAGAGCCACAACAAAAGGGTCATGAGGGCAAGAGGTAACAAATACATCTGAAACGTATATAAATGATTCTTATTTAATTATTTCTTTATATTTAGGCAGTGATTACAGTTTTTCCTAATTATTATAAATTAACTGCTCCGTAGGTACATGGTATTCCATCCCTGAGAAGAGGTGTTTTTCGCCTCCCGTTCCCAAGACTGACAGCATCTTCCATGAGTTTCAGAAGAAATACAAGGAGAAAACGCTGACAACCATTATTAATGAATAACATGACAGGCGGTTTTGCTGGCAACAGACCGTTTTTAAGTTAAGTATTGTCTTCTGTGTGGGAAATGTTTCATTTGACAAATTTGCTTCCAAGATTGTTACAGAAATTATGTCTTTGTGTTTTTATACTTTAAATTTAAAGAGTAAATTGAAGTTTATGCTCTTAAAGGGACTATATGTAACTTATCACGCGCATAAATCATACCGGGTCGGAATCCCATGCGCGCTCGCGTGTGGGTACGCGCTGCTCCTGCTGCCTGCTGCCTGCTGCCTGCTGCCTGCTGCCTGCTTGCACACCGCGCTCGTTCTCACCCGCTCGGCTCGCTCCAACTCCACGTGCACGCGCGCACAGTGCAGAAGAGTTAGTTTAGCTCTGAGAATATCTAGTGAATGTGCAGTGGACGTTTGTGCAGAAATAAATGCTGCAGCTCCTCCAGACCAACAGAGGTTTCCCGTGTCTTGTGAAGTGACGGGGCTCCGCAGCGAGTTACGTTATCGTCCCGACCAGGTGTCGGTGTCCCGTCCCCGTCCCCCCGTTCCCTCCTCGGTCGGCAGGCTGAGGCAGGAAAAGCCAACACTAGGATCAGCATTGATCTATGGAGAGACCCTCCTCTGGTTAGCTAACATTAGTGCCAAGCAGGTGAAATATAGAGTGATATTGTGTGTTAGCTGACGTGTGTCGCCTCACTGTTTAGACCGGTGCTCGTTCATGTCAACGTAGCGCGAGCACAAGCGCGAGCAACAGGACGCTGACTTTCGTTGACATTGCGGCCACAGGTGTCGCTGTGAACAAGCAATTTCTGATTCTTACATATAGTCCCTTTAACAGTCTGTCAAACAAGTTACTACTGTAATACGGGTCACGTGTTCTCATCAGTTTGCACATAAAAGTGTCTGTTGTTTACTGTAAAATCTTTCAAGTCATCCACTTCAGATACAGTTCCTAATGTGTCACGATAATATTTTACGCAAACTAACGCAACAACTAACTAACTTTTAGACATGCTGTATATTTCAGCTACATATTATTTTTATATTTTTATATTTTAAAATGTTTTTCGACAGTATTTGCATCTTCGATATATATTTTCATAAGAAACAAGAAACTTGATGAACAAGTCACTGTTTGAAACTGTCTCTTTTACCAGAAATAAATTCACTATTCACTGAGCAGAGTTCCATTCATCTGTCATACTGAAGCACAAAACCAAATAAACTTAATCAAGTGTCCAAACATCACCACATGGCTGCGTGCGTTGAGGAACACAGGCGCATACTCTGATTTTGATTATCCAAGGTGTATGGTTATCTTCATGCATCCACAGTCCACAATTAGAATCGAGTTTTTTTGCCTAGTACATAAAAGGAATCTCCCCCTGGCTTTTATGCATCTCTCTAAATGAAATAAATATCTGTGCCTGGAACCACAACACTGCAATACTTTCCATATCTACCACAATACATAAGATAGGACCCAATACAATGCATGCTGGGAAACGTGCCCACAAGCTAACAACTCAATTTAATGAGTGAGGTGAATGATTAGATTAGACATTTACTCAACTAATCATTTTGTCTAAAGACCGAGCTTCATTATTATTTCAATCATTAATCATCAAATCAATTAATACAAATCATCAATAATTATTATTATTATCATTTAGTTAAACTATATTTGATACAAGGATAGGTTCATTATCAATAATATATCATTACCACATTTTTTTCTATAATTTCTGTTTTTTTATTTTTATTTTTCTGGTTTCAATCTTCGTTTTAATAACAAAATAAATGTTGATACACATTGGAATTGAATTGTAAAATAAGCCTTTTGCTAATAAAAAGAAATCTTTAAAAAACAATATAAACAATGTTGCCCGATTCATCTTGTCTGAATCTTATTGAACATCAAGAACTTCCCTTTCAGTGATAACAAGACAATTTAAGTACTTTAAACTGACAAAGCTAATTGATTGATTGATTGATTAAGTGATTTTACAGTGAAGAGGATTCTTGTATAAAGTAAACATGGAGTGAACTCCAAAAGTTGTTTTTCTTGCACTCCACAACTAAGAAGACAAGTACACTCTCTCACTTTGTAATATATTACAGTAAACAATGGTAAGTTATCAGTTTTGCTGAAGAAGTTGGCATAACTTCATAATTTTTTTCTGATAATTTAACAACCTTTAAAGTTTATTTATGCTTAAGAATATGAATTTTCTACAACTTATGCCTGTAGTGTGGTGAGCAGAACTTCATTCCCTTCACAACCAACTCCCTAACTTTCCTGTTTACAAGACCCTGGGGTCAAGTGAAGTAAAGGAAAGTAAATCAGTGGTTTCCCAGTTCCAACTGGTAAGGAGCCTAATCCTGAAGATATAATTTATGACAGGTCTTCTGCAGGCCAGCACCGATCTGATAAGAGTCAACACCCACACATTCCAGAGAGAAAACGAAAAAAAAAAATAACATTGTGGGGCAGTTATGAAGACCAAATGGAAGAAATGGAAGCATTCAAATGGACATTTTGGAAAATAGAGGGAAGTTTGTTACAAGCAGCCGGTGTAGTCGTTTTCACGAGTGGATTAATTCACCTGTACGTTCACCTACCTATTTTTGTTTATAAGAGAGAGTTTTTATTTTCTTCACTATAATTAGCCCAGGAGCACTTTATTACAGTGATGATATTGTGGCCTGCATTTGAATTAAATACTGTATATATGTGAAGCCTCTGTGTTGATTGAAGTGAGACTGCATCACAGTTTAGCCTGCAGGTTGTCAGCAGCAGTGGGTAGAAATGGAGCAAATACGATTAACAAAAGTTATTTTACGGTAACAGTCACTATGTCCTGACAGTAATGCATGGGACAGGTAATCTGAAAAAATCATGTGACTCTGTGTCCTCCGGTGTCCTCCGGTGTCCTCCGGTGTCCTCCGGTGTCCTCTGGTGCTACTAATGGCATCTGCAAGATTTCACAGACTGGAGGAAAACAACCAATCAGAGCCGAGCTGGAGCCTGCTGTCTATGAGCAGCTGTAAATCACTCGCAAACTCCGATCAAACGGTCAAACTAGGCAGCGCAGATCAAATATGAATCAATATTCTGTTACTGTAATACCTATTTCTTGCCACAAATGTTTTCAGTAACATCTTGTAGTGTACTGTTTAGCTGTAAAATTAGAACGTTTTGTGACCCGGCAGCCATGTTGAGATCAGTTGAGGATATACCAAGCACCACCCACCAGCCGGAGCACAGCCAATAGGAATGCTCTCTCTGAAATGACCTGTGATTGGTCAAAGTCTCCCATCACAGGCTAGATTTTTTAAAGCCTGAAAACAGCCATGAGGAGGTGCAGAAGTCTAGTTTTCTCTCAGAACACTTGAATTACAATATCCTCAAAGGTTAATATGGAATTTTTACCCAATGGTGGCAAAAACATTCTGCCTACTGCACGTTTAATGATGATAGCCTATACTTACAACACAAATGTACACATTTTTGGCAAATTGTCCTTATTGCAAATTAAAACTTTGAATTCTGTCTCCTCAAAGTCTACATTCAGTATTAATGATCAATAAAACACATTAGGCTACATTTTCTCATGTCATTTGTAGCTTTTGGATTACAGACTACAGATCAAAAGTACAGGCCCTTTTTGAACATACCAAAAGTGTGGCCGTGCATCGATTAATTTGTTCCTGTGAATCGCCCTATCCTCAGCCTCTTTCTGCCTTAAAATCTATTTATGTGACACTTTTTAAATGCATAACTACAAAATATCACATTTGATTCTGTTGAGAGAATAGGAGGAAAATGCAATTCAATGAGGCCTAATCGATATAATTGAAGTTACTAACTAATCTGTCATGAAGAAGACTAAGAGAACTTGTTTCTTTAAAACTGTCATGTCTGAAGTTATTGAAGTACTTATGCATTTCATTTCATTTTTAATCATTCATCATTTATATTTGAATTACTTGTTGTGTTATCTTAATGTTGATACATTATATTTTAAAGTGTGACTTTTAGGATGTGAAAGAAAGGAAAGAGGCACCTTGCCTAAAAAAAAATGAGTGTTAAAAGAACAGGATGTTCACTGTTCAGTGTTCAGATTGCTCTTAGAAAAGATTTGACATGAATAAGGAAAGTTTTTACTTTAAGTTTTATCCTTGTGTCTTACTAGACGTGATCTTGTATCCATAATACCAAGCATTTAATCAACTTGTGTGTATTCATTGAATGTAAAACAACTGCGTAGTTAAGCAGGCACGTGTGGTAACATGTGAGGTGTGTGCGCTTATCTTGTGAGGTGTGTGCGCTCAACTTCTTTGGTGTGTCTTATGGAACGTTTATGTTCGTGTGCTAACCTTTAGCGAGAGCACCTGCAACCGCAGTGGAACCGAGATGTGCAGAATAGAGGGGGCACAGGAAGTATGCACAGGAAACACCTGCAGAAAGCCGTTGCAGAGGCGAGGGCAGAAAGATATAAAAAGGAAGCATTTTGGACAGTTCGAGAGCCTTCTTCGAATTACATCGGGAGGTTCTGCCCGATTTTGAACTGACTAAAAAACCAATTCGGAGTCTCGCACTTTGTGAGATTTTTTATCGGTGAAAAGATAGTTGTTTTCGGGAGATGAGAAATAACATACTCTGATGAGGACGTCTTTCCTCTCATTCGACAGCAATTAAGTAATAACCGATAGACAAATTAAGTTGAGGGAAACGTGGAAAAGTAGCGGAATTTTCCCCTACTCAGCACACATTTGCTTTGACAACCAGAAAAATCTATAGCGATCTAAATTTAGAGGTACCTGTGCCCTCTCCTTAATATTTTTGACATTTTTATCTTTTTTGTAATAACCACAGCTGTGCTGAAGTTTTGAATAAATAATCGCTTGATCGCCAGTAGCTGTTGACTTTTTCTCTGACGAGTTTTTACAACTAAATAAGACCTTAAATGGTAAATGGTAAATGGACTTGCTTTTATATAGCGCTTTTCTAGTCTTCCGACCACTCAAAGCGCTTTACACTACAGCCTTCCACGTCTCCACGAGGCACCGCTGAGCCCCCGAGAGGTAAGTCTTCAGAACTTTTCCGCACTACGGCAACACTACTGATTCAATAAAATAATACACACACATAAACCAATAGGTAGGGAGGTCTGAAGGCGCAAGTCCCTTAGCAGGGCGGGACCAGGTGTCCCTGCCCGGAGAGATTCATAGCTGTTGAATTTCATATAAAGAGAACAGGGATTTCGTTTAAAGGCTTCTTGAGACGGAGTATTACCGAGACCAGGCTGTTGAGTTTTTAGGGGAACTAGCGAACAAAGTTAGTGACGTGACTTTGAATTTTAGCTGTTCGCCTTAAATAACTTTCCAGAGGCCAGTAGTTTAAATCATATAGAAAGGCTAGACTCCGCCCTTTCCCCCTTCCCTAGGAGCCGGCTAACAGCCGAGAGGAGCTCCAGTAGGGGTCTACGGTAGCAATTGGACATAGACAGTGAGAACTAGCCATTTTTATCGAGAGCTACGCGCTCGCTAGTCGCTATCTAAACTGATCCTTAAGTGCTACAGGCGGCAGATTAATGAACGTGCCGTCGCCGGCGAAAAAGCCTCAGGTTCTGACACATCTGAGGGCAATCGTCTTGTAAGTTCTCGATTTATAAAATAAGCACGCATTTGGAAGGTATTATAACTCCCACCAGTGGGGATAAATAGAAATAATAATATTTTTTTCCTAAGCTACTATTTTAACAATTCACACTTACACACAGTAGGTAAGAACTGGTACCTTACCGCTGGCAATGGAGGTATTGATTTGTATATACATTGAAGGTATTCCTGCAGTCGATGGTGTTTTTTTGCGATCTTGGTATTGTTTAGGATACATTTAATTTGTGTTTCATTGCCCTATATGTGCTACTGTCAGGCCCTCTGCCCCATCCTAGCCAGCAGGCTCTCTCTCTCTCTCGCTCTCTCTGTGTGTGTGCTGTGCTTGATTGCAGGAGTGGAGTCAGGTGTGCTGGGGTTGGGCTGCAGCTGCAAACCGTCATCAATCACCTCTGCTACAAACACTGGTCTTCAACTTCACCACGCTGCCAGATCGTAGACTCTGTTACCACAGTCAGTCTAGTTCAAGCCTGTACTCAGAAAATCTCTTGTCTGTTTTTGTATGACTTTCTCATACCTGTTCTCCTCTACCTACAGCAGCACTCGGCCCAACTCCTGCCTCCATTCCACTCCTGCCTCAGCACACAGCTCTGGACTCAGGACTCAGCACACAGCTCTGGACTCAGGACTCAGCACACAGCTCTGGACTCAGCACACAGCTCGTGATCTCTGGAAAAAAAATCACAGTAACCAACAATGTACTGTATAAAATCCCAGTAACTACCAATGTATTGTAGATCACAGTAACCACCAATGTACTGTAGAAGATCACAGTAACTACCAATGTACTGTATAAAATCACAGTAACCACCAATGTACAGTATAAAATCAGTATAACCACCAATGTACTGTATGAAATCACAGTAACCATCAATGTACTGTAGAAGATCACAGTAACCACCAATGTACTGTATAAGATCACAGTAACCACTAATGTACTGTATAAAATCACAGTAACCAACAATGTACTGTAGAAGATCACAGTAACCACCAATGTACTGTATGAAATCACAGTAACCAACAATGTACTGTATAAAATCACAGTAACCACCAATGTACTGTATGAAATCACAGTAACCATCAATGTACTGTATAAGATCACAGTAACCACCAATGTACTGTATGAAATCACAGTAACCAACAATGTACTGTATAAAATCACAGTGACCAACAATGTACTGTATAAATTAACAGTAACCAGTTATGTATGCCTACTGGTTATCACAGTACTCGGGCAGCAGGGTTTCAGCCAGTTATTGTAGTCTAATTTGTTTCTGCTAGGGAAAAGTGCATCGGTTGTGGAATATTTGAAGGAGATGGTAATCATAGAATAGAGTGATTTGTTTTGTTTGTTTTATTAATACTATCACATTTAATTACTACTTTTTATTTACCTAATAAAGTAGGCTAATCCAGGGACAATATCTCATACTACATACTCCGGGACAAAAGGTGGTGCTATGTACCCTATACTGTAACGTTAACTAATGGTTGACCATCTTTGAACTAACAGAAGAAGAAGAATACGGAGACGTTAGTTTAGGCGCAAAAGTTCTTCTATGCAGTAACATGTAGGTAACGTTAGCGTTGGACTTGGGACATGACCGGACTTGACAGCTGGTTATCTTTAATTCCATTTCACCGAAAGCATTAACTGTTTCTGTATCGTTGTACATATAGCTAATGTGTGTGGTTGCACGGTGCTTAGTTCACAGGTGGTTAACGCAATCTTTTTGGTTGGCTTTCCGTACATTTGAGTACTCTGTTGAAACTAATGCCATGGATTTAACGAATCAGAGCTCTGCACTGCGGTGATTTAACGGGAGTGGAACAGCGGAGGTCCCGGGGAAATTCAAATTGTTTGTATTAGCTCTTTTTTCGGCTTTGACTACGATTTTCTGGACTTCGGACTTGGCGATTGGCATAAACTGGTTTGTGACTGGATCAGGATGGCTCAGGTAGAGGTAGAGGATGATGATATAGGCTTAGATTTTGATGATTGGAGTCCAGTTTATAGTAGGAGAGGGCGAGGAGGAAGGGGAAGAAACAGGATGGATGAAATGCGTTTGTTTGCGAATCAAAGCAATAAACGAAGCTTAGATGAGAACAGTTCAGATGAAGGCAGGAGAGTTGTGCGGAAAAAGACCGTGAGCTAGGAATTTAAAATTCTCATTAAATTCAGAAAGGAAGACGAGGATATTAATCTAAGTCCGATTGCACTATCGAGGGAGCTAAAAAAGAAGATAGGAGAAGTGGAAATGGCTAAGGTGTGGAGAGATGGGAGCTTGTTGGTTATATGTAAAATAGAAGAACAGAAAAACAAAGCTTTGCATGTTGAAAACATTTGTAAGAAAGTGATCAGTGAGATAAAAGTGCTGGGGGAGACCAGAGTGACACGAGGAGTGATAAGTGGTATTCCTGTAGACGAAGATTTTTAAAAACTCAAAAGGAGTATCTATGGGGGCGAGGTGAATAGATTGAAAATATTGCTAAGGATATGGAATAGTGAAAGGGTCGAGAGCTTGTTTGTTCTTTTGGAGTTTCAGGGATCTGTATTTCCAGAAAAAGTGAAAATCGGATGCATGAGCTTCCCAGTAAGGCCCTATGTTCCTCCACCACTCCGTTGCTATAAATGTCAGAAATACAGGCACATAGCAGCGGTGTGCAAAGGAAAACAGAAGTGTCCCAAATGTGGAGGGGAATACAGAATTGAAGAATGCAGAGAAAAATGTGCAAGTGAAATGTTGTAACTGTGGGGGTCAACATAGGGTAACATATGGTGGCTGCGAAATCAGGAAGAGGGCTGTTGAAATACAACAAGTAAAAGCAGTTAACAACATAAGCTATGCAGAGGCAGTGAAGAAAGTACAAGGACAAAGAGGAATGGAAAAACGAACTTTGAGAGAAGAGGCAAGAGAGAAATCGGACACAGCACTAATAGGGGATAAGTTGATCTTGTTCATAGCTTATGTAATGTACTGTACGGATCAAGTAAAACACAAAACAGATAAAATCAAAATTGTGAGGGGAGCTGAGAAATTTTTGGGTATGAAAGATATATCATGGGAGCATGTTAACAAAAAACTGGAAACAGATGGGAAGCCGGGAGGGTGAGATGATAGAACAACCTGATAATTATACAATGGAATGCAAGAAGTTTAATAGCAAATGGACAAGATTTTTAAGGATTCATTAAATATTTAAAAAAGAAACCAGAAATCATGTGTTCAAGAAACTTGGCTTAAACCGGAATTAGGTTCGGATTTTGTTATTCAAGGATATAATAGTATACGCAGAGATAGAGAGGAGGGGAGTGGAGGAGGGTGCATAATATTTGTAAAACAAGGAATACAATATAGAGTTTTGAGGAAAGGGACAGAACTAGAATATTTAATAGTTGAAATTTGGACAAAAGAAGGGAATATCAAAATTGTTAACTTTTACAATCCATGTAAAAGATTGTCAATAGAAGTAATAGATGAACTCTCTGTAAATCTAGGAGGGAGAGTGATATGTTGTGGAGATTTTAATGCCCATAGCACATTATGGGGCAAGCATAATGATGAAAATGGAATAGCAATTGAAGAATTAATGGAGACTAAAAATCTAGTATGTCTAAATGATGGAAGTAATACAAGATTCAATATTAGAACAGGTACAGATCTTACATTAATGTCAGATTCATTGGCAGGGGTTTGTTCATGGGAACTACCTGTGGGGGCGGCTGTGGCTCAGAGGGTAGAGCAGGTTGTCCACCAATCGGAAGGTCTGTGGTTCGATCCCTGGCTGCCCCGGGTCACATGTCGATGTGTCCTTGAGCAAGACACTTAACCCCAAATTGCTCCCGAAGGCATAGCCATCGGTGTGTGAATTAGTATTTAGATTAGATCCTGATGGGCAAAGTTGGCACCTTAGCAGCCTCTGCCATCAGTGTATGAATGTGTGTGTGAAAGGGTAAATGCTGACATGTAGTGTAAAGCGCTTTGAGTGGTCGGTAGACTAGAAAAGCGCTATATAAATGCAAGTCCATTTACCTGTAGCTCGAGGGACAATAATAGGAAGTGATCATTCTCCAATAGTAATTGAAGTAGGTCTGAATGTAGAAGAATATGAAATAGGAGGATTAAAGAATTGGTCCTTCAGTAGTGCTGAGTGGGAGAAATTTAAGTATGTTAGTGAACAAGAAATGAGAAAAATTGATACGAATGAAGATGTTGATAATTTAAATATTTCTATTTGTAAAGCTGTTCTAGAAGCCGCAGATCAGACTATAAAGAAGAAAGGAGGTAAGCACAGAAAGAAGATTGTACCATGGTGGACAAAGGAATGTGATAAAGCAATTAAATCTAGAATTAAAGCCTTTAAAATGTTAAAAAGGAATCACAGTTTTCAGAATCTTATTGATTATAAAAGGATGCAAGCAAATGTAAGAAAAAATGTTAAAAATGCAAAGAAGGACTTTTGGAGAAAATATTGTAACTCTGTGGGAAGGGAGAAAGGAATTGATAGAATTTGGAGAATGATAAAAAGAATGAGTGGGATTAAAAGAGAGTATGGGTATTGTTGTGACAAATTTTCAGGCTGTTTTATAAAGCATAACGTAAGACAAATATATATCATATATTTACACAAAATGTTCATATACTAGGGTATTTTTGGTTAAAGTATAAATCAAATGTACCATTTAGTCTTTTATATATGTTAATGTTGATTCTACATAAAATAATGTGTGTCTGATGCATTAGAATGGGAAGGCCTTCCAAGTGTAGAGAGAGGCCTGGAGAGCCCTTTGAAGTCAGAGAGCAAAGCGTGCCTGGCGTCAGCCTGACTGTAGAGAGAGCATTGCAAAGGCGTGCGAAGAGGGGGGGTTTCATCTCGAGCAGGATGGGAGGCAGAGAATCAGCCTTTCGAATGAAGAGGCGAGTGCTTGCACTCCTGAGTTCTAACACCCTAGCGGCGGCAAAAAGAGGAGGGGGACTAGGTAAAAAGGTTAAAGTCGTAAATTTGTCACAGATAAGATCAAAATAACTCAAAATCCCTGACTTTGCAAGAAAATAATGAGTTTTGGGCATTTTGCCAACTGAGGGTACTGTGAGAGAAAAATACCATGTCCCTTTTGTTGTAACATTTGTGTCAGACTAACCTGTCTTATTATCCTTGCACCCGCACTCTGCTGACAATCACAAGGCTAAACCAAGATTATAGTAACTCCTTTTAATGAATAGACAATGCTTTCACACAAGCAGGGTAGAAGGTGTGGACCACAAGGAGGGAGGGCAAGATAAAACCAAGGCTAAACCATGATTATAAAGAAATGCTGTAGTGAGGAAGCCCTTGTTCTTTGTACACTGACTTTGTCTGCTGTATGGACCCGAATGCATTCGTTAAATAAACTGTAATTGCTTCTTAACTGAATGACCAGAGACTGTTTATTGAATAATTTCTCCAACATTTTGGGGGCTCGTCCGGGATCCTAAATACCCCTGTTTCTCCTCACCAACAATGACTCATCTGACACTGTGCACGGGGGAGTCCGGGACTCCTGACTGAAAGACCTCCGCCCCGGCGAAGTACATTCGATGGTTTGGAATATTGAGAGGCCAGTGAGAGTTGGTGGAGACACACAGGGTGACAGGATCTCGACTCAACACGGGCATAGGAGAAGAATCCAAAATAATTCCTCCTAGACAACTGAATCAGGTTGGTCAATTTCAGTTCTGAAACAATACGGTCAAGTCCTGGGGGCTTGTGATAACTGTTCTGGGAACAGTTTAACTTAACCAGGGGTTAAGTAAAACAGATCTGTGTGAAGTCCAGGGGGCTTGTGATAACTGTTCTGGGGACAGTAATTTTAACCAGGGGTTAAAAGTAAAACAGATCTGTGTGAAGTCCTGGGGGCTTATAATAACTGTTCAGGGAACACTTTAACTTAACCAGGGGTTAAGTAAAACAGATCTGTGTGAAGTCCAGGGGGCTTGTGATAACTGTTCTGGGGACAGTAATTTTAACCAGGGGTTAAAAGTAAAACAGATCTGTGTGAAGTCCTGGGGGCTTATAATAACTGTTCAGGGAACAGTTTAATTTTAACCAGGGGTTAAAATGGGAAAGAGTGGAAGTAAGATTCCCGCAAAGGGACCTGCTTCTCAGATGGAAAATGTTTACGGGCCCGGGGTCCTAAAACATTTAAAGCAATGGAATCAATGGGGATTCCCTGTTAATGGAAGTCTTAAAAAACAAGACTTAAGTGATCTTAAAGAAAAAATTGAAGAGAAGGCGGGTGGTAAAGAAAGTAAATTAAGGAAATATGGGATTGAGGAATGGAAAGTGTGGAATAGAGAGATGTTAAAAAGAGAGGATGTGATGAGGGATAGAGAAAGCAGAGGTAAAAAGAAAAAGAATGAAGGTACTGGACCAATTTACTCAACTGAGACTATTTGTTTTTCAGATAAACACTGCGATGATGACTTAGTGACCTCCCGAGGACGAAGGCCACCCCCTCATGCACCTCCTGCTGGCTCTGGTGACAACTACCGACCGAAGGCACCTCCACCACTCTACGGAGACCCTGCTGAGACCACTGGAGATGGAGATGAGACCCAGGGAGCTGCGGCACCGTCCCTCTTAAGCCCCAGTCATACCCGGTCGGGGCAAGCTTACGGACCGGCAGCTGAAGCCTTGGACGTCCACACCCAGGTCCACTACCCTCAGGTTTCCCCTCCAAGGAAAACAACTAACCCTTTTGCCACTGAACTGATCAACAGCCCTACTGTATCAAACCTGAAGGAAGCTGTCCTCACCCCCGAAGTGGTGCACAAGTCAGTGCGCCTCCCTCCACCTGAACCTGTTCCCTCTAACATGACCTGCCAGGTCATGCCCATGATCGAAGTGCCTAACCCAAATGTAGGGGAAGGTCAAGCTGCTACTATGTATGTCTATAGGCCATGGACATTCACGGACATTAAAGAAGTAATGGCCGGTGTAAAACATCCAAGAGACATTGGGGGACCCGAATTTGTCAGAGATGTGACATCTTTGGTCCAACAGTACCGACCAACCGGCCCCGAGCTTCTTCGACTTCTCCAGTACAAACTGGGACTGGAAATGGGGGAGGTCCAGGGTGACTTTAACCCCCTAACTGCCGCAGGGACACATCGTATGTTCGACTGGACTAATGGCAGTGAATACAGAGTGGCAGTGGAGGCCCTGTTGGGCCGTGTTTCAACACACTACACCCGGCGAATGGACTGGGCTGCCATCACAGACTGCACCCAAGGAAAAGACGAAACATGTGAGCAATACCACCGCAGGCTGTTCCCCATTTTTCAGCACAACTCAGGCATGAATGTGCCTGCAGGACAGGCCTTTGGTGGGGAAAATGATACACCTTTTTAACAACAATACAGGCATATGTACATCAAAGGACTGAGATCAGATGTACACAGATTGCTGAAAACCATCTGCATCACATGGGACAACTGCAGGTTTGCTGTAGTAAAAGAACATGCGGTGCACGCTGAAAGGATATTGAAAGACAGAGAAGAGGAGAGGGCCGTGAGGGAGGACAAGGACAAAAAGAAGAAAAACATCGGAGAACCCTTGATGTATCAGGGGGATGGTGGCAGAGGACGTGGCAGAGGTCGGGGAAGGGGAAGAGGCCGAGGTGGCTATTACAACGACAGAGACATTTGCTACGTCTGTGGAAAAACAGGACATTGGGCAAGAAATTGCCCAAACCGAAAAGGCCGGAAAAACGGAGACCAGCAGGACCAAGCCGGAGACCAGCAGGACCAAGCATGACTAGGGGAGGCCGGACATCCAAGGGAGGGTAATTGCACCACAGACACACACATAACATCAAATGACACTGAAAAAGAGCCTGAAGTAAACTATGCGTTGTTAATGGCAGTAATGCATCCCAGCCAATTACCCACTGTTGAACTAACTATAGGACCCTTTAAAGTAAACATGGTTGTAGACTCTGGTGCCTCTAGGTCTGTTATCAACATATGCGGTCCGCTAGAGGGTGCTTTTACTGCAACAAGTGACTACATTCTCACACAAGCTGCAAATGGAGTTAAAACTCCGGAACCTTTGAGCAAGGCTGTAACTGTAACTGATGAAGTGACTGGGAGAGAAGTAAAACAGCGGTTTTTGCTCTCCACATGCTGTCCAGTGCATTTAATGGGCCGAGATTTGATGTGTGCTCTAGGAATTTCTGTGAAAGCCTCCCCTGATGGCATTGAGATAGTTAGAGAAGGAGACTGTAACTTTGTACTCCAGGCGCCAGGCGCTCCTAACTATTATTACACACTTGACCTAGTCACAAAGGGGCCCGCTTCTATCACTAAAGATCTCTCAGCATTAGCTGATGCTAACACACACCCCACTTCTGACAAACAGAAGGAGGAAAATATGCACTGCACCATGTATTATAGGCACACACCTGTATCCTACGCTGAAAGATTTTTTAAGACTTCACATGCTCAGGTCAGGATTTCAAACATTTTTTGGGGAAAAGGTTTTTGCACTGGATTAGTTGTATTGAGACCAGAAGAACAAATTATTTTTAAACAAAATATTTGTCCACATGTTTCTCTAGCCAAACCTAAAGACGCCTCTTGGCAACAATGTGGTCCATTCACAACCATCTGTGCAGAACTCTATGATTGGGAACCAGTACCCGGTACTCCAGGTGTCAGTTATTCAAAGAAAGGGCAAGTTTATGGTAAAAAGGTTAACTGGTGCACTGCAACCAGTAAATCTGTGCATATGACAGGGAGAATAAGTGAAACATGACTGTTTTCAACAGAGGAGGATGATGTGTTAAAAAACATCCCCTCCAACTTATGGGCCTGTGACAAAACTGATGTTGGTTTAATGAAAGGTGCAGCACCTTTAATAATAACACCTAAATCAACGTATAGGCCTTATCAGAGACAATATCCTTTAAAGCCAGAAGCTATAGAAGGTATAACACCGGTGTTTAAAGCTCTAAAAGAGAAAGGAATAATTGTACCATGTCCTGACTCACCATGTAACACTCCTATTTACCCAGTGAAAAAGGCACCGCCATCCAGCGGCTGGCGGATGGTCCAGGACTTACAGGCTGTTAATGCTGCAATCCAGCCACGCACACCTGTAGTACCCGACCCGTCTACAATATTGACTCAGCTTCCACCAACAGCCACTCATTTTTCAGTAATTGATCTGTCTAATGCATTTTTCTCTATCCCTGTACACAAGGATAGTCAATTTTGGTTTGCTTTCACTTTTGAAGGTAAAAAATGGACATTTACCAGATGTGCACAGGGTTACGCTGAAAGCCCAGCTGTGTTTTCAGCAGCAATGAAAGAAAACCTAGAGAAATGTACACCTCCGGGGGGAAGCACTCTGGTCCTTTATGTGGATGACATTTTAGTCTGCTCTCCTGATGAAAACACTTGCAAAACTGATACTGTTGCTTTGTTACATTTTCTCTCTACACAGGGACTGAAAGTGTCTAAACCTAAGCTGCAACTATGGAAACCACAAGTGAAGTTTCTAGGGTTTCACATCTCTCAGGAAGGTAAAACTTTAACTACGGACCGCATCAAGGCAATTTGTGACTTACCAAAACCACAGACAAAGAAACAAATGATGTCACTAATGGGCGTGGTCGGTTACTGCAGACAGTGGTTACCGAACTATGCCACATTAACAGCACCTTTAATAGCCATCACACATGGCAATAACCTAAGAGCACATGACAAGGTCACTTGGACTGCAGAGGCTGAACAGGCATTAGTGAACGTAAAAACTCAACTAGCCTCGACACCGACCTTAGGACTGCCTGACCCAGCAAAACCATTTATTCAAACTGTGTGTGCCAAAGATGGTTTTATGTCATCTGTACTGCTGCAGGATTTCGGGGGTAAAAGGAGGCCGGTCGCGTATTACTCCTCTAAATTAGACCCAGTGACCCGCGGAATACCACTGTGTCTCCAATCTGTTGTAGCAGCAGCTATGGCAGTACAGACATCGCGACCACTAGTCTTGTACCAACCACTAACTTTATTGGTACCCCACGAGGTCTCAATATTGTTATTAGAGCAGAAAACAGCTTTTCTCTCTCCTGCCAGACAACTGCATTGCATGACAGTTCTACTTTCACACCCAAATGTTAAAATAGAACGTTGCACTGTACTAAACCCTGCAGATCTTCTCCCCACTTCAGATGATGGGGAACCACACCATGACTGCCTAGAAGTGACACATGCTGTAACCAGCGCCCGTCCAGATCTGAAAGACACACCCCTTGACATGAGTGATTTCATTTACTTTGTAGATGGCTCCAGTTACAAAGATCCAAAAACTCAAGTAAATCATGTAGGCTGTGCAGTGACTGACACACATAAAATCATTCTCATGAAAAGAATGCCTGATCACCTCTCTGCTCAAGCTGCAGAGCTGATTGCTCTAACTGAAGCATGTTAATTGGCAAAAGATAAGAATTTAACTGTATATACAGACAGTAAATATGCATTCTCAACATGCCATTGTTTTGCGAGAAACTGGGCCAACAGAGGGATGGTAACCTCAACAGGAAAACCCATCCACCACAAAGATCTCATCCTGAGTCTCTTAGCAGCAATCCAACTTCCATCTAAACTAGCCATTTGCAAATGCGCTGCTCACACAAAAGGGACTGACACTGTATCAAAAGGAAATGCCCTAGCAGACTCAGCTGCCAAGACAGCTGCGGCGCTCCCACACACACACACCTACTGGTCTGAATGTCATACTGGAATCTGTCTCCTTTGATGATCTCACTCACATGCAAAATTCTGTTCTTCTGACGACACCTACAGCAGTTCGAGTGGCTGAGAGAGAGACGTGGATACATGCCACACACTGCAAAAAGGCAACATCCAACTGGCCTGGGGAAGAGGACATCACACAGTAATCTGAGAGAATCACCGAGAGTGTCGTGACTAGTTGTGAATTATTAGCTCACAGCTAGCTCATGAGCGCCCACAATTTTTAGCTTAGGGGCGTATGCAGGTACACTGCTCTCAATACTACACTACAATAGCAAGAAGACAGCAAGTGGCGTGCAGACGAGTCTCTGCGTCACCAACAAGAGAAATACACGCGCATCACACTTGCACCTTCCAACACATACACATA
Organism: Sebastolobus alascanus; assembly: GCA_916701645.2. NCBI lineage: Eukaryota > Metazoa > Chordata > Actinopteri > Perciformes > Sebastidae > Sebastolobus > Sebastolobus alascanus. The sequence goes on from CAKAOJ020000006.1 coordinate 5,831,231, forward strand.
ACATGGAGAGGGGACGACCATGGCACCTTTCAGACACACTGGTTTCTGTGGTCTGAGGGGCACCATGTTCTTCATCCTCTTGCTCACTAATGATCCTTAACCACTGTATCTCAATGATGTGTTAATTTAAACCCTTACAAGGTGTATTATCACTGATGACCATGATACACGTGCTGTACAAACTATCTTAATGTTATATCTCATATATTTTTTATGTTTTCATTTATTATTACTATCTTGCAATTTTATTACTAATGCAATTTTATTCCCATGTATTTTTGTGTTTTCAGTTATCATTTTAGTTATTCATGATAAAAGGAGGGAATGTGAGAGAAAAATACCATGTCCCTTTTGTTGTAACATTTGTGTCAGACTAACCTGTCTTATTATCCTCGCACACGCACTCTGCTGACAATCACAAGGCTAAACCAAGATTATAGTAACTCCTTTTAATGAATAGACAATGCTTTCACACAAGCAGGGTAGAAGGTGTGGACCACAAGGAGGGAGGGCAAGATAAAACCAAGGCTAAACCATGATTATAAAGAAATGCTGTAGTGAGGAAGCCCTTGTTCTTGGTACACTGACTTTGTCTGCTGTATGGACCCAAATGCATTTGCTAAATAAACTGTAATTGCTTCTTAACTGAATGACCAGAGACTGTTTATTGAATAATTTCTCCAACAAAAGTCATGAAAAAGTAAAGAGATTTTATATTACTGCCACAGTGGGAACACAAGCGTAATTATTTTTAGAAAGTAACTGTTTTCTCTTAAGATGATTACTTTCAGTATTGTGCTATTTGTCATTTGTCAGTATTGCTTTCTATTGAAGAGGACTCTGCAGTCCCACTGGTTTCAGTTCCACTTACAGATGAGACGGTTACTAATGCCTCAGGGCTCTGAGTCAGAGATCAAATGTTGCATAATAAGGGACGTTGCACGAGTCGCCTATCATAGCACAAGGCTGAAGATTTGTATTAAATAATTAGTGTCCCACAAAACCAAACTCTATGGAGCCCCAAAGTCAATAATAAATAATTAATAACATAATTCAATGATGAGATTCTTTGTTTCATAATTACGTATTTATCTGTGTAATATTGAACATATGGGGGCTCCATATTGGCCACTACTGTAATTCCAAGACTTTATTTTGTTTTTGTGAGCAAGAGATGTGGGGCTTAATGGACTCGTTGCATGATTTTGCTCCAATAATCTAAATGTAAACACTGCACTTCAACATTCCTTGTGTAAGTTTAAAAAAAAAAATAGCATCCTGGGTATTAAAAACACATCAGAAGATAGTTTTTGGTAAGGCAACAAGTGAAAATTAAGTGTTGAGTCTATAAAATAGCTACAAAGTAATCACATAACACCTTAACAGTCCTTGCAGGTCAGTACATGTGACATATTAAGACAGCACAGAGGATCCTCTCAAGTCATCAGAGCCCAGGACGGTAGCTCCAAACACTGCTGCAGGTCAGACCGTAGTTCTCCTCTCTGACAGACTCAGGCAACTCAAACTGAGCTAGCTGACGCAGGAGTCGTCGGATGCCATGTTCCTCAAACTGGGCTCTTCCGGGATCTCCGATCAGGACTCTGGTGCCGTGGGTTTTGATGCAGCGGTCCAGCCATTTGTGAAGGCTGGTGGCGAGGGCCTCGTCGTAGAACATGTCACCCAGGAGAATCAGGTCGAAGCCCTCGGGTTGTGAACCAATCATGTTGTTAGTCTGACAAACAGGCGGCTCCAGACCGTTCAGCTCACAGTTCATGTGGGTCGCAACGGCTGCAACTGTAACACAAACAGCAGTTTGCCTTTTGTGCTTTACCTTCTATTGCATACTGACCAGACTACAGGTATCATATTACAGTATTTTACAACTGCGTTAGCTCAATTTTGACAAAACAAAGACAAAGTTTAAATTTCGAAAGCTCTTAACACAAAATATAAAATATCACATCATACACTTAGTACACAAAATGATAAAAATCAAAACATTGCATATGTTCATCATTGAATTTTAATCACTGTAGCAATTCAAAATAAAATAGCTTCTATCAAAAAATGCTATCAAATGAAATAATTCTCACCAAAATGTGATTATACACACAGCAACAAGACAATATGTAATTGGGCAGAAGTCAGTATTTGAAATGATTTACTGTAAGAATGACCTTTCAACTTTCATTTTATTTATTAGATTATGCTGTATTACTATGTCCACAGCAAATCATGTGTATTCATACAAGACAAAGTGATGACTGTGACAGCACTTCACTGCAGTTTACTTACTTTAATTAAAATGTTCTGCTTTGTATTAACCACAAAAGTTTGACTTCAAGCATTATGTTTACAGTAATCATCTGCAATGTGTTATTGTACATTTGTTTTTAATGTACAGACACTCAGTTTGACTTTTTGCATTAAGAGTTTTGTACTTTGACATTATGTTGTTAAAATATAAATGACTGACACAGGGGACCAACAGCACAGTTTTGCCAAAGGGCCTCATGACAGTGTAGTCAGTGTGTCTTTGTATTTAGTGGATGTCTGTATTTATTGATGTTGTCTATATACTAAAATATTTGGGAGTAAAAAATCTGACTTCAAGGTACAAAATTAGGGATGCACTGATCCGACTTTTTTAGTCCCGATACCGATAGCGATACCTGGGCTTTGTGTATCGGCCGATACCAAGTACCGATCTGATACCAGTGTTTAATTAATAAACTGTATGCCTCACTGTTTGGAAGTGACTGGGATCATTCCTTTATGTGTGGCAACATCGGACTTGACTAAAACATTGCTTTAATAACTTTGTGAAACAAAATGTGACCGATAAATACATATATATACATTTAGCGAATTGTTCTTTATTATTGGGATGATGGATTGTGCACCAGCAACTTTGGTAAGAGATCTTCAGAATTAACAGGAATTACAATAGAGGTGTAAACATTTTTAATGCAGCAACAAATTGGTTAAAACTTAAACAGGAATTAAAATCCAGTATATGATGTATATAGTATATAAACATAGAATTGAGTTAAATAGCCCCATTGTCACCAATATCCGATCCAGCTATTTGAGTCGGTATCGGTATCAGATCCAGCATCGGTATCGGTGCATCCCTATACAAAATGATACTAGAAAAAATAACAGTGGATGAAGAGTCATATTAAATATAGATGCATACCAGTGTCAATGTCATTGGCAACTACATGAGCAGCATCACACAATTTTGCAGCGATGGCTGAGGCTCCACAGCCGCTCCCCAGATCCAGGACTGTTTTACCCCGACAGACTGCAGGATTATCCAGGAGAAATCTGTACAGAGGTGCCACTAGATGAGACTTAACAGACACACATAAAACTGTTGTTTATTGTGGGGCTAAAATATTACCTTGAGAGTGCCTGTCCTCCTGGCCAGTATATGGCCCAGTACGGGTCGTCAAAAGGCCAGAGCTCTGGTTTTTCTCTCCAGAATCTGCAGTTTGGGGTGAACAGCCTCAGTTTGACCTCTGGGGTCAGACTCTGCTCTCCAACTACCTCGGTGTTCTCTGAAATAAATCTGCGGATATACTCAGACTGACAGCTGGTTGAGGAACATCTAGGTCTGTTTGTCTGTCTAAACGCTTTGATAAAACAGCGAGTTTGGGGCGTTAAAAGTCCCAACATGATCATAAACGTACTGGAAAACTGTAAGTTAGCTGCTTAGGTAGCTAGCTGGCGTTATTGCTAGTCAAGGAAGCCACATAGCTGCTTTTAATGTTTATCTCTGCAGCTAACAATCACGTGATTGTGTCGGTAAAGAGCCTCTAAACATCACAATACTGTCAGATAAAAGATAATACACGTATTACTTCCCTATACTGCAGCTCCAACTGAGGGCTATCTATCAGCTATCTATGTTGTTTTCCACACGGATGCAAAATAGTGTCGAACAACAGTTCCGTTGTCCTCCTGAAAACTCTTCATCTTCTTCTTCTTTGGGGTTTGACGGCAGCTGGCATCCTTTGTGTTGCATTGCTGCCTCCTTCAGGTTTTTCCCGTCCACTACCCCTACTTCTTTTTCTTCATCTGTCTGTTTCTGGCGGATGGCAAACAACTTTAAGGTGCATACCGCCACCTACTGTCCAAATGTGTGTAACATCATGTCATTTACACATTACGGCTACTCTTAAATTCTACCCACCAATCCTGTGTCTCTTAAAAACATTAATAGTGCCTTCCTGGTGCCTTCAACCCCCTCAGCCTCTGATCCCAGTATCCCCGTCAAATCCCAGTCCCGTCCCTCCTCTCTGACTCGGTCCTGTAATCTTTGTCTTTCAGCCTCATACTTTTTACAATGAATTAGTATATGCTGCACATTTTCTTTAACACCTCAATCCTCACACTTGTCCCTGTTCCTTTCCCCCATTAAAGCCAAAGTGCTATTAAGACCTGTGTGATACAGTCTGAGTCTTGTTATAATAATTTCCTCCCTTCTGTTCCTTTCTTTATATTTCTTTGTTATGACCGACTTCTGTATTCTGAAATATCTCCTTCCTTTCTGGTCCTCCTCCCATCTTTTCTGCCATATCTCCACTCCTTTCCTTTTAATCACCGCTTTTCCTTCTCCTTTCCCAAGTAAAACTGGTACTGTTATATCCTTTTGTAGTGAACATTTTGCTAGTTTATCGGCAAACTCATTCCCTTTCACTCCCTCATGTGCTGGGACCCAACAGAATAATATATCTATACCCCCTCTATGTAGTCTTAGCAAACTATAGTATATTTCAATGAGTAGATCTTGCCTTACAGCTTTTATTGAATGTATACTTTCCAAAACAGCTTCTGAATCGGTGCACAGCACCACTCTGTCAGGTCTGACCTCTTCAACCCACTGTAATGCAATAATGATTGCCACTATTTCTGCTGTATATACTGATACCTGGTCTGAAATTCTTTTTGATATAGATATTTTAAAACTCTGGAATATAAACACCCACTCCCACACACTTTTGTTTATTCTTGGAACCTTCTGCATATATTTTTAGATAATTATGATAGCTGTTCCTCAGATACATACTTGTTTTAACTCCCACTTCATTTAGTTGCCATTCCCTTTTCTTTTCCAGGATACTCATGTCTATTTTAACTTCTGGGAACAGCCAGGGGGGTACACTGCTAACTGGTGTGGACCTGGTGAACTCTAAGGCCTCCAATCCATATGTCCTCACTCTTTCTTCCCATGTCCATCCAAATCCATACCCTTGAAACTTTGAATATTCCCAGCAGTTTTGAATTGTTTCTTTTTATGGGATTTTCTTTCCCGCTTCCTTTTAACCTGACCCAATATGCAAGAGCTAATTTCTCTCTTCCTAATTCCAATGTTGTCTCTCCTGCTTCAATTAACACTGCATTAATGGGTGTTGACTTCATAGCTCCGATACAAAACCTTAATGCTCTACACTGTAATCTATCCACTTTTTGTAATGATGTCTTTGCTGCTGCTCCATATACTATACAACCATAATCTATTGTTGACCTCATAATTGCCCTATATATGTCAATCGAGGACTGTTTATCTGCCCCCCAGTCACATCCAGCCACAGCTCCTAATAAATTAATTAATGTTTTTAATTTTTTTTCCAGATGTTTAATATGTACCTTCCATGTATATTTACTGTCTAGCCATAAACCCAGATATTTAAATTAATTTACCCTCTCCATCGGCTTGACATATAATGTTAAATTCTCATAACTAATGTTTCGTTTTTTTGTAAATATCATAAAACAAGATTTATTTGATGACATTTTGAATACCCACTAATATGACCATTTCTCCACTTTCCCTCTTGCTTTCCTTATATTTTCCATCACAGCTCAATCTGTTGACAATCAGTGCTCCTATAACTAGGAGGGGAGGAGGAAGAACATTACTCTGTTTGCCCTGCTACCAGCCAGACCTCTCTTCATCCAGGGCATCTAAAGTGAGTTATTATTTAACGTTTATCGCTTTGATAATGCCATGTCTTTGTCTGTTCACTTTATGACTCAATTCCCATGTTTAACTGGAATATTGTTCCGCATTTAAATATTATCTATCTTTGAGTTGATAATAAGGATTAAAATGAGTAAATACATGTGCAATGCTGTTTATGTAATGCATCTCCATTTGTTTTGTGTATTTAATGTATTTAATGTATTCAATGTAAACACTTCATATCATTTTTAGAACACACTTTAATGGAATTGCAGGAAGCTATGAGGACATTTAAGTGATCGTCTTTGTTAACTATAATTCAGTGCTGCAGCAGGGTGGAGAGAGGTTCAGCCATCACAGGTGCCTGCAAACCAGAAGCCATGTACAGAAAACACGTTAATAAAACAAGTACCATAACATGCTATTAAGTTATTTAGTTTACAACAGTAAGCCTTTATTGCTTTCTTGAAGATTGATTTATTTCAACGATGGCATTTTAAATTACAAATGCATAGATTCACTAGTCATTTTCCTTATTTTTAAATAAAGAATCGGAATGACACAAGTGTAATCAGTCATATTTCCCTATTGTTCTCATATTGAGGATTGGAAATGTAGCCTACTGTTTCTCAAGGCTGTAGAACAGAAGACCAGTATTTTAAGATATTAGTCTGTTCTGTTTTATATCTGTCATCATTGATGGTAAAACATGTATTGCAGTAGAGGAATGAGCCCTTCAGTGAAGAGTGAGGTGGCTCTTAAAAGAGCCGTTGTGGTTTATGGAGCAGCAGCAGACAGTTTAAGCTCGCTCTCCGCGGATGCGACGGGCCAGCTGGATGTCTTTGGGCATGATGGTGACCCTCTTGGCGTGGATGGCGCACAGGTTGGTGTCTTCAAACAGGCCGACCAGGTAAGCCTCACTGGACTCCTGCAGAGCCATGACAGCGGAGCTCTGGAAGCGCAGGTCGGTCTTGAAATCCTGAGCGATTTCTCTCACCAGGCGCTGGAAGGGCAGCTTGCGGATCAGCAGCTCCGTGGATTTCTGGTAGCGACGGATCTCTCTCAGAGCCACGGTACCGGGCCTGTAGCGGTGAGGCTTCTTCACGCCGCCGGTGGCCGGGGCGCTCTTACGGGCAGCCTTGGTGGCCAGCTGCTTCCTGGGGGCTTTGCCGCCGGTGGATTTACGAGCGGTCTGCTTGGTTCTTGCCATGACTTCTTCTTTCTCTGGTCAGGAGATGTAGGAGCTACAATGAAGAGACACGCTGGTCTTAAACTGTGGGACCGGCTGTGAAATGGTGACGCTGCTTCAGACCTCCGGCTCCTGATTGGTGGAGCGACCCACCGCCCGAACCTCCGCTGCTGATTGGTGGGCCGTCCTCTGCTCTGCTGGAAGCCTCTTCTCTGATTGGTCTGTCAGGAACAGCAACAGTCCCGCGCGCTCCGCGGACATATAAAGTAGGGTTTCGGCTGATAGAGCAACACTTTTTATTAGTCCCGACTATAGAAAGCATCTCACGATGAGCGGAAGAGGCAAAACAGGCGGAAAAGCCAGAGCTAAGGCAAAGACCCGCTCTTCCCGTGCTGGGCTCCAGTTCCCAGTCGGTCGTGTTCACAGGCATCTGCGTAAAGGAAACTATGCGCAGCGTGTGGGTGCCGGCGCCCCCGTCTACTTGGCGGCTGTGCTGGAGTACCTGACCGCTGAGATCCTGGAGTTGGCTGGAAACGCTGCCCGCGACAACAAGAAGACCCGTATCATCCCCCGTCACCTGCAGCTGGCTGTCCGCAACGACGAGGAGCTCAACAAGCTGCTGGGCGGAGTGACCATCGCTCAGGGCGGCGTGCTGCCCAACATCCAGGCTGTTCTGCTGCCCAAGAAGACCGAGAAGGCCGCCAAGTCCAAGTAAAGCTGGAGACTCGCTGACTGCTGGAAACCAGCCCCCAAAAGGCTCTTTTAAGAGCCAAACACTCTGCTGATAAAGAGCTTTTGTTCCTCATGCCTCTAATGCACTGATGATGCATAGGCTACTTTTAAGATTAACATTTAATTAACAGTCGAAAGAGGCATTCATTACAAGGCAAAAGCTATGCAAAGGATGTATTAAGTAGGGTTAATAATATCAAGCTGAGCCCAACAGTAGTATGATTATTATAGTATTCCAGAGGCTGAGCTACACACTCAACACCATGTGAGATGTCTACATTACATTTAACATACCTTTACTAGACATGTTACCTCCTTTATATGGTAACTGGTACAAAGGACAAAAAATATATATCTAGAAAGAAATGTAGTTTACTTTAGGTCCAGCATGAATATTAGCTGTACAATTACACATCCTACCATGACTAATGGCAATGTGATAAAAAATGCCAGTTCTGTTTTTTTTTTTATTAATATAATACAGTTTAATCATTTTATCAAGATTTTTACTCCTTTTAAAATGAAACGGTATCTTTTTGACCAACTAAATTTAGGTTGTCAGTAAACTGAAGTTCAGTGGACACTCCTGAAGGCAAAAACCCGCTAACCTATTTATTGAGAGTAGATTAGATTAGATGGTCTTTATTGTCCCCAAAGAGGAATTCATTTTGCTCAGGTCAGTATACTAATAGACAATAAAATCAATAGACAATGTGTCTACGTGAACCATCAAATGTTTTTATACCTCCAAATGAAATCAATTCTAAAATGAATAAGCAGAGGGGACATGTTTTATTTCAAATACATTGACAATGTACCATTTTAAGAGTTGAAATAAAGGCAGGCTGGGCTACCTTGAGAAACTAGCAATAACAAAAATATTAAAATCTTTACCAACCCTCACTTTAATGTTTCATTTTCATATTTTGTCATGCTTTGTGTGTTCTGCTTTATGTGTCCACCCCATTATGTGCTGGTCCACCCTGTCATCATCATATTTTTAAATAATAATTCAATCACACTGTGAAATGCCTGTATATATAATCTAGTGTGATATTATCCTCTCTTATAGTGACTTGTCTCTTAGAAAAGAAACAAAAATAAAATATCACTGTAACCAGAAAGTGCTACTTTCTACTTCTTCTCATTTCACTCATTACATTTCAGACGGACATATTGTACTTTTTTACTCCACTTAATATATTTGATAACATCAGTTACTTTGCAAATTAAAATTAATAAAACAAAAAATAATCAACAAATTAATGAGAATGTACTATTATTGATTGGGACAGAACTTTATTGATTACAGGGGGAAATTCACAAGCTGCTCAACAGATACAATATAAACATTGAGGTGATTACACATAAATACATCAATTCGTTATTCTTACATGGGTCATTCTGCATGAGTAGAAAAGTAGGCTTTTACTTTAGGCAATTTTTAAGTATATTTTGATTTTAGTACTGATTTTTTACTTTTACTTTGGTAAAAATTTCAAAGCAGGACTTTTACTTGTAACGGAGTATTTCTACACTGTGGTATTGCTACTTTTACTTGAGAAGGCTACAAGATCTATAGTACTTCTTCCACCACTGGTCAGTATCAACAACTTCCATTTCGCAACTAAACTCTAAAATCTAAACTTGTGAAGTGTTGTTGTTTGTCTTTACTTCCTGTTCTTGTCATTAACTGAATCACTTTTCACACCTCTGTTCCCTACAGTAAATACATCTTAGGGATTCCTGTTTAGTGCATGCTCAGTCCCGCTCAGGAGACAACCAATGGGCAGCAAGCAACAGCACAGTCAGATTTGCATTGACTGGATACAAATTGACCATTCTGAGCTCCGTGTAACATCATCTGACCTAGGACAGATTGTGAATCATGCCGGATCCTCCAGTCAAAGCGCCCAAGAAGGGCTCAAAGAAAGCCGTCGCTAAGACCGTCAGTAAGACCGGCAAGAAGAGGAGAAAGTCCAGGAAGGAGAGCTACGCCATCTACGTGTACAAGGTGATGAAGCAGGTCCACCCAGACACCGGAATCTCCTCCAAAGCCATGGGCATCATGAACTGCTTTGTGAGCGACATCTTTGAGCGCATCGCCGGTGAGGCCTCCCGTCTGGCTCACTACAACAAGCGCTCCACCATCACTTCCAGGGAGATCCAGACCGCTGTCCGCCTGCTGCTGCCCGGTGAGCTGGCAAAGCACGCCGTGTCTGAGGGAACCAAGGCTGTGACCAAGTACACCAGCTCCAAGTAAACCTGCTGTTAAACCAACAACCCAAAGGCTCTTTTAAGAGCCATCCACTCCAACTAAAGACATTTTCCAGTTCCCAAAGCTTTATAAATAACTATTTTCAAGCCACTCATAACCAATGTGGTGAAACAATGAAGTATGCTTAATTAGGCAAATGTGTAAGAAGCCCTCAATGTATATACTTTTCCTGTTTTTATTATTGCAGTGTATGTGGTAATACTACAAAATTATCCCTGTCAGTTGGCATCTGACCTCCATCAGAGCTGCACGCTGTGACTGTGAACATGTCCTCTGCTGAGGACTGCTTTTAATATAAATAGTTAATAGTTCTGCTATTAATGATCAAACACACTGACAAATAAATTTTGCCTGTCTAGGACAGCATAGTTAGTGGCTTTAAATGTTACAGTAACACTTTTTCATTGAAACATCAGTAGTTACTTTGCAGATATTATTATTAATACAAAATATCATCAACTAAGTATAAGGGATAATGTACAGCGACAGGGCGATGCTGCAGCCCGACGCAGTAACACAGTAACTGATGCGTTTGGACAAATCTCTATAAAGGCTGCGGCTGGACCATATTGTGTTAATTATCCCTGTAAAAGAAAGAAATATAATTGAGCATTTATCTTGGCTAACCAGGGGGGAAAACCTATGAAAAGACAGTTATGTGTTTGTCATTTTGTATGAGTTGTCAATTGCATTTAAATGTTTATTGTTATTAAGTATATTTGGTTATGTTGTAAAAGAATAAGGCAGTAAGTGGAAAGTTGCTAACGCCAGTAGTGTAGAAGAAGCTGTCAGTACACATGCCTGTGTAACAGACAATTAAATTATTATACTCATGCATGAATATAAATGCATGCTTTTTTTAATATAATTATTCCAAATAAAATAAATGTATTAAAATAGGTAATAGGAAAAGCAGTCAATCTTCATATTTAAGAAGCTGCAACCGTGAAATGTTTGCATCTTTTGCATTAAAAATGACTTAAACAATTGTGAAAATAGTTGCCCATTAATCGTCTGTCAATGAACTAATAGCTTAATTGGCTAATGGTTTCACCTGTATTCATACATACTGCTGGGTAGTTAAATTTATTATTATTATTTTATTACATATTTTATAAGCCCTCGTGTGTTTTGTATGCTAAAATCTTAATTTGTAAAGTAACTAAAGCTGTCAAATAATTGAAGTGGAGTAAAAAGTACAATATGTCCCTCTGAAATGTGGTGGAGTAGAAAGTGGCATAAAAACAAAAGACCTCAAATTTGTACAGTACTACAGTTAATGTACTTGATTACGTTCCACACTGGCTGAAACTGATTAGCTTTCTTCCACTCTATTGACAGCCATGGCATTAACTAGCTTTGTGGCTATGGATATAATTTAGCAACATATAAACCGACAGTTTAGTGGACAATTCAAGCCAAAGCCTGTCAGAACTTGTGCCTCTCAAAGCGTGTAACCTGTTTCTGTTTGATGTGCCCATTCACCTTTAATACAGGGGAGCAAAGTACACAACCAGAGGAGGCAGGGCTAAGAGCTGAGCTATACTTTTAAAGCAAATCAATAAGCTTGCCTCTTCGGTTCAGTCCAATCCACCATGTTTGGGTCAATCATCCTGCTATTGCTCTGCATTATCTTCATCATCCTTCTACTCAAATCCCGGAGGCCCAAGAACTTCCCACCAGGACCCCCTGTCCTTCCGATACTGGGGAACATTTTGCACCTGAGCATAGACAACCCCCTGAAGGACTTTGAGAGGGTAAGAAAAACACTGACATGAATGTTGCTCTTCCATTGCCTTAAATGTTTATTGCACTGATGTAATTACTATTATTAGTACTTAGAATGTGTCTAAAATGGTTCAATACTTACACTCGTGGCCACTGTGCTGCTTTTCCTGATAGTAATTGTTACGTCCCAGTTTGGTCTAGGGGAAAAGGGAAGCAACATGAGCCGGTGGTATCAGGCGTAAAGTAGCCGTTTATTGAAATTATGCACAATCACCAGATTATCACAAGCTGCTGGCTATTAAACCACACAAAGTTGCAGCAAATAAAAGCGAACACAGAGGTGTTGATATATATATAATGTAAATGAGGAACAGGCTTCTTATGGCGCCGAAATCAATAACTTAATAAAACAAAACATGGGGTAACTATAAATCAAAATCACAGCTGAGCTGGCAAACAATTTAAACTACTCTAATCTAACAAACCAAAACACAGAGTGGCAGCCAACTCTTAACATAGGGTACCTAAACACAACACCAGACTAACCACTTACTAATCTCTGTATCACAAAATACAATATCTCTCTATCTCAGTTATAACCGAATCACAGAGACTCCTTTCTGACACACACACCGAAGCAACGAGGTGGACTGATCAATTGTAATCACAGCCACCCCGTGTCGTTCATCTCCGCCTCTTTTAACTGAATCGGCCGGTTTCCGCCCCGGCCGCGGAGTGGCGGACACAGCGGTGACGTCACACACGGAGAGAGGGGGGGGGGGCGGGCCAACCCCATCACCTTAGAAACCTGCAAAGATTGTTAGGAGCAGAAAAGATCTACCACTCTGATATATTTAATATGACAGGACCCGTAACACCCCTCCCCATAAATACAAACCTATAGGTTTGTAACCTAATCAATTCCTAACACATTTACACACGGGACAGGGCATCAGCTAACACATTCTCTGATCCTTTCTTGTGTTTAATCTCGAGATTAAACTCCTGAGCCAACAGCGCCCAGCGCATGAGACGCTGGTTGTGGTTGTACATACGCGACAAAAACACTAATGGATTATGGTCTGTATATACAACAATCAGCAGACAGCTTGAACCAACATACACTTCAAAATGCTGTAACGAAAGGAGCAACGCCAAAGTCTCCTTCTCAATAGTGGAGTATCTAGCTTGATGCTTATTGAATTTGCGGGAGAAGTAACTCACCGGATGATCTAGCCCGTGCACTTCTTGAATAAGAACAGCGCCAGCCCCCACCGCACTAGCGTCAACTTCCAGCTTGAAAGGACGGGTGAAATCAGGAGCAGCAAGCACTGGTGCGTTACACATGAGACTTTTAGCACTCTCAAAAGCATGCTGACATTCAGAGGTCCACTGGTACTCTACCTTTGGACTCATGAGACTGGTGAGGGGATGCACTACAGTGGAAAAGTTTCTGCAGAAGTTTCTATAGTAACCAGCCATACCTAGAAAACGTCTCAGGGCACGCCTAGTGGTAGGAACGGGGAACTCGGCAATAGCTTCCACTTTAGCTTCAATAGGACGCACCTGCCCCTGCCCAACTTGTCGTCCTAAATAAGTCACAGTTCCCTTCCCAAATTCACATTTGGCCAAGTTGAGAGTGAGTGAGGCTGCAGCAAGACGGCGAAACACCTCGGATAACGTGTCCAAGTGCTCAGTCCAGGTACAGTAATTAGCCACCATAATGCATACATAAAACTCATTTTTTGTTTGTCAGATTCAAGATTCAAGATTCAAGATGTTTATTGTCACGCCGGTTATACAGGTACAATTGTGTGAAATACTTTTTGCTGGGAAGCTCCATTAAGAAAGAAACAGTTAAGTAGCAAAGAATAACATAATAAAATAAAGTAAAAGTAAAATAAAATAAAATAATAGTGCATTACAATAATATACAGTATAATAATAAGGAAATATGGTGAATGGTAAATATATACAAGTATTGCACAGGCATTATTTATTTTTTTTTTATATTGCACAGAGGTATGTATTCAGTATTGCACTTTTTAATTGTACTTATTATTGCACATAGTGGGAGAGAGGGTGTTTGGGGGTGTGATTTATCTGTTCAGCAGTCTGATGGCCTGGGGGAAGAAACTGTTCCTCAGTCTGCTGGTTTGAGTCCTGGGGGTCCTGTATCTTCTGCCAGAGGGCAGGAGGGGGAACAGGCTGTTGTGGGGGTGTGAGGTGTCCTTAATGACCCTCAGGGACTTCCTGAGGCACCGCTTGGTGTACAGCTCCTGCAGGCTGGGCAGCTCGCAACCGGTGATGTGCTGGGCCGAGCGCACCACCCTTCCCAGCGCCTTGCGGTCCACGTTGGTGCAGCTGCCGTACCAGGTGGTGAAGCAGCCTGTCAGGAGGCTCTCTATGGTGCCTCGGTAGAAGTCCCTGAGGATTCGCGGTTTCAGTCCGAATGTCCTGAGGCGCCTCAGAGCGTATAGTCTCTGTTGGGCCTTCCTGACTACAGCGGTGGTGTGGGTGGCCCATGTCAAGTTCTTGTGGATGTTGACACCAAGGTATTTAAAGGTGTCCACCCTCTCCACCGCTGTGCCGTTGATGGTGACTGGGGGGTGAGTGCGACCCCCCCTCCTGTAGTCCACAATGACCTCCTTAGTCTTAGAGACGTTCAGGGAGAGGTGGTTGTTCTGACACCACCGTTCCAGGGTGGTCACCTCCTCCCTGTAGGCCGTCTCGTCGCCACGGGAGATCAACCCCACGACTGCTGTGTCGTCCGCGAACTTCACGATGGTGTTTGAAGCTCTTGTTGCCACACAGTCGTGGGTGTAGAGGGAGTACAGGAGGGGACTGAGGACACAGCCCTGTGGAGCTCCCGTGCTGAGGGTCAATGAAGTGGAGGTGAGGTTGCCCATTCTCACCACCTGGGGGCGTTCCGTCAGAAAGTCCAGGATCCAGTCACACAGTGTTGTGTTCAGGCCCAGATCCTTCAGCTTAATGACGAGCCGGGAGGGCACTATGGTGTTGAATGCTGAGCTGTAGTCCAAGAACAGCATCCTCACATAGGTGTCCCTCCCTTCCAGGTGGGAGAGTGCGGTGTGCAGCACGTGGGCGATGGCGTCGTCTGTGCCTCTGTTGGAGCGGTATGCAAATTGTAGGGGGTCGAGGGTGGGGGGAAGCATGGGGCAGATGAGGGATTTTACCAGCCTTTCAAAGCACTTGCTGGCTATGGGGGTGAGGGCTATGGGGCGCCAGTCATTTAAGCTGGTCACTCTCTGTTGTTTGGGGATGGGGATGATGGTGGTGGATTTAAAGCAGGTGGGGACAGTCCGGAGGGAGAGCGACAGGTTGAAGATGGTTGTGAAAACCCCCGCCAACTGATGTGCGCAGGTCTTCAGGACACGTCCAGGGATGCCGTCTGGGCCGGCCGCTTTGCGTGGGTTAATACGCAGGAGGGTCCGGCGAACATCAGCCACAGTGATGGAAAGTGGACGGTCCTGTTCTGCAGCAGTTGTGGAGGAGGGGTGTGGAGGTGGTGGGCAATCCAGATTTTCAGCTGAGGTGGGGGTAGAGGGAGGGGGGGTGACATTGTAGGAGGGCAGAGGTGTTAAAGGTGGGGGAGGGGGATGGGGGCTGGAAGTGCAGGGGGGGATCGGTGGTAAGGGGGGGTTCTGATTGTCTGCAGGGGTGGGGGTGGGGGGGGGACATGACACAGGGTCTTGAAGAAGTGTCAAACCTGGCGTAAAAATGATTAAGTTCGTCCGGGAGGGTGGGTGCTGTATTTGCGGGTTGTTGTTTTGGTCCTTTGAAGTCAGACATGGTTTGGAGTCCTTGCCACAAGTGCCTTGGGTTGTTGGAGGTGAGCTTGGACTCCACCTTTTGTCTGTAGTCCCTCTTTGCCTGTTTTATTGTTGTCCTTAGTGAGTAGCGTGAGTGCTTGTGTTCCTCTGGTGAGCCTGAGGTGAAGGCTGTGTTCCGTGCATTGAGGGCTGCACGGACATCACTGTTAATCCAGGGTTTTTGATTTGGCTTTGTTTTCGTTGTTTTTGTGGGGACGACGTCCTCCGTGCATTTCCTGATGAAGCTGGTGACTGTGTCTGTGAAGTCACTGATGCTGTCGTTCGCGGTCCTGAACATCTCCCAGTCCACGTGATCAAAACAATCCTGAAGGGTGGCTTCTGATTGGTCTGACCAGCAGTGAACGGTCCTATAGGCGGGGGCTTCATGTTTCAGTCTCTGCTTATAGGCGGGGAGGAGGAGGATGGAGGAGTGATCTGATTTGCCGAACGGCGGGCGGGGGAGGGCTTTGTAGCCATTGCGGAAGGGGGTGTAGCAGTGGTCCAGCGTGTTTTCTCCCCGTGTGTTAAAGTGAATGTGCTGGTACAGTTTGGGAGAAATGTTCCTTAAATTGGCCCGGTTGAAATCCCCCGCAACAATGAGTGCGGTCTTCGGGTGCGCGGTCTCCTGCATGTCAGGTAGTCAGCCTGCATTTAAATGAGGGATCTGTTGAATTGGTTTGTACTGTATCCTCTGCCAAAGTAGTGTGCTTTTTTTGGTGTTAAAAGTGCATTGTGATATACACACTTTTACATTCTGCTACCATTAGCACTTTTGACCTTTGACCCATGGATGAGCAGCTACATGTTTAATTTTGTGAGCAAGTAGTAATACTTATTATTTTTTAAATATATAATTTGCTGAGTAGAATTTGATAGTATTGTCTCTGTTTCTGTTTGTCTTAGGGAATGGATTGATGTGTGTGCTTCAGTGTTAAACAGGAAGAGGACAGCTTCTCTGTTCTTCTTTGTAGGGAGACAAACACACACCTTTTCGCGTTAGTATTGTTTGCAAAAATCCAACATGGCGACGGCAAAAATGCCAAACTCGCGGCTTCAAAACGTCAGTCCACAAACCAATGGGTGACGTCACGGTGACATACTTCTGCTTGTTATATACAGTCTATGCTCTACACACTGAATGAGATATGATCAGAGATGTTGTAAACTAACTTCATTCCTGACTATTCTCTATTTCAGTCTGGGACAAGTTTCCATGTGTTTGACCAGGGACGCTTTGCCAAGGAAGTTCTGCCAAAGTACTTTAAACACAATAACATGGCGAGCTTTGTTCGACAGCTCAACATGTGTGAGTACTCTTCTCTTTTGTCTTCTCTCCTCTCCTCTCAATTACAGTGTGTATTTATAATTTTGTGTGTGTGTGTGTTTGCTCTTATGTGTGTGTAGATGGTTTCCGTAAGGTGGTGAACATTGAGCAGAGCGGTCTGGTGAAGCCTGAGAGCTCTCCTTCCTGGACTTTCTCCTCTTCTTGCCGGTCTTGCTGGCGGTCTTAGCGACGGCTTTCTTTGAGCCCTTCTTGGGCGCTTTGACTGGAGGTTCCGGCATGATTCACAATCTGTCCTGGGTCAGATGATGTTACACGGAGCTCAGAGTGGTCAATTTCTATCCAGTCAATGCAAATCTCACTGTGCTGTTGCTTGCTGCCCATTGGTTGTCTCCTGAGCGGGACTGAACATGCGCTAAACAGGAATCCCTCAGATTTATTTACTGTAGGGAACAGAGGTGTGAAAAGTGATTCATTTACTGACAAGAACAGGAAGTAAAGACAAACAACAACACTTCACAAGTTTAGAGTTTTGTTGCGAAATGGAAGTTGTTGGTACTGACCAGTGGTGGAAGAAGTACTTTAGATCTTGTCGCCTACTCAAGTAAAAGTAGCAATACCACAGTGTAGAAATACTCTGTTACAAGTAAAAGTCCTGCATTGAAATTTTTACCCAAGTAGAAGTAAAAAAAAGTAATAAAATCAAAATATACTTAAAGTGCCAAAAGTAAAAGTAGCTAGGCCTATATATGCAGCATGGCCCATGTAAGAATAATGAATTGATGTATTTACGTGTAATCACCTCAATGTTCAATGTTGCTTTATATATTTTATCTGCTGGGTAGAAAAATATAGAATAAAAGAACATGTCAATATGATTAATGATGAATAATGATAAAAAAAAAATATGTACAATATAATTGAAATTATAGAGGTGTGCACTTTTTAGAAGAGGTAGTTTTGTGCCAAAATGTTCAAAATTGTCAAAGAAATGTGCAAAAGTTCACACTACAAAGTATACAAATAATACGCAACGTACAGAGATTGATATAATCCCAAAGATTTACATTAATCTAACGCGTGTAGCATCATATTCTCACTCTCAACTCGTCAAACACCACTGCTTGGTCAACTATGTAAATGATTGATCGATGGTTTAAGTCATTTTCTGGTTCCAGCATCTTCAATGTGAAGATATTCTGCTTTTCTCTATTTCATGTAATGACGAGAGGAATATGTTCAGGTTTTGGACTGCTGGATGGACAAAACAAGCCATTTGAAGACGTCACCTGGACGCACTCCAGACATTTTTTCACTATTTCCTGACATTTTTTAGATCAAAAAAATAATCATTGGAGTAATTGATAATGAAAATAATAGTCAGTCGAAGTCATAACTGCAAAAATGATAAAGATGGTCACAAAATCAACGCATTAGTTCTGAATGTTTTTTGCATAACACAAGAAAGATAAACACATTTACTGCAACAAGACAAATGCTAGTAGTTATTGTAAAACTTATACAAACACAAATATGTCATTAAATGTAGCAAAAATAATATTAAAAAGAAATGTAGCTATTCATTGATTGATAAAATGTGACAAAAATTGATATTTCAGGTTAAGTTAGGTTCTTTACCTTTGTATTCATTCATTTATTTATGTACTCTTGTTCAATTTTCCCTTTTATATAATTCAGTATTTTTTTTATTTTAATTTTAATTTTAAATGTATTAATTCATATATCTCCGCACAATTTTCCCTTTGCATTTCACCTCTTGTTTTATCCCCAAACATATTTATTTCTGTATTCTTTTTTTTTATACATTTCTGCCTCATTTTGAAAATGAGGACATGAATTAGTGTTATTATTGATGCCCAATAACAACCCGTTAATGTTCATGTAAAAATGTAAATGTTAGTGTAAAAACATTGATGTCTCACCTTAATCTCATAAGTAATGATGCATTTCAACTCTTATGTACTTTATTTCACCTTCTATTTATGTCTGCTCCGCCTCAGGCTTTCTTTCATGTTTTTTTAATTTTTTTTTTAAATTAATTTATTGTATTTTCCCCATCTTTTTCTTCTTCTTTTATCTGCTAGTTCATTACTCTCCATCCCAATGTAACCTGGTTTGGAAATTAATTTGTAGTCTGTAATAACTAAAGCCACTCTGTTAAAAGTCCTTTTGAAAGCACCTGTTTGATTTATTTGAGATCCATTAAATGTGAATCAGTTTTCTTTACTAAACCAGACTTTATCAGAAATCTGAGGTGGGGTGACTCATGAAGCCAGATTACAGCTTCCCTGAACACTGGACACACAGAACAGAGATACATGTGCCAACATGTCATTTATTGTTGTTGTCAGTGTGACTTGAGGACAAAGGTCCTCCAGTAAGGATGCAGCAGCACCCTGGACAAAGACGGTAGCTCTGTCTTGGTCACTTCATCAAGAATAAAGTCTGAAGTCAATAATCGGAAATATATGACTCATTAAGGTCTGCTGACCTATTGTTTTCATATATTTTGTTTAATTTGAACTCACAAAGACAATATAAATAAAGACAAAGAAATAAAGTGAGAGATTCGAAAAAACAAAGACAGAAAACCTAGTACAACAGACCAAATGGCTTATTATAGTATCTGCTGATTTCTCTACATAGACTCACATCATGACAACAAGTCTTAGCTGAAGTTGACCAGAAACAGAACTGGTTCCTCTTTTAAATGAACTGACAATGTGAACACAAAAGAACTGAATCCGTTTTCTGTTGGTCCACTTTTTGGTCCACTTTAAGAGGACTGAGTTTGTTTCGTTTAATAAGGACTACATGTGAAAACACCCTAAACATCATAATACATCTACAGCTGTTTGGGGCTCTTTAAGTTGGGGGTCGCAAGCAGTTACCTACCTTATCGGTAGATTCTGTCCCTGTACAGGCCAAGCATTCAGCCCATACTGAACGGGCACTGCACTAGTTCTAAACTCATTTAAAAATATTTTATTATTATTATTATGATTATTATTATTATTATTATTATTATTATTATTATTATTATTATTATTATTATTATTATTATTACACAGAGCTCAGCAGCAGCACAGGTTCAGCAACCTCGACAGAGACAGCAGCTCTGTCTGTGTCAGTTCAGAACCTCGGACAGCGACGGCCTCACAAAACTCCTCAGAAGGGAGGAAGGAAGCTCACTGCTCACTGAGAGCTGAGACACAGCTGCAGCCAGTCACCAAGCAGCCTGCTGCACTACAGAAGAAGTTCACCTCTTTACAGTAGAGCACCACCAACAAACACTTCAATTTAACATACAGCATATTAATGAGGTTAACAATCACACATAATTTCATCAAGACTAAAGTCAGAAGTCAATAATGTTAAATATATGACTCAGTAAAGTCTGCTGATCACTTTGGTTTCATATATTTTGTTTAATTTGAACTCACATACCAGAAATGAAGCACAACCACACTATGTAAATGTTTTCCCCACTAACCATGATTAATTACAAGATAAATAAAGATACTTAAATACAATGAAAGAAATGAGAAAACAAAGTACATTATTGAGTACGAAACGTTTCACATTCGCTTGCCTTTAAGCAACAAGTCTTACAGGAGACGTGCTGTCCCTGATTCATGCTGTTGTTCAGCAGGTGGCGCTAATGCACCAAAGAGTTTAATCATCAACCGTCATGAAAATCCAAAGAAGAAGAAGAAGAAGAAAAGCTCTGCCTCTGTCTTCTATCACGTCCGCAGACAGGATTTAAATAGCTGTGAACCCAGCAGAGTTCACCGTTGAGTAGATAGACATTGATCAGTGACGATGAGCGGAAGAGGCAAAGGAGGAAAAGGACTCGGTAAAGGAGGCGCAAAGCGTCACCGTAAAGTCCTCCGTGATAACATCCAGGGAATCACCAAGCCCGCTATCCGCCGTCTGGCTCGCCGTGGTGGAGTGAAGCGTATCTCCGGTCTGATCTACGAGGAGACTCGCGGTGTGTTGAAGGTCTTCCTGGAGAATGTGATCCGTGATGCCGTCACCTACACCGAGCACGCCAAGAGGAAGACCGTGACCGCCATGGATGTGGTGTATGCTCTGAAGAGACAGGGACGCACTCTGTACGGCTTCGGGGGATAAACACATACTGCTGCTTTATGAAGACTAAAGGCCCTTTTAAGGGCCACTCACTTACTCAAAGAGCTGACTTCCTGTGTTTTGTGACAGTTTTATCAATATTGTGGGCATTTTGTGTTTATTTCTTTATTTCTTTGGTATTTGCGTTCAAAAAGCTCAACAGGAGGATGTGAGGCATGTTGAGACAAGAAAGCTCCAACAAAGGGATATTGCAACAGAAGAAGTAAAGAGGTCTATTAAGAGGTCATTATTTTAGCGCAATAACCTACGTGTGTTATAAGAAATGAAGAGGTGTTTTGATCATTTACACATTCCTATAGATTTTTTTTCTCCCTTACATTTTGCTTTTTATATTCCTCCTCTGTCCTTGCTTCCTTCCTTTGTTGTTTTTCCCGCCTCGCCCTGAGACCCTGGAGGTCAGATCTCCTCTAGAACCGCCCCCATCTCTACTGGAGGGGGTCTGCTCATTTGGGTCTAGAAAGACCAGACAGGCTGGTCTGTCCCACACTGGTACATCTCAGTGTGATTTCCAGTTTGAATCGAAGGGTTAGGACAACTAGTGTGGGTTTATTAAGCACATTGAGAGAGGAAAACTGCTTGCAACCCAAGATTGGAGGTCTTCTGTCTTATTATTCTTTATCTTTTAAGGTCTTTTAAGCCTGTTAAATGAGATTCCAGATGATTAATATGGTTTTACCCAGAAATTACCTTAGAAATCATTTAAAACGTGTCCATAATAACTTACTTTATTATGTAAAGATTTGGTGCAATAAAAGTTCAAAAAGGCTGCCTGTAATTATTGAATCTAATAGTTTTAATCAGAAGCGCAGCATTAAATGTATGTTAGGCCTGTTGTTCAACATGTAAAATATTGAATGCATTATCCAAAATCATACATGTAAAATATTTATGTTAACACAAAACCTTAATGTACTTCATTAGTGTAGTTTAGGTTTAGTGTCCGCTGTGGGCTCAAGAGTTTTTACTTCATGGGTGATATTTATGGAACATTTCATTTGAGTCACAATGTGATTGGAGAATGTTATTCATTGAATTAGCTTATTAATGTTATTACATTACAGTCAAAATAACAAAGTGCTTAGTAATAAAGGGCCTACATTATATTATAGTTCTATGTGATGAACGCACATGAAGGGAAATGAGAACCTGGACCGGTTAGCACAACAAGCTCTACAGAGAGATGCTGTACATTTACAAGTCCCATGAAGCAAATCAGAGGTCAGGGAAATAATCTGTAAAGTAAAAAACTACTTTGAAAAAAATACAAAAAAAAATACAAAAAATTCAACAACTAGAACCATAGGTAGGACAAGAAAAAAACTTTCAACAGCAAATTAAATGAATAAAACTTAAGATAATGGGAAAGAGTCAAGCTGGTTTATGTGACCATTGTTAGGTTGAGGAGCCTGTAGTGCATGTAATCATAGATTATAATAATTTTAATTTCAATATATCATATACTGTATGTTGTATGAGTGTGTTGAATGAGGGGGTTACTATTTATATATTATTGTGCAACCCTGTCTTGTAAAATGACAAATTAATAAAACTTGTAACATTGTAAGAACAAGTTTAAGTTCTTTATTTTCATATGCACAACAATTCCAGTGATGCAGTCGCTGGCAATGAAAAACTTTGTTCTTAGGCTCCCTCCAACAATGCTCTTAAGACGAGAACACTCATATGATCCATTTAAAACACAGCACACATAAAGACAGGTGGTAAGTGCAGTACAAAACCTTTCACCTCTCATAATAACACTAGTTAGAATATGCTGCAGCTGAGTGTTGGCCAGGGGTCAGGTACCCTATGTCCTGGCTTTTGTGATCGTTTAGACCCACAACTTCCATATAACTAAAATGTATCAACTTGTGAAGTGCTGTTGCTCGTCTTTACTTCCTGTTCTTGTCCGTCAATGAATCACTTTTCACACCTCTGTTCCCTTCTGGATTCCTTTATACCTGCATGTTTTATAACTTTGTATCAAATACTGTAATTAAGTCACTCAGAGCTCACAGGGACGGTTGGGCCTACTTGTTTAGGGCAGTGGTTATATCCTACAAACAGTCTTTTAAATAACTGGCTTTTCTTGTGTGCCTCTGGAGCAGTGTAAACATTAACAATACGTTACATTTCACCTCTATATAAGGTCTAATATGAGCGGTCTACCTGGAATAATGTCTCTTCTTCTAATTATAACAACATAATTTTTAATACCAACATCAGCACTGTTTTTACCTATTGATATTGCGCATTTCCCTTTTTGCCACAATTTAATCACTTAATCAACGTCTTCATTTCAGTCTCTGTTTCTGAATGCACAGAATATCAAAGTCAGTATTCAATAAATTATTTTATTTGGGTGCAATAAAAGTTCAAAAAGCCTGCCTGTAATTATTAAATCTAATAGTTTTAATCAGAAACACAGCATTAAATGTATGTTAGGCCTGTTGTTCAACATGTAAAATAATTAATACATTATCCAAAATCATACATGTAAAATATTTTTGTTGTCACAAAACCTTAATGTACCCCATTAGTGTAGTTTAGGTTCAGTGTTCGCTGTGGGCTCAAGAGTTCTCACTTCATGGGTGATATTTATGGAACATTTCATGAGTCGCAATGTGATTGGAGAATGATATTCATTGAATTGGCTTATTAATGTTATTACATTATTACTTGGTATCAGGTGGAAATGTTCTCATAGTAATGATTATGTTCTAGTGTACATCGCCTTATTTCCCAGTTATTCTCCTCTCTTCTTATTCCACTAATGTGCCGATCACAAAGTTTAGCTGTAAAACTTTAAACACTGAATGAATCTTTCTGAAGCACCAGAGACGTTTTAAGCTTCGGACGTCATCAGTCACGTGGTATTCATGATTTGAAACAAGCTTTGAAGCGTTCGCCATCTCTACTGCTGTGAGAAAATGAGCCGTATATGTGGGACATTTCACATGATGTCGAGTGTGAACCACAGATCTGTTTTAAAGCACTCTGCCCCAAAGTGTAGCACAATGTACTCTTCAACTTGGTTGTCTCAGCTGACATAAAGCTGTCAAATCAATTTTATTTATATAGTCCCAATATCACAAATCATAACTGGCCACAAAGGGCTTCCAGCTGTGAGGCTGCCACCAGGTTGTAGTCTTTTGTATCAGACCAGAGACACTGCAGGTAGCAGATGATAGAACTGTCCAGGTTGCTTGTGTATATATTTATTTATATTATATGTTCTTCAAAAAAAACATGAAAAAAAAAAAAAAAAAATAAACTATACGTTTTGCTATCACTGCCCCTTAAAATCCACTAGTGTGTGGAGTTTTTAAATTTTAATTTGAATTATTGTATTATTTTGCACTAGTGCCCCCAATGATACAAACCACTACATGACCCAGAGTAGAAGTAGAGTGCATTAAAGTTTGCACACTGATAAGGTCCAACGTTTGGAACCGAATAATTTTGAATCATTTTGAGTGTTATGTTGTATTACAAGTTCATTATAAGTATTAAGGTGTTAGAAAAATGGCAAATAGTTCATTTGTAATCTGTCGAATCTGAACTGCTGTGTGACTGAGATATTTGAAGGGAGTGCAAATCTAAATATTCAGTCTGTCCTCACTTTCAACCTCAGCCGAATACACAGAATAACTGTTGTTCGACACTTAATGTAAGTTTTCTAATATTCAGGGATGATATGCAGTATTTGTCAATGAAACAGTGTAGCCTAACATTTATGCTGTCCCAGACAGACAACATTTATTTCTCAGGGTTTTTTTTTTAATAGTAGAATTATTAACTATTTATGTTAAAAGCAGTCCTCAGCAGAGGACATGTTCACAGTCACAGCGAGCAGCTCTGATAGGAAGTCTGGCTAAACTGCACCATAAGCCTCGGCCATCATCAGTGTGTTTGATGCTCCCATATGACTTAAATTTATTACAAAATCATCAACAGCTGATGGTTGTTTTTACATTGAGTCCCTGAACAAACAAGTGGGCCAGCTGGAAAACGGCTTTTGATGGAGCTCTGATGCGTTTTAAATCATTTAGGAGAGAAATGAGTGAGAAAAGCCGCTGAGCAGTGCTGACCACGGTGGTGAGTAGGTGAGGTTTGGAGGCTCCCCAAACAAAATGCAGAGAGCATCAGAGCTCTACATGACTTCAATATGAAGATACACAAGTCCGCTATCGGCTCCTTCACTGTCAGCCTTCAGCACTTCTCCCACATTTAGTTTTGAGTCTTTTATCGGTGAAGAGAAAACACAAGTGGCACGGCTTTCAGATGCACAGAGCAGCCACGGGCTGGGTTGAGTCTCCACGGTTCTCATGGTGTGTTTAATTCCAGCCCCCTGCTCCGAGCTCTGCAACAGTCCAGTCAGACTCTCGTGTTATCGTGAGGAGGAAGAAAACTTCAGGAGAAAATGGCAGAAGTAGCTCCAGCTCCAGCCGCCGCGGCGCCTAAAGCAGCCAAGAAGAAGGTTTCCAAACCGAAGAAGACTGGCCCCAGCGTCAGAGAGCTCATCGTTAAAGCTGTGGCCGCATCCAAGGAGCGGAGCGGCGTGTCTTTGGCCGCCGTGAAGAAGGCTCTGGCTGCCGGAGGCTACGATGTGGAGAACAACAAGGCCCGAGTCAAGACCGCCATCAAGAGCCTGGTGGCTAAGGAGGTTCTGGTCCAGATCAAGGGGACCGGAGCCTCTGGCTCCTTCAAGATGAGCAAGAAGGTTGAAGAGAAGCCGGCCAAGAAAGCCGCTCCTAAAGCCAAGAAGCCCGCAGCCAAGAAACCCGCAGCGGCCAAAAAGCCCAAGACGGTAAAGAAGCCAGCAGCCGCTAAGAAATCCCCGAAGAAGGCGAAGAAACCCGCAGCTGTCAAGAAAGCAGCCAAGAGCCCGAAGAAGGCGACTAAGAGCCCCAAGAAGGCGACCAAGAGTCCCAAGAAGGTGGTCAAAAAGGCCCCTGCAACCAAGAAAGCCCCCGCGAAGAAGGTTGCCAAACCCAAAGCCAAGAAAGCAGCACCCAAGAAGAAGTGAGCTGTTCTCAGTCTGATAACAAACACACCGACAAAAAGGCTCTTTTTAGAGCCACCACATCAACTAAAGAGCGTTTTCCCGTTTATTCGTCCTGTTGTCAATAACCTCAGACATTATCATAATATTTATATTGGGAGGTAAGAGGAGAAACAAATAAACAAGGGCTATACCTCTCTTTATTCCAAAGCTTGGAAAAGAGCCTATAAATTTTTTTTTTCAAACGCAATATCATACTAATAAGAGCAATCCTAATAACAGGTACATAGTACATTAGAAATAATGGTGAGCAAGATTCCTGGATGATCTGGATTTAATGAAAATCAAATTAATATTCCAGTGACTACAAAATAACAAAGAATCATTTGTAATGGTGTAAATGTTCACTGATTTCACATATTTCATTGTAAACACAGCACTATTAGGGGGGCAACTGTCACCACTTTTCAATCAACTACAATAATTTCTAGTTATTTAATTGTCCGTTATATGATACAGGAGGATATAGGGAATTTATGTTAAATGTACCTCAGTCATCCGTATATCACATGACAGTTAATGATGACACATAAACCTACATGTTTAAAACTGAGCATTTTAAACTGTAAACATAGTTTATGGGAGCAAGTGGATGTTGAACAGATGCTGACAGGGATAATTTTGTAGTATTACCACATACACTGCAATAATAAAAACAGGAAAAGTATATACATTGAAGGTTACTTACACATTTACCTAATTAAGCATATTGCATTGTTTCACTAGATCGGTTATGAGTGGCTTACAGTAATTTATAAAGCTTTAGGAAGAGGAACATGTCTTTAAGTTGGAGTGGGTGGCTCTTAAAAGAGCCTTTGGGTTGTTGGTTTAACAGAAGGTTTACTTGGAGCTGGTGTACTTGGTCACAGCCTTGGTTCCCTCAGACACGGCGTGCTTTGCCAGCTCACCGGGCAGCAGCAGGCGGACAGCGGTCTGGATCTCCCTGGAAGTGATGGTGGAGCGCTTGTTGTAGTGAGCCAGACGGGAGGCCTCACCGGCGATGCGCTCAAAGATGTCGCTTACAAAGCAGTTCATGATGCCCATGGCTTTGGAGGAGATACCGGTGTCTGGGTGGACCTGCTTCATCACCTTGTACACGTAGATGGCGTAGCTCTCCTTCCTGGACTTCCTCCTCTTCTTGCCGGTCTTGCTGGCGGTCTTAGCGACGGCTTTCTTCGAGCCCTTCTTGGGCGCTTTGACTGGAAGTTCCGGCATGATTCGTAAACTGTTTTTTCCTGACTAGCACAGAACCTCTCGGGTCACAGACCGGTCACCTTGTATCAACTCGATGCAAATGTTACTGTGCTATTGCTCGCACATGATTGGTTGTCTCCTGATCAGCGCTATGCACGCGGTAAACTAGGGGCTCTCGCCATATGTTAATTTATTGTTTTTTTTCTCCCGTCCATGTGGTGACCCCCAGAAATTATCTGTAGATAGATTGTACATGTTGTAAATATACATCATCTCTCTGTAGAACTAGTTGTGCGAACCAGTCCGGCTGTCATAAAAACAAAAAAACTGTCATAGGTTCACAGCAGATGTCTGTGAACATATGATCAAGCTGTGGACAGGAAACGCCAAAATATAACAGGTGTATCAGAACAATTCTGTAAATCTAATATTTATATAATGGTATTGACGATAAAACCATTGTAAAAACAACCCTACGAAATACTTGGTTTGCGTTGTTCTGTCGAAATGTTGAAAGATTTGATAAAACCACTAGGTAGAATGATGTGAACGTCATAATATCAGAAATAATAGTTAAATGTTACCTGATGACCGAGAAAATAGGCTTTTAAGAAATGAATAGTAATTCAACAAAATCAGCGGATAAAACAGCTCTTCCCACTTCTCAGCAATTCATATTTACTTATTTGCACTGTGGTTATATATTATATGTCTTAATGCAAATATTTGTACATATTTCCTATATTCTCATTTCTTATTTTCATTATTTAGCTACTTATATTTCTTTACATATACTCTTATATGTGATATTAAAACATGTGTTTGCAGTAGAGGAATGAGCCCTTCAGTGAAGAGTGAGGTGGCTCTTAAAAGAGCCGTTGTGGTTTATGGAGCAGCAGCAGACAGTTTAAGCTCGCTCTCCGCGGATGCGACGGGCCAGCTGGATGTCTTTGGGCATGATGGTGACCCTCTTGGCGTGGATGGCGCACAGGTTGGTGTCCTCAAACAGGCCGACCAGGTAAGCCTCACTGGACTCCTGCAGAGCCATGACAGCGGAGCTCTGGAAGCGCAGGTCGGTCTTGAAATCCTGAGCGATTTCTCTCACCAGGCGCTGGAAGGGCAGCTTGCGGATCAGCAGCTCCGTGGATTTCTGGTAGCGACGGATCTCTCTCAGAGCCACGGTACCGGGCCTGTAGCGGTGAGGCTTCTTCACGCCGCCGGTGGCCGGGGCGCTCTTACGGGCAGCCTTGGTGGCCAGCTGCTTCCTGGGGGCTTTGCCGCCGGTGGATTTACGAGCGGTCTGCTTGGTTCTTGCCATGACTTCTTCTTTCTCTGGTCAGGAGATGTAGGAGCTACAATGAAGAGACACGCTGCTCTTAAACTGTGGGACCGGCTGTGAAGTGGTGACGCTGCTTCAGACCTCCGGCTCCTGATTGGTGGAGCGACCCACCGCCCGAATCTCCGCTGCTGATTGGTGGGCCGTCCTCTGCTCTGCTGGAAGCCTCTTCTCTGATTGGTCTGTCAGGAACAGCAACAGTCCCGCGCACATAGCGGACATATAAAGGAGGGTTTCGACTGATGGAGCAACACTTTTTTATTAGTCCCGACTATAGAAAGCATCTCACGATGAGCGGAAGAGGCAAAACCGGCGGAAAGGCCAGAGCTAAGGCAAAGACCCGCTCTTCCCGTGCTGGGCTCCAGTTCCCAGTCGGTCGTGTTCACAGGCATCTGCGTAAAGGAAACTATGCGCAGCGTGTGGGTGCCGGCGCCCCCGTCTACCTGGCGGCTGTGCTGGAGTACCTGACCGCTGAGATCCTGGAGTTGGCTGGAAACGCTGCCCGCGACAACAAGAAGACCCGTATCATCCCCCGTCACCTGCAGCTGGCTGTCCGCAACGACGAGGAGCTCAACAAGCTGCTGGGCGGAGTGACCATCGCTCAGGGCGGCGTGCTGCCCAACATCCAGGCTGTTCTGCTGCCGAAGAAGACCGAGAAGGCCGCCAAGTCCAAGTAAAGCTGGAGACTCGCTGACTGCTGGAAACCAGCCCCCAAAAGGCTCTTTTAAGAGCCAAACACTCTGCTGATAAAGAGCTCTGGTCCTCATGTCTCTAATGCACCAACAATGCACCATTGCGTTTCAATGTTGGCTATAAATAACTGAATAAAGACTCATTACTTGTGTGTTGATTAAAATTTCACCAGATCATCGATGGTTGTAGACTGTATCTTTTCAAGAAGCATCAGACATGCCGAGACATTTTTTAAAACGATACATTAAAGCTGTGGAGGCAGTTTATTTTTTGAGTTATTGGGCATCAATAATAACACTAATTCTGGTAGTCATTTTCAAAATGAGGCAGAAATGTATAAAAAAAGATCACAGATATAAATACGTTTGGGGATAAAACAAGCGGTGAAATTCAAAAGGAAAATTGTGCAGAAATATATGCATTAATACATTTAAAATATATAAAAAAAAAAAAAATACAGATTTATATAAAACGGAAAATTGAACAAGAATAAATAAATAAATGAATAAACACAAAGGTTAAGAAGCTAATTTAACTGAAATATCAATTTTTGTCACATTTTATCAATCAATGAATAGCTACATTTCTTTTTAATATTATTTTTGCTTCATTTAATGACATATGACATATTTAATGACAATGATATTCGTGTTTGTATAAGTGTTACAATAACTACTAGCATTTGTCTTGTTGCTGTAAATGTGTTTATCTTTCTTGTGTTATGCAAACAATATTCAGAACTAATGTGTTCATTTTGTGACCACCATCTTTATCATTTTGCATTTATGACTGCAACTAACAATTACTTTCATTATCAATTACTCTGATGATTATTTTTTGGATCTAAAAAATGTCAGGAAAAAGTGAAAAAATGTCTGGAGTGCGTCCAGGTGACGTCTTCAAATGACTTGTTTTGTCCAACCAGCAGTCCAAAACCTGAACATCTTCCTCTCACAATTATATAAAATAGAGAAAAGCAGAAAATCTTCACATTGGAGATGCTGGAACCAGAAAATGACTTAAACCATCGATCAATCATTTACATAGTTGCTGATTAATTTTGTATTGATCAACTGATCAACTCATCATTTCAACTCTATTTGAACATGTTTGCCAAAGTCTGAAATATACATGAAGAGATCTAGTATTATATAAAGTTGGTCACAAAAGCTGTATAGTTGTAGCTTTATGAGCAGTTACTGCTGCAAGCTGCAGTCTGATGTTAAAAAAATAGTTGTCACAATCTCAAGAAACAATTGGAATCTGACAGGTTGCTTTGCAAAAAACAAGTTTCAGATCTTAAACCGCATATAAAAGTGATCCAAATATAATATGATATTTTCACTCCACACACAAAAGCCGGTTATAACTGACCAAGCGTTGGTATTTGACTAGTTGAGAGTGAGAATATGATGCTATATGCGTTAGATTAATGCACATATTTGGGACTATATCAATCTTTGTACGTTGCATATTATTTGTATACTTTGTAGTGTGAACTTTTGCACATTCTTGGACAATTTTGAACATTTCAGCACAAAACCACCACTTCTAAAAAGTGCACAGCTCTACAATTTCAATTCAGATATAATGTACATATTTTATAATATTTTTTCACATCATTATTGAAATTTTCTTTTATTCTGTATGTTTCTACCCAGCAGATAAAATATATAAAGCAACATTGAACATTGAGGTGATTACACGTAAATACATCAATTCATTATTCTTACATGGGCCATGCTGCATGAGTAGGCCTAGCTACTTTTAATTTTGGCACTTTATGTATATTTTGATTTTAATACTTTTTTACTTTTACTTGGGTACAAATCTCAATGCAGGACTTTTAGTTGTAACAGAGTATTTCTACACTGTGTTATTGCTACTTTTACTTGAGTAGGCTACAAGATCTAAAGTACTTCTTCCACCACTGGTCAGTACCAACAACTTCCATTTCGCAACTTAACTCTTAACTTGTGAAGTGCTGTTGTTTGTCTTTACTTTCTGTTCTTGTCAGACAATAAATCACTTTTCACACCTCTGTTTCTTACAGTAAATAAATCTGAGGGTTTCTTGTTTAGTGCATGCTCAGTCCCGCTCAGGAGACAACCAATGGGCAGCAAGCAACAGCACAGTGAGATTTGCATCACGTGCATATAAATACACCATTCTGTAGTTGAGCAGCTATCATCCGAATCAGGAGGAAAATCTACTGCTAACCATGCCAGCCGACAAAGTTCCCGCTGCCAAGAAGGGCTCAAAGAAAGCCGTCGCTAAGACCGCCAGCAAGACCGGCAAGAAGAGGAGAAAGTCCAGGAAGGAGAGCTACGCCATCTACGTGTACAAGGTGATGAAGCAGGTCCACCCAGACACCGGTATCTCCTCCAAAGCCATGGGCATCATGAACTGCTTTGTAAGCGACATCTTTGAGCGCATCGCCGGTGAGGCCTCCCGTCTGGCTCACTACAACAAGCGCTCCACCATCACTTCCAGGGAGATCCAGACCGCTGTCCGCCTGCTGCTGCCCGGTGAGCTGGCAAAGCACGCCGTGTCTGAGGGAACCAAGGCTGTGACCAAGTACACCAGCTCCAAGTAAACCTGCTGTTAAACCAACAACCCAAAGGCTCTTTTAAGAGCCACCCACTCCAACTAAAGACATGTTCCTGTTCCTAAAGCTTTATAAATTTGTAAGCCATTCATAACCAATGTGTTGAAACAATGCAATATGCTTAATTAGAGACATGTGTAAGTAGCCCTCAATTTATATACTTTCCCTCTGTTTTTATTATTGCGGTTTATGCGGTTATACTAGAAAATGAACACTAGTTGACATCTGCTCAACATCTACTTGCTCACATAAACTATACTTTTACAGCTTAAAATGCTCTGTTTCTAACATTTACGTGTGTCATTTATGTCATCATTAACTGTCAGTATACATCCTGCATGCTTTATATACACCTGTATACAGAGAAGCTCCACTTTAGAATTGGTTAATAACCCTGAAGTTTACATCTGTAGATAAAAAAATCTGTTGGTGGACGTTGGATGTGATATATGGCTGACTGAGTTACATTTAACATAAATTTACTATAATCTCCTCTAATGAAAAGTGGTGACAGTTGGCCCCCAAATAGTTTGTAGTCACTGGAATATCTTTTTTTTTTTGCATTAAATTCAGATCACTCATTAATCTTTTTAATCTCTTTCTTACCATTATTTATAATGTACTAAGTCCTTATTACTATGATTGCTCTTATTAGTATGATAAAGTGTTTGAAAAATAATTTATAGGCATTTTTCCCAATCTTTGGAATAAATAAAGGAATAGCCATTGTTTATTTATTTCTCCTCTTAGCTCTCATGTTAATATTATGATAATGTCTTCTGACGACAGGAAGAATAAACAGGAAAACGCTCTTTAAGGATGATGTGGTGGCTCTTAAAAGAGCCTTTTTGTCGGTGTGTTTGTTATCAGACTGAGAACAGCTCACTTCTTCTTGGGTGCTGCTTTCTTGGCTTTGGGTTTGGCAACCTTCTTTGCGGGGGCTTTCTTGGTTGCAGGGGCCTTTTTGACCACCTTCTTGGGACTCTTGGTCGCCTTCTTGGGGCTCTTAGTCGCCTTCTTCGGGCTCTTGGCTGCTTTCTTGACAGCTGCGGGTTTCTTCGCCTTCTTCGGTGATTTCTTAGCGACTGCTGGCTTCTTTGCCGTCTTGGGCTTTTTGGCCGCTGCGGGTTTCTTGGCTGCGGGCTTCTTGGCTTTAGGAGCGGCTTTCTTGACCGGCTTCTCTGCAACCTTCTTGCTCATCTTGAAGGAGCCGGAGGCTCCGGTGCCCTTGATCTGGACCAGAACTTCCTTAGCCACCAGGCTCTTGATGGCGGTCTTGACGCGGGCCTTGTTGTTCTCCACATCGTAGCCTCCGGCAGCCAGAGCCTTCTTCACAGCGGCCAAAGACACGCCGCTCCGCTCCTTGGATGCGGCCACAGCTTTAACGATGAGCTCTCTGACGCTGGGGCCAGACTTCTTCGGTCTGGAAACCTTCTTCTTGGCTGCTTTGGGCGCCGCGGCGGCTTGAGCTGGAGCTACTTCTGCCATTTTCTCCTGAAGTTTTCTTCTTCCTCACGATAACACGAGAGTCTGACTGGACTGTTTCAGAACTCGGAGCAGGGGGCTGGACTTAAACACACCATGAGAACCGTGGAGACTCAACCCATCCCGTGGCTCCT
The DNA here is from genome assembly GCA_916701645.2 of Sebastolobus alascanus. NCBI lineage: Eukaryota > Metazoa > Chordata > Actinopteri > Perciformes > Sebastidae > Sebastolobus > Sebastolobus alascanus. The sequence continues at coordinate 5,864,932 of CAKAOJ020000006.1, forward strand.
CTGTGCATCTGAAAGCCGTGCCACTTGTGTTTTCTCTTCACTGATAAAAGACTCAAAACTAAATGTGGGAGAAGTGCTGAAGGCTGACAGTCAAGGAGCCGATAGCGGACTTGTGTCTCTTCATATCGAAGTCATGTAGAGCTCTGATGCTCTCTGCATTTTGTTTAGGGAGCCTCCAAACCTCACCTACTCACCGCCGTGGTCAGCACTGCTCAGCGGCTTTTCTCACTCATTTCTCTCCTAAAATGTTTTAAAATGCATCAGAGCTCCATCAAAAGCCGTTTTCCAGCTGGCCCACGTGTTTTTTCAGGGACTCAATTAAAATACAACCATCTACTGTTGATGAATTTGTTATAAAATGAAGTTATTGTGGGAGCATCAAACACACTGATGATGGCCGAGGCTTATGGTGCAGTTTAGCCAGACTTCCTATCAGAGCTGCTAGCTGTGACTGTGAACATGTCCTCTGCTGAGGACTGCTTTCAATATAAATAGTTAATAGTTCTACTATTACTGATCAAACACAGTGACAAATAAATGTTGTCTGTCTGGGACAGCATAATGTTACAGTTAGGCTACACTGCTTCATTGATTGATTCCTGAATATTAGAAAACTTAATTTAGTGTCAAATTACAGTTATTTTGTGTTTTCTGCTGAGGTTTAAAGTGAGGACTGACTGACGTTCAAACCAGTTTGATCCAAAATGATAAACGTTATTGTTGTTATTAAAAATAATATAATGAATTATATTACGACACACATATTGAGTGGATTTTAAGAGGCACTGATCTGAAAAGATATAGTTAACATTATTTCCCCTTTGTTACACAAGCTATGTAACAGAAGATAAAGGTTTATAATATTAGATATAAATAAATACATTTGTGGTTGCAGGAATGTCACCTGTCAGTGTACACAAGCACCCTGGACAGCTCCCTGATCTGCTACCTGCAGTATCTCTGGTCCAAGACAAAAGACTACAACCTGGTGGCAGCATCACAGCTGGAAGATCTAAAGCCATTGCAAAGCAAAACGTGATTTGTGATATATAGAATCAATTTGACAGCTATATGTTAGCTGAGGCAACCAAGATGAAGAGTAAATACTGTGTGTCCCACAGCAGCATACACCGTGCAGCTTCATCACAGAATTCAAATGTATTTGATCAAACGACCCCAGTGATGCACTGAAGACTTTAACAAAATCAGTGGAATAAACAAAGCAAGAGAGAACATTGGCAGTATGACTTTATGGTCATCTGTAAAACACTTCTAGCTCTATCTTAGGTTGCAGCATTCCTCCGTCTCTCTCCCTCATTGTGCTCAATAAAACTGCCACCAAAACCCAAACCAGTATCCCTAGTTATACCCAAGAAGACCATCCAACATTGGCATTGGAACTTTTAAGTGACTACCTAATGAATCTATTGAGTTTTATTCAGACCTCTAGTTTAGACTATTTCAGCATTTCCATCCTTTTGTCATGTTGCATATAAACATGCTTCTCATGCACAAACATGACATTCTGACCATTTTGAAACGGTGACATTAATGGCAACAGTGGGTTATCTACAGGATTTTAACAGGAATTAATCTCTTTATGTTGAGTAAGTGGGTGGCCCTTAAAAGGGCCTTTAGTCTTCCTAAAGCAGCAGTATGTGTTTATCCCCCGAAGCCGTACAGAGTGCGTCCCTGTCTCTTCAGAGCATACACCACATCCATGGCGGTCACGGTCTTCCTCTTGGCGTGCTCGGTGTAGGTGACGGCATCACGGATCACATTCTCCAGGAAGACCTTCAACACACCGCGGGTCTCCTCGTAGATCAGACCGGAGATACGCTTCACTCCACCACGGCGAGCCAGACGGCGGATAGCGGGCTTGGTGATTCCCTGGATGTTATCACGGAGGACTTTACGGTGACGCTTTGCGCCTCCTTTACCGAGTCCTTTTCCTCCTTTGCCTCTTCCGCTCATCGTCACTGATCAATGTCTTTCTACTCAACGGTGAACTCTGCTGGGTTCACAGCTATTTAAATCCTGTCTGCGGACGTGATAGAAGACAGAGGCGGAGCTTTTCTTCTTCTTCTTCTTCTTTGGATTTTCATGACGGTAGATAATTAAACTCTTTGGTGCATTAGCGCCACCTGCTGAACAACAGCATGAATCAGGGACAGCATGTCTCCTGTAAGACTTGTTGCTTAAAGGCAAGCGAATGTGAAAAGTTTTGTTGGCTACTTCAAAATTGTATTAAAGTACAGTATCAAGGACAAATCAGCAGATATTAACGTAGTATTCTGTCTGTTGTACTAGTTTTTCAGTGTGTTTGTTTTCTCAACTCTCTTGCTGTATTTATTTATCTTGTCTGTGTGAGTTCAAATTAATCAAAATATATGAAAACAAAACCAATTGGCAGACTTTCATGAGTCATATATTCCACATTATTGTCTTCAGACTTTATTCTTGATGAAGTGACACAGACAGAGCTGCTGTCTCTGTCCAGGGTGCTGAACCTGTGCTGCTGCATCCCGACTGGACGACCTTTGTCAACAAGTCACACTGACAGCAACAATCAATGACATGTTGGCACATTTATCTCTATCTGCTGACAATTTACACCTCACTTCATTCAACCATTTGATTTAAAGTCTGAAGTGTGATTTCTTTTATCAGTGACTGACCAGCTGACAGTCACCTGTATGACACATATAACTTAACACGTATTAATATATGTAAAGCATTGAACAACTACTACTTGACTCTATGATACCTGTCCATTATCTTGTTTGCACAGTCCTCAACATTCCTGAAATCATGCAAATGTGTGTGAATTGTTGGTGCTTACATTACAAAAAAAATGTAAACACCAACAAACAAACAAACAAACAGCCAGCATTACATGACTTACCGTTAATGTAAGAGAAACTCTCATATAAAGTTCCTGTAATTGTAATTCATTTTCCCATTCCTCATTTCATTTAATTTTTGTTATTATAGACTACAAATTCATTTCCAAAACAGGCCAAATTGGGATGGAGAGTAATGAACTAACAAACCAGAAGCTGGGGTAAATACAAATATAAATTAATATAAATGTTAGAAAGTGTTTCATGTCTGCCATAACCCAACTGGGCACAGGTGAGCTCAATCTGCTCTTCTTCTTCTTCTTCTCTCGTTTGCTGGCGGATCGCAAACAACTTTAAGGTGCATACCGTCACCTACTGTACAAGAGTGTGTAACATCATGTCATTTACACATTACTGCTACTCTTAATTTCTACCAACCAATCCTGTGTCTCTTAAGAACATTAATAGTGCCTTCCTGGTGCCTTCAACCCCCTCAGCCTCTGATCCCAGTATCCCCGTCAAATCCCAGTCCCGTCCCTCCTCTCTGACTCGGTCCTGTAATCTTTGTCTTTCAGCCTCATATTTTTTACAGTGAATTATTATATGCTGCACATTTTCTTTAACACCACAATCCTCACACTTGTCACTGTTCCTTTTCCCCATTAAAGCCAAAGTGCTTTTAAGACCTGTGTGATCCAGTCTGAGTCTTGTTATGATGATTTCCTCCCTTCTGTTCCTTTCTTTATAATACTTTGTTATGACCGACTTCTGTATTCTGAAATATCTCCTTCCTTTCTGGTCCTCCTCCCATCTTTTCTGCCATATCTCCTCTCCTTTCCTTTTAATCACCGCTTTTTCTTTTCCTTTCCCAAGTAAAACTGGTACTGTTATTTCCTGTAGTGAACTTTTTGCTAGTTTATCGGCAAACTCATTCCCTTTCACTCCCTCATGTGCTGGGAACCAACAGAATAATATATCTATACCCCCCTGTATGTAGTCTTAGCAAACTATAGTATATTTCAATGAGCAGATCTTGCTGTACAGCTTTTGTTGACTGTATACTTTCCAAAACAGCTTCTGAATCGGTGCACAGCACCACTCTGTCAGGTCTGACCTCTTCAACCCACTGTAATGCAATAATGATTGCCACTATTTCTGCTGTATATACTGATACCTGGTCTGAAATTCTTTTGGATATAGATATTTTAAACTCTGGAATATAAACAGCCACTCCCACACACTCCTGTTTATTCTTGGAACCGTCTGTATATATTTTGAGATAATTATGATAGCTGTTCCTCAGATACATACTTGTTTTAACTCCCACTTCATTTAGTTGCCATTCCCTTTTCTTTTCCAGGATACTCATGTCTATTTTAACTTCTGGGAACAGCCAGGGGGGTACACTGCTAACTGGTGTGGACCAGGTGAACTCTAAGGCCTCCAATCCATATGTCCTCACTCTTTCTTCCCATGTTCATCCAAATCCATACCCTTGAAACTTTGAATATTCCCAGCAGTTTTGAATTGTTTCTTTTTATGGGATTTTCTTCCCCGCTTCCTTTTAACCTGACCCAATATGCAAGAGCTAATTTCTCTCTTCCTAATTCCAATGTTGTCTCTCCTGCTTCAATTAACACTGCATTAATGGGTGTTGACTTCATAGCTCCGATACAAAACCTTAATGCTCTACACTGTAATCTATCCACTTTTTGTAATGATGTCTTTGCTGCTGCTCCATATACTATACAACCATAATCTATTGTTGACCCCATAATTGCCCTATATATGTCAATCGAGGACTGTTTATCTGCCCCCCAGTCACATCCAGCCACAGCTCCTAATAAATTAATTAATTTTTTAATTTTTTTTCCAGATGTTTAATATGTACCTTCCATGTATATTTACTGTCTAGCCATAAACCCAGATATTTAAATTAATTTACCCTCTCCATCGGCTTGCCATATAATGTTAAATTCTCATAACTAATGTTTCGTTTTTTTGTAAATATCATAAAACAAGATTTATTTGATGACATTTGGAATACCCACTCATATGACCATTTCTCCACTTTCCCTATTGCTTTCCTTATATTTTCCATCACAGCTCAATCTGTTGACAATCAGTGCTCCTATAACTAGGAGGGGAGGAGGAAGAACATTACTCTGTTTGCCCTGCTACCAGCCAGACCTCTCTTCATCCAGGGCATCTAAAGTGAGTTATTATTTAACGTTTATCACTTTGATAATGCCATGTCTTTGTCTGTTCACTTTATGACTCAATTCCCATGTTTAACTGGAATATTGTTCCGCATTTAAATATTATCTATCTTTGAGTTGATAATAAGGATTAAAATGAGTAAATACATGTACAATGCTGTTTATGTAATGCATCTCCATTTGTTTTGTGTATTTAATGTATTTAATGTAAACACTTCATATCATTTTTAGAACACACTTTAATGGAATTGCAGGAAGCTATGAGGACATTTAAGTGATCGTCTTTGTTAACTATAATTCAGTGCTGCAGCAGGGTGGAGAGAGGTTCAGCCATCACAGGTGCCTGCAAACCAGAAGCCATGTACAGAAAACACGTTAATAAAACAAGTACCATAACATGCTATTAAGTTATTTAGTTTACAACAGTAAGCCTTTATTGCTTTCTTGAAGATTGATTTATTTCAACGATGGCATTTTAAATTACAAATGCATAGATTCACTAGTCATTCTCCTTATTTTTAAATAAAGAATCGGAATGACACAAGTGTAATCAGTCATATTTCCCTATTGTTCTCATATTGAGGTTTGGAAATGTAGCCTACTGTTTCTCAAGGCTGTAGAACAGAAGACCAGTATTTTAAGATATTAGTCTGTTCTGTTTTATATCTGTCATCATTGATGGTAAAACATGTGTTGACAGTAGAGGAATGAGCCCTTCAGTGAAGAGTGAGGTGGCTCTTAAAAGAGCCATTGTGGTTTGTGGAGCAGCAGCAGACAGTTTAAGCTCGCTCTCCGCGGATGCGACGGGCCAGCTGGATGTCTTTGGGCATGATGGTGACCCTCTTGGCGTGGATGGCGCACAGGTTGGTGTCCTCAAACAGGCCGACCAGGTAAGCCTCACTGGACTCCTGCAGAGCCATGACAGCGGAGCTCTGGAAGCGCAGGTCGGTCTTGAAATCCTGAGCGATTTCTCTAACCAGGCGCTGGAAGGGCAGCTTGCGGATCAGCAGCTCCGTGGATTTCTGGTAGCGACGGATCTCTCTCAGAGCCACGGTACCGGGCCTGTAGCGGTGAGGCTTCTTCACGCCGCCGGTGGCCGGGGCGCTCTTACGGGCAGCCTTGGTGGCCAGCTGCTTCCTGGGGGCTTTGCCGCCGGTGGATTTACGAGCGGTCTGCTTGGTTCTTGCCATGACTTCTTCTTTCTCTGGTCAGGAGATGTAGGAGCTACAATAAAGAGACACGCTGCTCTTAAACTGTGGGACCGGCTGTGAAATGGTGACGCTGCTTCAGACCTCCGGCTCCTGATTGGTGGAGCGACCCACCGCCCGAATCTCCGCTGCTGATTGGTTGGCCGTCCTCTGCTCTGCTGGAAGCCTCTTCTCTGATTTGTCCGTCAGGAACAGCAACAGTCCCTGCGCACATAGCGGACATATAAAGGAGGGTTTCGACTGATGGAGCAACACTTTTTTATTAGTCCCGACTATAGAAAGCATCTCACGATGAGCGGAAGAGGCAAAACCGGCGGAAAAGCCAGAGCTAAGGCAAAGACCCGCTCTTCCCGTGCTGGGCTCCAGTTCCCAGTCGGTCGTGTTCACAGGCATCTGCGTAAAGGAAACTATGCGCAGCGTGTGGGTGCCGGCGCCCCCGTCTACCTGGCGGCTGTGCTGGAGTACCTGACCGCTGAGATCCTGGAGTTGGCTGGAAACGCTGCCCGCGACAACAAGAAGACCCGTATCATCCCCCGTCACCTGCAGCTGGCTGTCCGCAACGACGAGGAGCTCAACAAGCTGCTGGGCGGAGTGACCATCGCTCAGGGCGGCGTGCTGCCCAACATCCAGGCTGTTCTGCTGCCCAAGAAGACCGAGAAGGCCGCCAAGTCCAAGTAAAGCTGGAGACTCGCTGACTGCTGGAAACCAGCCCCCAAAAGGCTCTTTTAAGAGCCAAACACTCCGCTGATAAAGAGCTCTGTTCCTCATGTCACTAATGCACCGACAATGCTCCATTGCTTTTCAATATAGGCTATAATTAACTGAATAAAGAGACTAATTACTTGTGTGTTGATTAAAAGTTTAAAATTGCACCAGATCATTAATAGTTGTAGACTGTATCCTTTCAATAAGCACTAGATAAGCTGGGTCGTTAACATTTTTTAGAAAGATACATTAATGCTGTGGATGCAGTTTATTTTTTTTGAGTTATTGGGCATCAATAATAAGACAGATTCAAGTCCTCATTTGTAAAATGAGGCAGAAATGTATAAAAAATGCAAAAATGAATATGTTTGGGGATAACACAAGAGGTTAAATACGAAGGGAAAATCGTGCCAAAATAAAGACATTTATACATCTAAAAATGTATAAAAATGAAAAGTAAAATAGAAGAGTACATAAATAAAGGAATTCAATTTTTATCACATTTGATGGCTACATTTATTTTTAATATTATTTTTGCTACATTTAATGACATATTTGTCTATTTGTCGATTCATTTATTTTTTTATTTTGATAGGTTCCGTCCTCCGTAAATTCTGCTCAGATGCTGTTTCAGTTCTTAATTCCAGTTCAACATATTTTATTCAAAGTGTTAAAATAACTCACCTTCTCTCTGTAATGCTGCCAAACTGTCAGAAGTTGTCCATTTCTTTGACACTGTGGTCCTGCTCAGAACGGGTACCTTCTCTCCAGATTGTATTATGATATTGAGACACTGATAGTAGGTTCCCTGCTCATATTTGATTTGGATACAGAACAGAAAAGATACATATTGTGAACTGTACTCAAGTTTAAACCTGATGATTATTTTTGGGCTCTAAAAAATGTCAGGAAATGAGGGAAAAATTGTATACAGTGCGTCCAGGTGACGTCTTCAAATGACTTGTTTTGTCCAACCAACAGTCCAAAACCTGAACATAATCCTCTCACAATTACATGAAATAGAGAAAAGCAGAAAATCTTCACATTGGAGATGCTGGAACCAGAAAATGACTTAAACCATCGATCAATCGTTTACATAGTTGCTGATTAATTTTGTATTGATCAACTGATCAACTCATCATTTCAACTCTATTTGCGCATTTTTGCCAAAGTCTGAAATATACATGAAGAGATCTAGTATTATATAAAGTTGGTCACAAAAGCTGTATAGTTGTAGCTTTATGAGCAGTTACTGCTGCAAACTGGAGTCTGATGTTAAAAAAATAGTTGTCACAATCTCAAGAAACAATTGAATCTGACAGGTTGCTTTGCAAACAACAAGTTTCAGATCTGAAACCGCATATAAAAGTGATCCAAATATAATATGATATTTTCATTCCACACACAAAAGCCGGTTATAACTGACCAAGCGTTGGTATTTGACTAGTTGAGAGTGAGAATATGATGCTATATGCGTTAGATTAATGCACATATTTGGGACTATATCCATCTTTGTACGTTGCATATTATTTGTATACTTTGTAGTGTGAACTTTTGCACATTTCTTGGACAATTTTGAACATTTCAGCACAAAACCACCACTTCTAAAAAGTGCACAGCTCTACAATTTCAATTCAGATATAATGTACATATTTTATAATATTTTTTCACATCATTATTGAAATTTTCTTTTATTCTGTATGTTTCTACCCAGCAGATAAAATATATAAAGCAACATTGAACATTGAGGTGATTACACGTAAATACATCAATTCATTATTCTTACATGGGCCATGCTGCATGAGTAGGCCTAGCTAGTACCAACAACTTCCATTTCGCAACAAACTTCTAAATTATCAACTTGTGAAGTTCTGTTGTTTGTCTTTACTTGCTGTTCTTCTCAGTCAATAAATCACTTTTCACACCTCTGTTTCTTACAGTAACTAAATCTGAGGGTTTCTTGTTTAGTGCATGCTCAGTCCCGCTCAGGAGACAACCAATGGGCAGCAAGCAACAGCACAGTGAGTTTTGCATTGAGTGGATATAAATAGACCACTCTGTGCCCCGGGAGACATCATCTGACCCAGGACGGATTGAGAATCATGCCGGAAGCCACAGTCAAAGCGCCCAAGAAGGGCTCAAAGAAAGCTGTCTCTAAGACCGCCAGCAAGACTGGCAAGAAGAGGAGAAAGTCCAGGAAGGAGAGCTACGCCATCTACGTGTACAAGGTGATGAAGCAGGTCCACCCAGACACCGGAATCTCCTCCAAAGCCATGGGCATCATGAACTGCTTCGTGAGCGACATCTTTGAGCGCATCGCCGGTGAGGCCTCCCGTCTGGCTCACTACAACAAGCGCTCCACCATCACTTCCAGGGAGATCCAGACCGCTGTCCGCCTGCTGCTGCCCGGTGAGCTGGCAAAGCACGCCGTGTCTGAGGGAACCAAGGCTGTGACCAAGTACACCAGCTCCAAGTAAACCTTCTGTTAAACCAACAACCCAAAGGCTCTTTTAAGAGCCGCCCACTCCAACTAAAGACATGTTCCTGTTCCCAAAGCTTTATAAATAACTATTTTCAAGCCACTCATAACCGATGTGGTGAAACAATGAAATATGCTTAATTAGGCAAATGTGTAAGAAGCCCTCAATGTATATAAATCAAATCAAATCAATTTTATTTGTATAGCCCAAAATCACAAATCACAAATTTGCCTCAGGGGGGCTTTACAATCTGTACAGAATACAACACCCTCTGTCCTTGACAATGCAACCCTCACATCGGCTAAGGAAAAACTTAACCACAAAAAAACCCTTTTAACAGGGAGGAAAAATGGAAGAAACCTCAGGAAGAGCGGCAGAGGAGGGATCCCCCTTCCAGGATGGACAGACGTGCAATAGATGTCGCGTGTACAGAGTAACCACATAATGAAAACAAAACATAGACAATTTATGACAAAAATGAATACATATAATGTGAATATATGTGAGAAGGTGGATCCAGGAGGATGTCAAGCAGCTTCCAGGCGACACCAAACAGATAGAGCCAGAGCAACACGACCTCCTCTTGACGTCAAAACCAGTAGAGCCAGAGCAGCACGACTTCCACTCCACGCCAATCAGATAGAGCCTTAGCTGCGTAACCTCCTCTCAACGCCATACAGGTAGAGCCTGAGCAACACAACCTCCTCTCCATGCCAGATCGATAAAGCCAGAGCAACACGACCTCCTCTCCACATCACGATAGATAGAGCCCGAGCAACACGACCTCCTCTCTACCATGCACCACCAGAGAGTCAGAGCAACGTCACAGAGCGACTGATGGTCCATCACGGAGAAGCCTGATTCAAAGGAGAGAGAGGGGAGAGAGAGAGAGAGAGAGAGAGAGCGAGGCACACAGCAGTGCTTGTGGGACATCAACAACAGAGGGTTATAGAGAGGCAGCGGCTTAAAATTAATAATGTTCTCGTCGGCAGGACTGCTAGGCTGAAATAATAAATTGAGACTGAGACCGACCCACCTGCTAACTAATTGAAAGTTAGGGCAAAAAGATGGGTTTTAAGTTTGGATTTAAAGACCTCCACAGAGTCTGACTGTCTGATGTCTATAGGGAGGTTATTCCAGAGGAAAGGGGCTCGGTAAGAAAAGGCCCTTTCGCCTGCTGATTTCTTTTTCACTCTGGGGACAGACAGGAGCCCTGTATTCTGAGAGCGGAGAGTCCTGGTTGGAGTATAAGATTTAAGTAGATCAGACAAGTAGGAAGGGGAGTACCCATTTACAATTTTATAGGTCATCAGAAGCACTTTAAAATCTGATCTAACATGGATCGGGAGCCAGTGTAATGAAGCTAAAACTGGTGTAATATGGTCAAATTTTCTCGTTTTAGTTAAGATTCTAGCTGCAGTGTTCTGAACCATTTGAAGGCTTCTGGTACTAGAACGAGGCAGACCTGAGAGCAAAGCGTTACAGTAATCCAGTCTGGAAGATACAAAGGCGTGGATTAGAATCTCTGCATCGGCCATGGATAAAGAAGACCTGATTTTAGCGATGTTGCGTAGGTGAAAGAAAGCGATCTTTGTGATGTCTTTAATGTGCTGATCAAAAGAGAGAGTTGAATCAAACATGACGCCAAGGTTCTTAACTGTTGAACTCTGGGATATCACACAGTTATCTAGAGTTACTGTTACCTGGTCAAATTTATGTCTGTGTCGAGCAGGTCCAATGACCAGCATCTCCGTTTTATCCGAATTTAGGAGCAAGAAATTACTTGACATCCAGTTTTTCACCGCAGACAGGCAGGCCTCCAATTTAACAATTTGTGATCGATCCTCCGCTTTTATCGGCAAATACAGCTGTGTATCATCAGCGTAACAGTGGAAATCAATTCCATAACTACGTATAATTTGGCCCAGAGGTGCGATGTATAGAGAGAAGAGCAGAGGGCCAAGAACAAAGCCCTGAGGTACGCCATATTTCACCTCAGAGAATATTGATGTCGAATTATTAAAAGAGACACACTGCGTTCTTTCAAATAGATAAGATTGTAGCCATGCTAGAGCAAGCCCAGAGATGCCAAATGTGTTCTCTAGTCGGTCAAGGAGTATACGATGATCAATAGTGTCAAAAGCTGCACTTAGATCCAGCAATAAAAGTACCGAGGTGGAATCTGAATCCATGTTTAGGAGCAGATCATTTACGACTTTAGTAAGCGCAGTTTCGGTGGAATGGCAGGCCCTAAAGGCAGATTGAAAGGGTTCGAAAAGATCACTAAATAATATATGGTCAGAAAGTTGCTGAGACACCACTCTTTCTAGAACTTTAGAAAAGAATGGAAGGTTTGAGACTGGTCGATAGTTATTTAGAGACCCTGGGTCCAGATGCGGTTTTTTAAGTAGAGGTTTAACAATGGCTGTCTTGAAACTAGTGGGGACAGTACCAGTCGTAAGAGACACGTTGACAATATTCAACATTGTTGGTCCCAGCCATGGCCATAGATCTTTAAAAAGTTTAGCTGGTAAGGGGTCGAGGAGGCAGGTGGTAGGTTTAGAAGCGGAGACCAGTTTAGACAGAGTTTCAAGAGAGACGGTCTCAAAATGTGTAAAGACAGAGGCTAATTGGGACTCGACGCACGGAGATTGCATTGCAAAATTTACAGATGTAGCTGGGAGCGAAGAACTAATTTTATATCTAATCTCATCTATTTTTCTGCAAAAGAAATCTAAGAAATCATGTGCTGTAAAGGAAGAGCTATTAGTAGTCGGCTGTTTTTGGGTGAGTTTGGCTACAGTGTCAAAGAGAAATCTAGGATTGTGTTTATTGTTACTGATTAATCGAGAGAAATAAGCTGTTTTGGCAGCGGACAGAGCACGCTTGTAAATTAAGACACACTCATGCCATGGTAGGTAGTTTACTTCCAGTTTTGATTTACGCCATTTGCGTTCCGATCTCCTGCAGGCTTGTTTAAGAGCACGTGTTTCATCATTAAACCACGGTGTAGACCTCTGTGCCCGTCTGGTTTTAGTAGTAAGAGGTGCAACTGAATCTAGAAGATTAGAAAGGGCTGTGTTTAAGTCAGTAGTACAGTTTTCAACAGGACCTGTCGCTGTAATGAAAGGAGCCAGAACCACAGGTAATCGCTCACCAAGTTCAGTTATAGTCGACGGACCGATATGGCGAGTGGTAACTACATCAGCACCCGTATTACGTGGACAGGCTGATGATGCTTCGAATTCAAGAAGAAAATGATCCGACATCACCGATGTGACGGGAGAGACAGTCACGGCAGTAACATCTATTCCACGAGACAGTATCAGATCAAGGGTGTTACCACTGGAATGAGTGGGTTCATGTACAGACTGAATGAAACCAAAAGTATCGAGGAGGGCCAAAAAGGCTTTACATAGAGGATCATCAGCCTTATTCAGGTGAATATTGAAATCACCAATAATTACAATCTCATCAGAGTGAGTGATAATGTCTGAGAGAAATTCTCCGAATTCTTCTAAAAACTGTGAATAAGGGCCAGGCGGTCTGTAAAGTACCACAAGATGGAGCCTGCTGCCCTGGACACGGCAATTCGTGGTTAATGGGGATGATTTTAATACAAGAGACTCAAATGAGTTAAATATAGTATCAAGTGTGGAGGATAAATTAAAAAGGGATTTGTAGACTAAGGCAACACCTCCACCTTGTTTAGTAGCCCTGGCAACATGGGCATAAGTGAAGTTTGGTGGGGAAGCTTCATTTAATGGTAAGAAAACATTTGGTTTCAGCCATGTTTCACATAGCCCAATCATATCCAGGTCATGTTGAAGAATCAGATCATTTATCAGTAGGGCTTTGGTAGACAACGATCTGATATTTAGAAAACCAAATTTGAGGGTTGTTTTAGAGCTGCAGCTTTCAGTGATAGCGTTGGCATCAGATGAGCTAGTGATTTTAATAAGGTTTCTTGTGACATTAGTTTGAGAGATTAGTGGCCTGCGTACGCGACGGCGCGGTGATACAACTAGGATTTTATTAGGTATTGTGTTTTGTGAAACAGGATCAGGTGCTTCATAAGACAGCTCACAACCACCAGTGGTCGGGATGATTAACAGGTTTTTGTGGTTCACATATTTCTTAGAGGAAGTTTGTGAGTACGCGGCCGGGGGAAGGAGACAGTCTCAATGTTGTAAACTAAGCTATCAGTCTGGTAATCTATACTATCTAGGTTTCCCTGTCTAGATAAATTTAGTAAGCTAATGGACTCCAAAACCGCACTAGCTATAGACCTAGCAGGCTCTCTAATCACCTGCGACCTGCCGAGCGCTGAATAACTAGTGTCAAACTCGCCGTAAGCACCTGTCTATATTCCTCGACAAAAGAGCAGCGCCTGCTCCAGTAGGATGCAGGCCGTCCGCTCTCAGCAGCTCGGGGTGGCCCCAGAAGGAAGGCCAGTTATCTACAAAACCTAAACCCTGCTCCCTACAGTAGCACGCCAGCCAGCGGTTCATAGCTGAAAGTCTGCTATACATCTCATCATTCCCCTGCACAGGCAAGGGACCAGAGACCACTACTCGATGCCGACCCATCTTTCTAGCGCAGTTCAGCATACTAACTACACTAGCTTTTGTTAACTCTGACTGCCTCAGCCTAGCATTATTGGTGCCGACATGGATAGCAATGTTCCTGTAGCTAGTGATGTGCTGTGCCTTCGTCCCCTGCTTCTCCCTATGTGATGCCAGCACCCTCAGGTTAGCTTCAACGTCGGAAGCTCTGGCCCCAGGTAGACAGTACACATCGGCTGGTGTGGCTAATCTGATATTGCGGGTGATGGAATCCCCTATCACTAGCGTGCGTTGCCCGTCCCTGTCATCAGGAGTGGAGGAGACGCACGGACCCGAAGGATTACGAACAAGAGCAGAAAACCGGTTTGCAGTCGGGAGAGGCGACCGCAAACCGGGCAGCACAGTCGGCTGCGAGCTCCGGCGATTCCTCCTACGCCGTCTGACAGTGACAAACTCCGCAGGCTCTGCCGACGAGGCTAAGCTAGAGCTATCGCTAGCAGGCACGCTAACCGGTTTATGTGTCATCATTAACTGTCATGTGATATATGGATGACTGAGTTACATGTAACATAAATTCCCCATAACCTCCTCTATCGAAGGTTATATAACTGATAACTGAAAAAAATAAATATCTAGAAAGAAATGTAGTTGATTTTAGAATATAAAGATGAAAATTAACTGAACAAATCCAAACATGATAAATGCCAGTTCAGATATATAATTTTTTCATTCTTTTTTTTTATTCCTTTGAAATTGAAATGGTATATTTCAGCTAAGCAGAATTTAGGTGTGAAGTAAATTGTAGTTCAGTGGACACTCCTGAAGGCAAAAACCAGCCCCCAAAAGGCTCTTTTAAGAGCCAAACACTCTGCTGATAAAGAGCTTTTGTTCCTCATGCCTCTAATGCACCAAAATGCAAGCTACTTTAACATAAACAACTGCCTAAAGACGGTTAGTAATATCAAGCCCGACGATAGTTGAGGGTCAGTGTATCTTTTGGTCATTCGATTTTCTTTTCACAAACTGATACTAAAAAAACAAAAAATGAGTGGTTATTGAATTTTCGTTTTAAAATACAAACAATGAAATACAAGGCGTTTTCCTTTATCGGGATCAAAGAGGGATGAAATAAAATTTAAAAAACGGGTTGATTTTCGTTATCTATTTCTCAAAAAATAAAAAAATATAATCACAACAAGACAGAAATGAAGAAACGCCTTTTTTTTTTTTTTTTTCATATTCTTTGACCGGAAGTTGCAATTTACAAAGTAAGAGCGTGTATGAGGACGGTGCTGTGTATGAGAGGAGTTGGCTGGAGTGCCTGTGGTTGTATCCGGCATGGTGCACTGTAGGTAAGTGATCGATAAAGTTTTCCAGGTCCGTTATATAATCCACTTTCTTGGTGAACAGGTCCGGGTGTGTGACAACAACAGTTTGTGCAGTTTTGGTTAATATATGTCCGTAATTTCAGTCGCTGCAATGCTGTTTGTTGTGTTGACAGTAGCAGATTCCGCTAGCTGTAGTCGGTGCCGTAACACGTTCCGCTCTCTGCCGTCAGCAAACACACTGATGACGGCCGAGGCTTATGGTGCAGTTTAGCCAGACCTCCTATCAGAGCTGCTCGCTGTGACTGTGAACATGTCCTCTGCTGAGGACTGCTTTTAATATAAATAGTTAATAGTTCTGCTATTAATGATCAAACACACTGACAAATAAATTTCGCCTGTCTAGGACAGCATAGTTAGTGGCTTTAAATGTTACGGTAACACTTTTTCATTGAAACATCAGTAGTTACTTTGCAGATATTATTATTAATACAAAATATCATCAACTAAGTATAAGGGATAATGTACAGCGACAGGGCGATGCTGCAGCCCGACGCAGTAACACAGTAACTGATGCGTTTGGACAAATCTCTATAGAGGCTGCGGCTGGACCATATTGTGTTAATTATCCCTGTAAAAGAAAGAAATATAATTGAGCATTTATCTTGGCTAACCAGGGGGGAAAACCTATGAAAAGACAGTTATGTGTTTGTCATTTTGTATGAGTTGTCAATTGCATTTACATGTTTATTGTTATTAAGTATATTTGGTTATGTTGTAAAAGAATAAGGCAGTAAGTGGAAAGTTGCTAACGCCAGTAGTGTAGAAGAAGCTGTCAGTACACATGCCTGTGTAACAGACAATTAAATTATTATTACTCATGCATGAATATAAATGCATGCTTTTTTTAATATAATTATTCGAAATAAAATAAATGTATTAAAATAGGTAATAGGAAAAGCAGTCAATCTTCATATTTGAGAAGCTGCAACCGTGAAATGTTTGCATCTTTTGCATTAAAAATGACTTAAACAATTGTGAAAATAGTTGCCCATTAATCGTCTGTCAATGAACTAATAGCTTAATTGGCTAATGGTTTCACCTGTATTCATACATACTGCTGGGTAGTTAAATTTATTATTATTATTTTATTACATATTTTATAAGCCCTCATGTGTTTTGTATGCTAAAATCTTAATTTGTAAAGTAACTAAAGCTGTCAAATAATTGAAGTGGAGTAAAAAGTACAATATGTCCCTCTGAAATGTGGTGGAGTAGAAAGTGGCATAAAAACAAAAGACCTCAAATTTGTACAGTACTACAGTTAATGTACTTGATTACGTTCCACCACTGGCTGAAACTGATTAGCTTTCTTCCACTCTATTGACAAGCCATGGCATTAACTAGCTTTGTGGCTATGGATATAATTTAGCAACATATAAACCGACAGTTTAGTGGACAATTCAAGCCAAAGCCTGTCAGAACTTGTGCCTCTCAAAGTGTGTAACCTGTTTCTGTTTGATGTGCCCATTCACCTTTAATACAGGGGAGCAAAGTACACAACCAGAGGAGGCAGGGCTAAGAGCTGAGCTACACTTTTAAAGCAAATCAATAAGCTTGCCTCTTCGGTTCAGTCCAATCCACCATGTTTGGGTCAATCATCCTGCTATTGCTCTGCATTATCTTCATCATCCTTCTACTCAAATCCCGGAGGCCCAAGAACTTCCCACCAGGACCCCCTGTCCTTCCGATACTGGGGAACATTTTGCACCTGAGCATAGACAACCCCCTGAAGGACTTTGAGAGGGTAAGAAAAACACTGACATGAATGTTGCTCTTCCATTGCCTTAAATGTTTATTGCACTGATGTAATTACTATTATTAGTACTTAGAATGTGTCTAAAATGGTTCAATACTTACACTCGTGGCCACTGTGCTGCTTTTCCTGATAGTAATAGTTTCAAGAGTTGCTGTGCCACTGCAATTATAGACTATGAATGAAACCTATCGGCTGTAAGTGTAAAATAGAAACGTGTGAAAGCCACTAAAATCTTTGCACTGTATAATATGCTTCTAGGGTAAATGGGACTCACAACAGGCTACTACTGTTTTCATGTGATTACGTAACACATTGTCATTGTCTGTACAGAGTTGATTGCCTGTGCCCTTGGACTATAGCCAACGAGTGGTACAGGCTACACATACAAATTGGACGCTGTCTAACTTAAACACAATACAATACTTGTGAGGAGATAAGGAGATCTCAATACAATGTAGGTGAAAGGGGATAGTTTTGCGGTGCTCAATGCATAAAAAAAATCTCTTATAAAAACAGCAACCTCCCTTTACAGAAACCATATCAGCACTACAAACAGAACTCCAGCCCAGAAGTCCGTATGTGGTGGCTAAAGTATTAGCTATTATCTCGATGCTGGGCAATCATAACCAAAAGTATAGATGGCTACATGTCAAGTCAAAGTTTATCATAGCCCAATATCATATCACAAAGTATGTCTCAAAGGGCTGTACATGCAATAAAAACAGCAATGAGCAGCATTAGCAAAGCACACAAAAATTAAGAGATAAACTACATACAAAGCATTACAAACGGAAAAATTAGACACACACTTACAACAAAGACAGTAGCAGCATTAGCAAAAAATACAAAACGTACAGAATTGTAAGTTGGATAACTGTAGTTTAGTTTTAGTAATTTGTCACTATTTGATTAATGTACCAAGGGGAAACATGTAAACAGAGAAAAGAATAGGACCGAGCACACACACATACATGCCACAAGCTGTGACTAGTTAGAGCTGCTTCATTCAGGGCGGAGGTATAGACTCCCAAAGGCAGGTGCAATAGACTCAAACATTCATTTTTAGTATGTGCAATGAAATAACTTAATTTGAACTCTACCAATATTTGTCACAGTTTTTTTTTTTTTTTTAACTTATTCTTATTTGCTGTTTTTTTCCTGTTTTAATTAGTTTTTACTAAATAGTTTTTATGTAGTGTTTCTAGGTGTTTTTATTATTATTTTGTGTTACTCTTTCTAATTTATATTTATTTTTCTAAATCTGTTTTACTTAGGAATGAGTCTGCTCTTGTGTGTCTGTTTTTGCCACGCTGCATGCCAAATTACCCATGTAAAGACTGAACTAAATGGATAAATATGTGTTTGGGATTTAAGTGAATTGCCCCTTTAAAGAGTAATACCCATCTGAGGTTATATGATACATGTATTTCAAACACTGACATGTTATCTTGTTCTCTCCCAGCTGAGGAAGTCTTATGGAAATGTCTACAGTTTGTTCCTCGGTTCCAAACCAACTGTAGTCATCAGTGGGCTGAAGGCCATGAAGGAGGCCATGGTGACCAAGGGCATTGATTTTGCTGGAAGACCCCAAGACCTGTTTATCAATGACACCGTCCAGAGGAAAGGTAGAACAGACGTGATATGTCATAGGGCAGAGGATGTATTATCAAACTTGGCTGATTTAGAAAAAAAAAAAAAAAAAAATCAGACATACAGAGTAGCCTACTACATATGTCAGTGATGTATCTTTTTCTCTGCATGTACAGAATACATCAGATCGGCACATATGGGTACTTCGCAAAAAGTCAAGGCCGCGCCCCCTTTTGGGGAGATACCATAGACTTCAATGTAATTTGACGTGTTTGGATTGTAGATTTGACAAGTTTGTATGCATTCATCTCTTGTTATACAAATATTTGTTTTATACACGTCTAATAAGTATTTTGCGATCTTGCCTGAACCTGAGCATTCTCGATATCTTATTAAATGAAGGTCGATCGCCGCCATGTCCCTTCAGTCTTCCCCCGTCCACAGTGGCCGGATATTGCTTATCCAGACATCTATACATATTTGATTGAATCACGTTGGGCTGAGTGTTGTCTGTAAATAACCAACGTGTTAATAACCAACTGTTTGATCTATAGGCTGAGATTTAGCTGGAGACGACAGTCTGATGCTGCTATAACGTTAATGTATGACTGTATTACTGCAGCAGCCTCCCACTCAAGCTAACATTAGCTAGCCATGCTAGTCACTGTCACCAGCATCATTTAGCGATTTACCACACTGACAGTGAATATTCACGTATCCTATGTGCCTCAAATCTCAGTGTGAAAGCCTCAGTTAACCCGCTACACAACAGCTTTTCGTAATTTTCTCTCCTGTGACGGCGAGTTTCTTTCCCCCAAACGGGAGCGCAGCCTCGGCGATGACGCGATGCTGGTCTGGTCTATAGCTTGGAGCCATAAAGTCCCTCTATTATATCTTTTTTAGGACACGGCAGGGGAACAAATCGGAGATCAGCGTTTTGGGATTTATTGTTGATGCCACCAACTACACAGCAATTCTTCGGCATAGCGTTATTATTATTACCGGTTTGTTTAAAGTAGAAGTTTGGAGACATGTTTCAACTTCGTCTGTTTACGTCTGTGAGGGACACGGGATTGTTTCCCCTAAAAGGGGGCGTGAACATGCAAGCCTACTCTGGATGATTTATTGCCGGTCTGATGTATGTTGGGATGGGACAGTTACCAGTATTACTATATATCTTGTTAACGTGGACATGAAACATGCTTATTTTGGCACTGGTAGTGCCCAAATATATTAGGAAAACCACCTTGCATAAAATCGGATTTTAAAAAGTTGTTAAAACCACAGATATGACAAATTTATTTTCTACTTACCTTCCTACTTAGCTATCTAGCTAGCGAGCTGCCATGTTGGAGTGACGTCATTGCATATGTAACAGAGTTGGTTCGCCTCCAGCGGTTGATGGTCAGACGGTCAACACTTTGGGTTAAAAAAAAAAAAATATATATATATATATATATATATATTATATCAAATCTGAATATTATTTGCCATGCCCATCTTTCTGAAACATCATTCATCAAGTCATAAGCTGTCAGTGTTGACGTGTAACGGTCTGCGCCTGCCACGAAGCTGCTCATGAAATGTAACTAGCTAGCTTAGTTGCTAGCATCTAGCTAGCTGGTGCTTACTCACAAAAATAATGTTGTTGAATATTGTTAAACTAAACTGACAAAATGCTTATACTGGAAAACAGAAATATTGAATCTAATGATTAAAGATTTGAAATACAAATGTAATTATTATTGCATTAATACATTATTATTTTTTAACATTTGCTGTAGTATTGTCAATGGGTTTTTAAAGACATCTTGCAAAAGGGGGGCCCTGCTATAATCTAATGCTATTTGAGGGCCTTGGCATGGAAAAGTTTGGGAACCCCTGATAGATTACTGCAACATAGCAGCGCTCTTGCTACAAAAGATAGAACGGAGCTTCTTTTTTCTTTTAAATGCTTACATTTCTCATGTTTGTTATAGGGTTGGGTGATATGATGGTATATAGCGTGCAATGGTACAAATGTGTCCGGTAGAGATTTGGCAATACCCTTTCCACCACGGTAGCAATTTTCACAAGACAGCGCGTGAACTCGTGAGCTTTTTCTGCCTCAAGTGAGCCAGAATCTTTGAATCTATGGCAATGACTATGAATAAATCTCACTGATTTGAATCTCGTTGTCTTGAATCGACTCCCTAATACAGCAGCATGTCTCAGGTTTAAAAGTAAATGAAGAAGATATATTAAAGTACTATGGAGAGTAAATAATGAAATAGTCTAGAAAGTAGATGAGCTCTGGAATAGAACCGCAATGATCACATTGGACAGGGATCAGTATCTTGAGACATTTTTATTTTAAACTCATTCTGTGTGCTCTTTGTGCCACTACACCTGTTGTAGGAGTGATTCTGGCAGATTATGGCTCTAGTTGGAAGGATCATCGTCGCTTTGCTCTGATGACCTTGAGGAACTTTGGTCTGGGGAAGAATTCCATGGAGGAGAGGATTCATGGAGAGCTAAAATACACCATTGATACACTGGAGGAGAGCATTGGTATGTAAAATGTTAAGTTTGACTGCTTTGTTTCCCCATCAGTGGATGCTGTGTGTTTTGAGTCGAGCGTTTAAGTGTATCCGAAAGCTCAAAATGTCTAATTTCTGTCTTTTACAGGCAAATCCGTGAGTCCTCAACATATGTTTCATAATGCGGCCTCCAACATCATCTGCCAGGTTCTGTTTGGTAGACGCTACGAGTACGTTGACAAGTTCATCAGAGTGATTGTGGAATGCTTTACGGAGAATGCCAAGATAGCCAATGGACCATGGGCTATGGTGAGTCAAAAGTTATTTCTGCTTTCAAACTTGCCGCAGTAATATCATTAAGACTACAGCTAAACTAGCGGCTCTGTGAAGCTGTACTTAGGCTCACTGGTGCTTTGAGCTAACTTCATCATGCTAACATGCTGATGTTTAGCAGGTATAACATTTACCATGTTCACCGTCTTAGTTTAGCATATTAGTATGCTAGCATTTTTAATTGGCACCAAACAAAAAGTACAACTGAGGCTGATGGTTGTGAATGTTATTAGCTTTGCGGGTATTTGGTCTTAAACGACAAATTAACATTTTAACTTGCTGAAACTTGTTGGCATTGCCATCCCTGCATTAGATTTGAAAATGTAATGCAGTCTTTCCTAAACCTAATACACATCTTAAATCTAACATTGCCCAGAGCCACACTAAAAATAATGCTATATTGTAGGAATCTACCAAATGGCTTTTTTCTTTTTACATTCGCAACTTCTATTGAGGTTTTCGAATGAAGCTTTGAATGTCTGTTGTCATATTTTAATGAAAATGTTGGTTTTGAAAGGCTAAAAGCCAACAAATATGGATTGAAGCGGAATATTTCATTAGATAAAGATATGTTGTGAATTTGGGAAATGATTACATAAATTTTGACTTTTGAACTTTATAACGCTCTGGAGTATTTGAAAATGTTTGGATTACAGGAGTCGGAAACGATCCTACGCCGCCACCACTAGAATCTAAGGCTGTCCATATAGTGCCCTCTCCTCATTGGGAACAATTAAAAAAAGAAAAGAAAAAAATGTTATGTTGATTTAGAATTTGAATGTCAGCGTTATGCATGAAGATTCAAACTATTCGGTACAGCCCTATTATATTGTTATAGAGGTCAGAATAAACTTTGCATTTGCGTCCTAACTGTGGACTGTCCATCCATCCATCTACTCATTCATATTTCCTCATAAACTTCCTCACCTTGCCTCACAGATGTGGTGACATTGTGTTGTTTTCTAACTAAACACAGAATCTTAGCTTGGAAATGAACATATCTCCAGCACTTACTTTATTTACCTCCTATTTTCCACTCAAGTAAAATATGTGAAGATAACAATCCTTTCTATAGCGCAATTAATGTCAGGAAGCAGAATCTGTGTTTGGATTTAAATGAACAAATGATGATCTTTTTTTACAGTTGTATGACGCCCTTCCCATGATTCGCAGCCTGCCGCTGCCCTTCCAAAAGGCCTTTAAGAATGTTGAGGTATGTTAATTGGACCACGATTGAATGTCTTTAGGGTTTTCAACTTTTAATGCCACTAATGTCTTTAATGCATTCAGATTTTTAGGTTGTAGCAGGCTCAGTTTTAAAGCTAGAGTGAAGATACTGATATCATATGAAACTAGAAAACCATTTCATTCTAGTCGCGAATGAGGCTAAATAACGCTCCAAACATGCGCAAAATTTTTGCAAGGGAAAACTATCATGGCCATTTTCAGAGGGGTCCCTTGACCTCTGACCTCAAGATATGTGAATGAAAATAGGTTCTATGGGTACCCACGAGTCTCCCCTTTACAGACATGCCCACTTTATGATAATCACATGCAGTTTAGGACAAGTCATAGTCAAGTCAGCACACTCTGACCTCACGCACATACAGTATACACTGACAACCAAAACATATGCATTTTGTCAGTGAACAAAAAAGAACAGTAATAATTTGACTTGAATGTTTTTTTTTCAGACTTGTCAGAAGCTTGCGATTTCTTTGCTGAACGAGCACAAGCAGACCAGAGTCCCTGGAAATCCACGAGACTTTGTTGACTGCTATCTGGATCAACTGGATAAGGTGTGTGTGTGTGTGTGTGTGTGTGTGTGTGTGTGTGTGTGTGTGTGTGTGTGTGTGTGTGTGTGTGTGTGTGTGTGTGTGTGTGTGTGTGTGTCAGCTCACTACCAAATGTACTACCAAAGTATATCTTTAGTACACGTGTGTGCACAAGTGTGTGTGGTAGTTTTCATACTCCATAGTGTGTATTTGTGGGTATCAGTAAGGTATAATTGCTTTTAATGTCTGTTTGTCTTAAAACAACAGGTGGCAGGCGATGATGGTTCTTCCTTTTCGGAACATCAACTGCGTATGTTCGCTCTAGATCTTCACTTTGCTGGGACTGACACTACCTCCAACACCCTGCTTACTGGTTTCCTCTACCTTATGACCTACCCACACATACAAGGTATGCCTGCACATGTTAATTACTTTTCTGCCATCGGCTCCATAGTTCTACCGTTGTCTTTTTATTGAACATTTGTATCTCTTCATCCTTCAATTTTTCATGCTCAGGAATTCTTTCTCTGAAAGTCACAAACAGAAAAGGCATTTTTCATGGAAGACATGTCAAAATGTCTGCTGTGAAAAAGGCCTTTCAGTGACAAGATGCAACACCAACCAAGAAAACACCTTGACTTTTTGCAGCAATCTGGTAGACTGAATGAGTATTCATTACCCCTCCAGGATTCTTGCAAGACCAAACAGCTGGTCCTTGCACAGGATAAAACCTGCATTGCTCCTCCTGCATCTAAGGTTCGACAATTACCTACAGTCTCCTTTCCAGCAATGTGGCATACGCTTTCCAACATAAGCCTCTTTTGCTATGTCACAGTAGGAAAAGCACAGGTGACGGTGACAGGTTAAAAATGAAATTAATTATGGCTGAATTCCATTTAGCTGCGGTTAATCTCGCATACTACTGGACCCATCAGCCTAAAATTTTGTTTGCTCATTTATGACTGTATGCTCAAGGACTTCTCATGGTTTCGGTAATTTACAATTTTTGCAAAACATATTTTTTTGACTGTTTTATACCGTCATTGACTGCAGACTCCTCACTCCTCTTAACAGGTCGGTAGAGGCTGCAACAACTGCTTCTGTAGCAAGAGGCATTTCCGGCAATCGGCTAGGCTAAAAATAAGCCTTACCTAGTCTGTCGCAGGCCACATTTTGTCCTTTGTCGTCCATAGAAAAGTTTGGTCTCATACTTAACCAGAGCATCTGCAGATTAATTCCATACCCAATATGTGATTTTTTTTTTTTTTGTTTGGGAGGGAAGAGGGAGAGATGTGCACTCTCCTGAGTGCACATTTATAGTTGTTATTAGGAACACCTGAGCTTTTTCTGCTATTACGAGTCAAAATGTCTGCTGCGAAAAAGTGAACCCTTCGTTATCCTCCAGCTGTCTGCCTAGCTAGCTGCTATTAACCTGTGTGAAAATGGTAATGTGCTCAGCTAGATCTTTTTCTTAGGAAAGATTGGGTTCACTCTGTTGGTCTTTTTGAGTCAAGTTTCTTTCTCATAAGAAACCATCTTTGGTTGATCATGAATAGTACAGACTAGAGTCAGACCGATAAATCAGTCATTGAAGATATATGGTTTTCGCTGTATATGTCGGTAAATAAACAAGCAAAAGTGCAGAAAGGCTAAAGATATGTTTTCAAACCATTCTTTAGTTTGTCAACCTTTGTGAAAAGTTGACAACTTTGTGAAAAGGTTATTTTTCAATTGTCAAATGTCCTGCCCGGTGCATTTTTTGGTCAAAATTTCAGGGAACCATATCAAAAAAGTTTATTTTTTGGTATGGGTTGTGTAAAGAACATTAAAGAAATCCTGTATCTGTACAGACACCGACTTGCAGAGAACACACAAACCAAACATCGGTCCATTTGGTCGTTTGGTCAATTTACGGAACTATATGGAACTATATCTATGCTGAAGCACAAAATTGCTAATCTTAACCATAACCCATAATGACGCCATCCTTAATTCTATTACAATGTTGTGCAGTTTTTGTATTGTTCACAAACTACTGGGTCTGGCCCAGGTGCGACTGCAGCCCTCACACCCCCTCACACTTGGCCAGTGAACGTTTACATGTTTACATGAGTATCACCTCTCCAGAGCTCAGCCCTACTGCGCTCGGTGACACACCAGCAGCTTCGCCTTCTTCTCTGTTGCAGCTGCTATGGCGTTCCGTTCTCACACAGTTTATCAGGACTTTTTCATGTGACTTTTGTCTTTACTCTGTAACGGAAGCAAATTGAATTGTAGCAAAGTACAATACTTAAGATAAAAAATACTTAAGTTAAAGTAAAATTACGGATTAAAGTACACAGAAAAACGTTGTTGTCACAGCAACGAGAGTAAATGTAATTTGTTACTTCCACCCCTGCATACAGGTTATACCTTTACCTACTCCCAGTCATGCTGTTCATTGTGTCCTTGTCTTCACTTTTCTATTGTATTGCGAGAATTATTATCTCCGCTGTATCTCTCAGAGCGTTGTCAGCAGGAGATAGACAAGGTGTTGGAAGGAAAGGATCAGGCCAGTTTCGACGACAGACACAACATGCCTTACATGCAGGTACATCATCAGACAGATTTCTCTTAATAATTTCACTTTTGTTGCAGGTGTACACATGGGTCTGGGTAGCATATTTATGTATATACAGGGTCTGAAATTAACTTTTTTCACTGCCTGCCACTGTGGCAGGTAAGTTTTTTTTTTTGTCTGCCACTCCGAAATTTAATCTTCCACTTTTGAAATCTCTGCGCTAAATGAAGGAATAACATTTTAGATCTGATGTCATTCAATGTTTGATATAGTTTACATAAAAACATATGCATGATAAATTACAGTGTTCGAATTACACCGTAGCTTTCAGGGGAGCCCTATTTTTTGGGGATGGGAGGGTACTGTACACAGTACTGTACTGTACTTTGTTATTGTCATCCGTAGTGGTTATTTGCATAAAAACACACAATTCAAAAGATTATGATTATTTAAATATTTGCTTTTATTAAAAATAATCTTTGCATCAGTAGTTTTAATTATGTATTATAAGCTGCTTAGAGTTAGTTACCTGTTAGCAGCCAGTGTACAGCACAGTCCTGCTTGGTTAAATAGCCGAGCTACTAACGTTAACGGAGATGCCATTGAATTATTATTATGAGGCGTTCAAACTCTGCTCGGTAAAATGACCATTGGGTGAAGGTAGATTACAACGTTATCATGATGTGATCAAATGTATTCTCGTAAAATTAAGTTTTTGGCGAGAAACTTGAATCAATCCAGTTGTTTGAAGGAGATGTTTTCACAGCAATATAAAATATATTTCAGAGACAGAATCATGACCTGTTTAACTTCCTAACACGTTACTAACTCACTTCCTGCCGATTTCAACACAGATTTGTAGTTCTCAGTTTCGCATTATCAGGGAAAAAATAGGGTGCGCCCCCCTCAGGTTTAGTAGTAGCGCCATGCTTTTGAGCGCTTTTTTTTCTCTCCGCTGTGGCTCCGGTCCCAAACAAACTGAAACATGACACAGCGTGCGTATGCGTCATTGTGCATGCGTTACTGTCGGAAAGCATCAATAAGAGGAATCGATAGACGAGGAGGAATGACATGCCAAGGAATAGGACAACTAGAGTTCTCTATTCCCATCCCCAGGTTTTTCCCTACCTGCCAAAATGGCGGCGGACAATTTTATCCACCACTGCCAACAATTTACCCACATTTGGCAGGTGGCGGGTGCTAATTTTAGACCCTGCGTATATATATAAGTCTGCTAAAGGTAGAGGAAAATTCGCAAAAGTGTTCAAATCAAACAATAAATCTGGTGAGAGATTTTCATTGGTGTCCTTGAGGTAGATTAATTGTAATCACTCCTTTTGAACCACATTCATCTTTTTTGCCTGGTTGTCAGCATATTGCGTGCAGGTTCCCATATTGCAAGCTTATTGGTGTGCCTTTTTGTGGCTGAGCTTCTGAGAGCCTGCGTTGTTTTTCTTCTGCCCCAAGTCAGATAAAGCATGTTTGAATCTCTCTTCATCTAGGCTGTGATCCATGAAGTGCAGAGGGTAGCCAACACCGTTCCACTCAGCGTCTTCCACTGTACGACTAAAGACACAGAGCTCATGGGATATTCCATCCCCAGGGTAAGAAGCAGCTGGTCTTAAATAGTTTTTGACAATAGTGACAGTATAGTGAAGTGTAGAAAGAAAGCTCACTGTACTGTATCAGCACACCACATTGTGGTGGCAAGGTGCGGTAACCTCTGCAGGAAACGTGACTTTTCTGCAAATTGTAATTCACATTTGATTTGACTGATTGTAAGAAAACCGTCTCTTTCAATGTTGGTTACAGATTTTCCAAACAGATTACCATACTGTTTGTACCATACTTAGATAATGGTAGGAACATTACCTTACTTGGGTAGCTTAAGTAAATCTTAATCTCTTACAAATGTTTTCTGCTTTCCTCTCTGCTCTTTCGTCTGTTGTTTCATTTTCTCCCCAGGGTACGATGATCATCCCTAACTTGGCCTCAGTGATGAATGAGGACGGACAATGGAAATACCCCAATGAATTCAACCCTGACAACTTCCTCGATGACCAGGGAGAGTTTTTTAAACCAGAGGCCTTCATGCCTTTCTCTGCAGGTATGAGTCAATTCAAGCCAAGTCAGTTTTATTCATACAGTCCAATATCACAAATCTGCCCCAGGGGGCTTTACAATCTGTACAGCATATGACACCATCTGTTCTTGGACTCTCGCATCGGATAAGGAAAAACCCAACCAAAAAAAGCCCTTTAACCGGGAAAACATGGAAGAAACCCCAGGAAGTGCCATGGAGGAGGGATTTCTCTCCCAGGACAGACAGACGTGCAATAAATGTGTACAGAATAATAATAAAATTACAACATAGACAATCCATATGACAGAAATTATACTAATAGGGTGGGTTTAATCAAACTGATGTAGATGACTTTGAGGTCTTTTTTTTTTTTTGTCTCAGGTCCTCGTATGTGTCTCGGAGAGGGTCTGGCTCGTATGGAGCTCTTCCTCATCATGGTGACTCTGCTGAGGAAGTTTAAGTTCATCTGGCCTGAGGATGCAGGAGAACCCGACTACACTCCAGTCTTTGGGGTCACTCTGAGTCCCAAACCTTATCGCATGAAAGTCCAACTCAGGGAAACGCAGTAAGCCCAGAATGTTAAATGATATTTTGACTATCAATAGACAATCATCAGACAACAGCCAGCCGTGGCAATCAATAAAAAATACATCTCATACACAACAACACTATCAGCTTTCAACATGCTAGTTAAAAAAAACATGTTAAGCTAAGCAGCATGTTGCCAACATTGGCACATTGCGTTTACTACTCTCATTATCATTCACTACTCCCTACTCACTATTTAGGGAGTTCTATGTAGAGGACTATATAGTGAGCTCACCGCAGTGCATGGTGGTATATAGTGCTTGGATAGTGACCATTGGTTGTGCACTACTTTTCATGATGCATTTTGGGATACTTTGAGTACGTAGGGTATAATATTTCTCACAATACATTTGGACAGCACTGGTCCCCTAACCTCAAAGTGCTTATTTTAACCCAAACCATGATGATTCCCTTAACCTAACCAGGTTGTTTTTGTACCTAAATCTAATCAAACCTTAAACTTAGTGTTGTGACATCATAAACCAGATTTCATTTTCAATAGTGATTTGTAACGGTTTTGGGAGGAACAGACAAATGATGTCATGCATCAGATCAGAAAACGGTACTATGAGTCGTGGACAAACAACGTATTTTGTTGTTTTAATTTGGAGGACTTGTTAGTTTATGACATGCTTTGATATGTATACTCACCACTTACCACAAATGACATGCTTTGATATGCAATTGATTTATTTGGGATTAATATGATGGAGGCCATTTGGCCCAATTTGTCATGTTTTTAGTCTGGTGTGTAACATTTCTTGCTACAGCAGTTTTTTTAATGATATGTATTTTTGAGTTAAAAATAACAAAATCTTAGCAGTTTCCCCATTGTGTCTCTGATGGCAAAAGTAAAATATAATAAATAAATACAGTACAATTGCATTATGGAGTGACTGTGAATGACCATACTAAAAATAACCACAGAGTAGAATCACACCTCTCTGTCACGGTGTCAATGAAAACCATACAAACTTTGTTGTTTTGCATTAATAAATGAACAAAGATTAAATACAAACTCCAAAATTCTAGTTTTACAATGGGGCTGTTTTAATGGATTGTATTTTGTAGCACAGTTGTGTCAAATGGAAGAAATTCAGTACATTTTAAACTATTAAACATATATTGTATTTTTGAGCCAACCCTGAAGGTCAGTTTTCCATCTTAACTCTTTGTGGTCGTTTTTTGTTTCTGTCGTTGTTTTGTTTCTCTTTATGTTTCTTTGTGATTGTTTTGTTTCTCTTTGTGTCTATTTGTGGTCGTTTTGTTTCTCTTAATGTCTCTGTGGTCGTTTAGTTTCTCTTTGTGGTTGTTTTGTTTTATCTTTGTGTCTATTTGTGGTCGTTTTGTTCGTGTTTGTTTCTCTCTGTAGTCATTTTGTGTCTCTGTGGCTGTTTTGTTTCTCTTTGTGGTCGTTTAGTTTCTCTTTGTGGTCATTTTGTGTGTCTCTGTAGTGATTTTTGTGTCTCAAAAGCAGGACTGAACCAGACATTTCTCTTCAAGTTCAAAATTGAAAAAATTCATATGTTTTGTCATAGTTACAACTTGGAACATTGGAATTATGTCTAAAAGATCTGTAATTAGGTCCATGCCCTCTCATTTCATAATCTGTTGTCCATGGGAAGTTATTCACAACTGAAACAGAAGAATTTATATAATGCAGTTTGAGAGAGATTATGCTTGTTAAACCTGTCTAGGTCAGGGGGATTGGAATAGATGTCCTATTTGCCAGAGCAGTACATTTAGCTGAAAATTCTTTAGCTTGAGAGTGAAGAACACAATAGCATATGTACTGTTTATTTTCTTACAATATTTTCAGTTTATGTTTATAGAAAACAGTGCATTTATGATGAGAGACGTGCATATCTTTAGTGCAAAGTAAGTTTTTTGAATCTCCAAAAGTAAAGAGCAAATCCAGTGTATGATCATGGTTATGGAGTCAGAGACAAGTTGGAAAGCATTCCGAGGTGTTCCCAACATAGGCTGCTATATGCGTTATGTAATCCCTCCACTATACTCGGGGTATTCAGAAGGTACATCTATCATGAAAGGTTGATCGCATCAGACAGGACCGAGTATTAGTGAGGAATATTTGGTCGGTCTCTAAAATTTTAGTTGTTATCTGTTGCGTCAGTGGCAACTGTAAAATCTTATCTACTGGTGCATATCTTCAGGGCAATAACCCCGCAGGCCACATGACTGTGCAAAGGTTGTGTTTGCTTGAAAAGCCAACATAATGGCAGAGCCGTAATGAAAAGAGTGTAAATCCATCGGAATCACGTCTTCATCATGTTTGAATCTGTGGTTCTAGTCTTGGCGGCTGTTTTGCTCTTCCTGCTCCTCTTTCAGACCCACAGGGCCAAAGATTTCCCTCCAGGCCCTCGACCCATCCCCTTCTTTGGAAACATATTGCAGCTCAATCTGGAGAGCCCTATTGCAGATCTGGAGAGGGTAAGTATAGCAGTGTATAGCAGACCGTTGCTATGTATAGCAGACCGTTGCTATGTATAGCAGACCGTTGTTATGTATAGCAGACCGTTGCTATGTATAGCAGACCGTTGTTATGTATAGCTGACCATTGCTATGTATAGCAGACCGTTGTTATGTTTAGCAGACCGTTGCTATGTGTAGCAGACCGTTGTTATGTGTAGCAGACCGTTGCTATGTATAGCAGACCGTTGCTATGTATAGCAGACCGTTGTTATGTATAGCAGACCGTTGCTATGTATAGCAGACCGTTGTTATGTATAGCAGACCATTGCTATGTATAGCAGACCGTTGTTATGTTTAGCAGACCGTTGCTATGTGTAGCAGACCTTTGTTATGTGTAGCAGACCGTTGCTA
The DNA here is from genome assembly GCA_916701645.2 of Sebastolobus alascanus. Lineage (NCBI taxonomy): Eukaryota > Metazoa > Chordata > Actinopteri > Perciformes > Sebastidae > Sebastolobus > Sebastolobus alascanus. The sequence goes on from CAKAOJ020000006.1 coordinate 5,896,388, forward strand.
TGTATAGCAGACCGTTGCTATGTATAGCAGACCGTTGTTATGTATAGCAGACTGTTACTATGTATAGCAGACCGTTGTTATGTATAGCAGACCGTTGCTATGTATAGCAGACCGTTGTTATGTATAGCAGACCGTTGCTATGTATAGCAGACCGTTGCTATGTATAGCAGACCGTTGCTATGTATAGCAGACCGTTGCTATGTATAGCAGACCATTGCTATGGGCGCAGTTCTGATGTCGGACTCTGGGGGACCATTTTTGTCTCAAGTTATTGATTTCTTAAGTAAGTAGCTGTGTAATAAGCGGGATAATGTACAGCTAGCGGGTTATTGTTATGAAAGAAACCCCTTCTGGGCGATGAGACCCCTCTGCTCCGCGTCAGGGTGCGGCATTGCCATGTCGGGGTTTCTTTCACAACAATGACCGGCTCGCTGTACATTATCCCTTACTTACCAAGAGAAAATACTTGCTTACTTTATTTATACACTGAATTCATGCACTGATGGATTATTTAAGATTTCGAAACCTAAATGAGTAAAATTCTATAGAAATTGTCATTATTTTTGCATCTGTGTTTATGCTGTGTCTCAATTTAAATAAACTCTATTTCTCTAGTTTGTAGCTAGGGGTTGGGGAAATCATGGGTTTTGCTCAATATAATTCATTTAATTTGATATATAGAGGCAGGAAATGCTATGGTGACTGTCAGGCTTGTCTGATGAGCTAAGCTCTTTACTCAGAATGACCCAAGACATTCGGGTGACTTATTCTGTCATCATACACTCAATTCTTTAACAGCATTTAAATCCAGAGGGTTTGTGTTAGTTGAGAATTATCTATCAAAGTGGATATATCTGTAATATGTGCTTAAAAATAAGGTTTCTCATTCCACTGCTACTCCTACTAATATTTACTTCTATAATAACTCATTACAGTGGCAGTACAGTGATGATTGCACTAAATAAAGGTCAATCTCCTAAATCCCAGTAATTCTAATCTACCGTGTCTCTGTCCCCAGCTGGCCAAACGCTATGGTAACGTATACAGCCTTTTCATTGGTCCCAGGCCTGCGGTCGTCATCAACGGGCTGCAGGCCTTAAAAGAAGCCCTGGTCAACAAAGCTGCTGACTTCTCTGGCAGACCACAAGGCATGATGGTAAACCATGCTGTACAAGTGAAAGGTACAGAGCAAGTTTAGACTTTTTGTCTGAGTGATTTTTCTATTCCATTGTCTGCCATAAACCATTCCATTAAGGGGAGACACCCCAGGTGAATAGGGTAAAAATACCACCACCACTAATAGATATAACCATGAAACCTCCCCAGTTGATTACTTGCATTACGACATTCTTTATTACAAGTTTTCTGTAATGTTATGTGTAAATATGCAAATGAGGCATTATCTTATTAAATATGTGCTAATTGTGCCATGTGCAAACATTTCCAGAACAGGAATCTGAACAGCCAGGTTCAAAATTCTTTGTTTCTGATTTATGGAGTGATAAAAAGACATATCCAAAGTTCCCTATGAGATCACCTTTGATATATATATCAATAAACATATATTAGAGTCAAAGGTTTTTACATAGGAAACTTTGGATATGTCTTTTTATCACTCCATAAATCAGAAAATTCTGCCAACAGCCATAAAAAGAAAACATTTTTGCCATGTTTTTAGGAATAAAATGTTCTATAAATCAGGCTATGAATGATATATGAACAAACAGCAGAAACCTTCAGATTATAGATAAGAATGAAACTGGAAAGTTTGGTGGATGTAAGAGCTATTGTGGAGATTTTCTGATTCAGAGTCTGACAATAAAACTCATTCTAAGAAAATGGCCTTTAAAGATATGGATTGTAATTCCATATATTTTGCAAGACACTACAGGTGAATAGAGTAAAACAAATAACTAACAGATATCATCATGAAACTTCCCCAGTTGATTACTTACATTAAGACAATTATTGTTTGTAATTTTAGTTTTCTGAAATTGTATGTTTAAAAATGCAAATGAAACATTATCTAATGCTAACTTTTGATGAATTAAGGAGAAATCTACAGATGCAAATAGACAAAGTCTAATGAAATAAACACCTAACTCTGCATTGTGGATGTTTTCTTTCCTCTAGTCTGAAAGAAGACATGTTATGGAAGCAATATAGCCCAAAATCTCAAAATTGATGCATTGTCAGTGCATGAAAAATCCTGTTTTTGCCTGTAGTGTCTTAAAACAGAGAATATGGAAAGACTTTTCACAGACTAATAACAAAAATACTTTCAAACAAGTTAAGTTTAAAAGTCCTTATTATGGCACCACCTGGTGGTAGCAGTGGTGAAAGAAGTACCAGCAGAAATCTGCAGAAAATGCCCCCTCTGACTGATATGTTATGACATCAGATTGTTAATACTAATGCATCAATATGTAAGCAGCATTTTACTCTCGTAGGTGGTCATGGTGGAGCTAGTTTTAATTATTATATATTATATTCCAGTGGTTACCATACAGTAGGGACCGGGCCCCATCAAAAGGGTCACAATATAAATCTGAGCAGTTGTGAGATCATTTATGTGGTAGGAACAAATAGCACACAAATTCCTTTTCACTTTGGACTGAATCTTTGCTTTTATGTGAAATATTAGATACTGTATTTTGTATAAGTCATTTAAATTAAACCAACGTTGAAGAGGAAATCACAGTTTGTTGCTTTGCTAACAACTCATAGACACCTAAAATGAGGAGCCCCCAACTAGCGTTTTTGTCACAAGCCAAAAACAAGTTAATGTATTGTGCTCATCATAAGTTTTTTTTTAATATAAAATCTTAATCTTAAAATGTAAATAATAACTTTATCAGTCAAACACATGTACTGCAGTGGAATAAAAAAGTATGATATTTACCTTTGCAATGTTGTGGAGTAGAAGTATAAAGTAGCGTAAAATAGAAATACTCCAGTAAAGTACAAGTACAGTACCTGCAAATTATACTAAATGTACAGTACTTGAGTAAATGTACTAAATGTTACTTTCCACCACTGGGTGGTAGTATAATGACACTGCAATACATACCAATGCACGCTGCTGAGCATATTTTCACCAGGATTCATTTCATTTTTGCACACAAAAACGTAAACCATTAATATAATTTGATGTCGATGAACCAATGGGAAGCTCAAGCAGCTGTTAATAATAATAATATTATGGACATTAAAGCTTGTCACTGAAACTTCATTTAGTGCATTTAAAAAAATGTGCTTGAAAGTGAATGCATTTTTACTTCTGAGTTCTAAGTTGACCTTTTTTCATGTAGCTCATGCTCCTGGAGTGATTCTAGCAGATTATAACCCTGGCTGGAGAGAGCATCGGCGCTTTGGTCTGATGACCCTGAGAAACTTTGGTCTGGGGAAGCAGTCGATGGAGCAGCGCATTCTGGGAGAGCTGAATCGCATCATAAAGCTATTCGAGCAGAGTGTCGGTATGTCCATTTTGTCCACAAACAGGACACAGATATTGTTTGTGATATGGTCAAACATTGATAGTGAGCATGACATCACGATCTAGAAGTCTTTTGAGCTCTGTGCTGAAAACCAGAAACCCAAAAGTAAATATCTTATTTTCTTTTTTCTTATTACATCTTTTTTCTCTTGATAAATCTTATTATATCATATTTAGACCATTAGTGACTCTATTTTGGTCATGGTCATGTCCAAGAATCATTGTCCATGTTGTTTTCCAGGTAAGTCGATGGATCCCCACTTGTTGTTCCACAATGTGGCCTCCAACGTCATCTGCCAAATTCTGTTTGATCGGCAGTTTGACTATGACGATGAGCTCATGAAGTTTTTCGTTAGCCTTTTTCATGAGACCTCCAAAATAATCAACGGGCGCTGGGGTATGGTGAGTCACATTTTTGATAGCAAAACCACTCAATAACATAACATCACTACTATAAATGGTTTGTAAATCTAATATGTAAGCTTGCTCAGTAAAAACAGTGTGAGATACAGGATTAGTTTATGTATAATACTGTACATGCAAGAACAAAATGAAGTGGATTTGGATGGATCTCAGTGCTACAATACCTTGTACCTTTTATTATTGTTATATACTTAAAGGGGTAGTTCGGGTGTTTTGAAGTGGGCTTGTATGAGGTACTTATCCATAGTAGGTGTATTACCTACAGTAGATGATGGTCGGTGTGGCCCCAACTTGGAGAAGCAGAGAGGAGTGCAGACACCGGAGCAAAGCAATATAGTGCTGTGGACGGGGACGGCAGAAAAACGTATTTTAGCCACCTAAAAAAAAGGCTAACCTAGAAAAATCGATATCCGTTTAAGTTTACGCTATATTTAGAATATTTTCATAGCTTTAACTTGCCGTTAGACAGCCCTCTCCTTCTGCTTTCCGACGGGGAACTGAACTAAAAATGAAACTTATCTATGCTCTCTCCAAAGCCAGCAGGCTCAGATGACAAAAAACAGTATAAATACATTTCAGTTTCAGTTCAGTTTGGCGTCGTAAAATATTTTAGTTTAGTGTACACTTAAACAAACAATTTTTTTAGGTGAGCCTTTGTTTTATTGCTTTGCTCCTGTCTGTTTCTCGATGCTGGGGGGATGCCGACCGTCATCAACGAGTACCTCATACAACCTCACTTGCAATGCAGAACCAGAAATCAATCCGAAAACTTAAGGGCTTCTTAACACTTTGTAATATTTCGTTTTTCTCTCCCATACAGATTTATGACTCTATTCCCATGGTGCGCAACCTGCCACTGCCCTTCCAGAAAGCCTTTAAGATGTTCAAGGTATGTCTTGTAAAGCGTTCATTTCTGTAGTAAAGGCCCATGGATAACAAAATGACCTGCCAACCAGAAAAAAAAAACACTCTGCATTGCAGAAAAGGATTGAAAGAGAAAGCATGAATGAAATTAGAAAGGAAAGATGAAATAGTCTGCAGCCATGCTGGCAGCTCTGTGAGGCTGCTTAGAGCTAAATGGCAATACCAGGATGTTTACATGTTCACACTGAAAAGCTTAACGTGTTAGCATGCTAACATTAGCTAATTAGCACTAAACACAAAGTACAGCTGGGGCTGAAACCCAAGTATTGGATAAATTGAACTTTTGACCTGATGATGTTGTTAGATGAAATAAAATGAAATGTATAACCAAAGGTATACCAATTCATCAAGAGGTGAAAGTGAATGTCTGTACAATGTCTGTACCAAATTTTATGGCAATCAATCCAATAGTTATCAAAAATGTGCCATTACGAGGTGATTAGAGAGACATATTTCTTGAATAACAACTAGCCTACAACACATGATATTAATTACGACCTACAGTGCCCTGAAACAGCAAAACTTCACAATTAAGGTGCTGAATCACATTGTTGTTGTGTTACTGAATATGAGCTGCTGGGAAATCATGAGCCAGGGCAGCCTACGATATTTCACTATCATGTCCTATGTCCACAGGTGCATTGCATACTGCTAATGACTGGAATGTGATTGGTTATTTCTACCAGCCTGTCCTCTGTTTGAATCATGTATGCTCTGATGAAGGTCTGACAGACCGAAAGCTCAGAATAAATTGAAACACTGCATAGATCTAAGTGTGCGGATATCTTTTCTAACATTTTTGTACTCATTTTTCCAGCACTTTAGCAAAGTTTTTAAGACAGGTTGAGCGGTTGTCCTCCTGCATTTACTATCATGTCCTATGAAATGCCTGTGTCAAGATTTTTTGGCCACTAAGTGGAACTGTATGTCGCTGTAAATACGCTTACTTTCATCAAAAGAAACAAGTTTGGAAAAAAATATCTGTCCCCTTGAGAAACCTTGACTCATTTATTTAACTTGATGAACCTGTTTATTTCACCAAAACTTTTTTTTCTCACCAGATGGCACATGGAAAACGTTTGGAGATGTTGGCTGAGAACAAAAAGACCAGAGTTCCTGGTAAACCGCGCCATTTCATAGACTGCTACCTGGATGAAATGGATAAGGTGTGTGGGTGTGTTCAGAGCAGCTGGTATAAATTGGCATGTTGTTGACCGCTAAGACATTTTAGCTGCGGTGGTGGTGGTGACAGAATGAACATTTACTCACTCGCTCTTCCTCTCTCTTGTCTGCCTGCAAAGAGAGGAGACGATGGCTCGTCATTTTCTGAAGACCAGCTTTCTGCATTTATTTTGGACCTTCACTTTGCTGGGACTGACACGTCCGCCAACACCCTGCTCTCTGCCTTCCTCTACCTAATGAATTATCCACAGATACAGGGTATGTCTGTTTATCATCTTTTCATCTCCACTCTATTTAGCCATGCTTAAGGCCCAGACACGCCAAGCCGACATTAAAGAACTAGCGGCGATGAAGGCCACCAGTTGCGTCGGCCAGTTAGCACGTACGTTCTGCGCCTGCTTGAGATGAAATAACTCTCCCAGCAGGTGGCGGTAGTCTGTATTCGTCATTTAAAAAGGGAAACCTGAAGACCGAGGACTTGTGATATACAAGCCGTTGTTATGATACATACATGAAACAAAGTAGCGTCTGCCGACTTTTTTCACACCACTCTCGCTCACCACTTATCTTCATTCCAGATGGCCATGACGCTGTGAAAATATCCGTGTATTGGAGTGATCAGACGAGAGCCGACGGCGCGGGACACACTCCTGTGTATTTTTGACAACAGCCACTGCCACCATTTTGGACTAAAAATGCTTATTATATTTATAATATTTTATTGTCCAACACAGGCCATTTTGGTAGAATATGACAATAGAATAGAAATAATTTTGTTTTACTTTTGTATGGCACTTTGTAAGCGCATGTTTTACTGGCGTCCGGTAGTCGCTTTCAGTTCAAAATGGCGGAAGTGTAGCTTTGCTGCTTATGGCGCTAACAGTGAAAACAAAGGCAACACTGCTGACAGAGCTAACAGTGTTTATCTGAGGGGGAACCGGAGGGTGGGTGTTACACTTCCACGACGGTGCCGTCAGCCGGGACGGCGTTATCAGCTGTAACCACCGTATGAGAGCAGTGCAGAGTGGCGGCCGTGAGCTAGCCACGCGATAAATAGCCGGCCCGGCTATGTCAACAAAGCAAGGAGAAGCTCGAATTAAGACACACACAGAGGGAGAGCGACTTCGTTCTCTGCTCAGGTAGACATTACTCCACTATATCGTTACATAGCAAATTATTTTTGCTGCTATATTAATGTTCTGGATATTGAATAGAGCACCTTTAAACATACTTGTGACACTATTGACACAGCTCAGGCTGCCATGAAGCACATAAACTGAGAAATATCTGGCCTTGTTCTCTCTTTGTGTTAACTGGCTCACTCTTTGTCCATGCTGTATTTCTCTCTGTGTTTCTCAGAGCGCTGTCAGCAGGAAATAGACAAAGTTCTGGATGGGAAGGATGAAGCCACTTTTGAAGACAGACACCAGATGCCTTATGTGCAGGTACAGTATAAGGATTATTTCAAAAGTGCTTTGAAGTGTAAAATCTAAGTCCTCTTATATATCTGAGATGTTGCAAAGCTGCAGTGTGATGCTCTGACAGCTGTCTCTGGCATGCAGGCTGTCATTCATGAGATCCAGAGGACGGCTAACACTGTTCCTCTCAGTGTTTTCCACCGCACTACCAAAGACACAGATTTAATGGGATACTCCATACCCAGGGTAAGTAGAAAATATAATGTGTGTCGTAAAAATATAGGAAAGGCTTTATATCATAGCAATATCCTCTCTGAGCACTTACAGGTCAAATTTACTTGAGAGGGAATAGTTGAGTGTTGATGCTAAAGTTTCCGGTTGCATCCATCTAAACAATGTTGCTCTGTGAAGCAAAGCCACGGAAGTTAATGACTGAATCAATGACTTCTTCTCTCTTTTAGTCTGACAATGTGTGAAGTTGTGCATGTGGCTTAATAATGTAGTTGCTATGAGGGGATACTTTATTGCCAGATCGTATTTTTGCGTATCATATTTTGGCAGTAACAAATGAAATACATTGTCAGGGAACATTTTACTGATACGTTCAGTATATAAACATTTTGAGATTTGCCAGATTATGTTGATTAAAATAATACTTACATTTCCTCCAAAACGTATTTGATGCTGCAAATAAGTGGTACTTTCTACAGTAATACTTGCCTGCTGACATTGATTGGAGGCTCAGGTTTTTCTAGGTAACTGATGTATGGTTTGTGTTTTCATTTTAATTAGAGCTGTCAGTCGATTAATATATTTAATTGCGATTCACCGCATGATTGTCCATAGTTAATCGCAATTAATCACAAATTAATCACATTTTTTTATCTGTTCAAAATGTACCTTAAAGGGAGATTTGTCAAGTATTTAATACTCTTATCAACATGGGAGTGGGAAAATATGCTTGCTTTATGCAAATGTATGTATATATTTATTATTGGAAATCAATTAACAACACAAAATAATGACAGATATTGTCCAGAAACCCTCACAGGTACTGTATTTAGCATAAAAATATGCTCAAATCATAACATGGCAAACTCAAGCCCAACAGGCAACAACAGCTGTCAGTGTGTCAGTGTGCTGACTTGACTATAACTTGCCCAAAACTGCATGTGATTATCAAAAAGTGGGCATGTCTGTAAAGGAGAGACTCATGGGTACCCATAGAACCCATTTCTATTCACATATTTTGAGGTCAGAGGTCAAGGGACCACTTTGGAAATGGCCATGACAGTTTTTCCTCGCCAAAATTTAGTGTATGTTTGGAGCGTTTTTTAGCCTCATTCGCAACAAACTAGCATAACATGGTTGGTACCAATGGATTCCTTAGGTTTCCTAGTCTCATATGATGCCAGTATAGCTCTAGCTTTAAAACTGAACCTGCTACACTACTAAAATCGCAAGTTGCGTAAATGCGTTAAAAAACTTAGTGGCGTTAAAATGAATTTGCGTTAACTTGTTATTATCGCGTTAACTTTGACAGCCCTAATTTTTCATAGACCTCTTTTTTAAAGTTCTTTGATATTTCTCCAGGGAACCATTATCATCCCTAACTTGGGCTCAGTGCTGAATGAGGAGGGACAGTGGAAATCCCCCCATGAATTCAACCCTGACAACTTCCTCAATGAGCGGGGAGAATTTGTGAAGCCAGAGGCCTTCATGCCTTTCTCTATAGGTGAGTGAAATGATTGTCACATTCATAGATAGATTGATTGGGAGGTTTGATTGAAGAAATATCATTAAAAAAAATCCGTGGTTATTTCAACCTGCAGGTCCTCGAATGTGTCTCGGAGAGGCTCTGGCTCGTATGGAGCTCTTCCTCATCGTGGTGACTCTGCTGAGGAGGTTCACGTTCGTGTGGCCTGAGGATGCAGGAGAGCCGGACTTCACGCCTGTTTTTGGGACGACCCAGACGCCCAAACCGTATTGCATGAAGGTCCAAATCAGATAAACTATCCCAAGACAGAGCGTATCCTAATACTGTCATCGTACAAAATTCCGAATAAATCCGATTTTGGTTAAAGCTGCAATAATCAATATTTGTAATGTAGTTTACAGCATATAAATCATACAGTAGCATTATATCTTATCAGATAAAACTATGCACTCTGAATCCTAACAGTTTATATTTTTCACTAAACAATCAGACAGACTTTCAGCCAGATGTTTTTATTATCATAAAACATATTACTCAGTTTTTGCTTTTGTAAAATTTCAATTATGTAAGTTGTGCAACATCAAATCATGTGTCACCTGCTCAAAAAGAGGTTGAAAGAGGGTGCCGCTATAGGAAAAGATGGAGTGTCCACACTTAAAAATGGGAATCTGCCCCTTAGATTCTGATTCAACTTGTGTACAAGTGGAAAATTTGACCTGATGGTGGCAGTAGAGGAAAGGTCATGGATTCACTAAAATCACCAGGATTCAATCTCTGGGGTCTATAAATATCCACAATTTTGTGGAATTTCAACCAGTTGTCAAGATGTCTTAATTGATCGAGACTAAAATCAATGGGGGAAAGTAACTAAGTACATCTACTGTACTGTACAGTACAATTTTTAGGTACTTGACCTTTCTTTGAGTATTTCCATTTTATGATATACTTCACTACATTTCTCAGGGAAATATTGTTTATGTTTAAATATTGCTGCTAACAGTAATAACAGTAAAGTTTCATAATATTATTACACGTACAGAAGCCCGTACTTTTGATACAAATTTTTATTGATAATACTTCTGTAATTTTACTTAAAGCAGCGGTAGGCGAGATTGGAGCAAATCTGATTAAAAGAAGTTATTTTTTGATAAAACGGTCGCTATATCATGACAGTAGTACATGAAACAGGTAACCTGAAAAAAGTCATGTGCCTCTGTGTCCTCCGGTGCTCCTAACGGCATCTGCAAGATTTCACAGACCGGAGGAAAACAAGCAGTCAGAGCTGATCTGGGATCTGCTGTCCATCTGCTGTCTATGAGAGCCGGCTGTCAATCACTCGCGAACTCCGACCAAACGGTCAAACTAGGCAGCGCTGATCAAATATGAATCAATATTATGTTAGGTTAATGCCTATTTCTTGCCTCAAATGTTTTCAAAATCACGGAGTCCACCATGTTGCTCCACCATGTTTCTACAGTAGCCCAGAACGGACAAACCAATCACTGGCGCTAGAGAGAGCCTTTCACGTTTTTACGTTAACCGGAAGGCCACCGTAGTACTCCGACACGCTTGTGAAACTGTGGTAACGTGAGCCGCAGAGTGCAAAACCGTGATACTGACAGCTGCCAGTCTGACTTCCGTTGCTCTTAAAGTAGTGTTACTATGGTAAGGATGGCCTCTGAGCGAGGCGAACGGCTTTACCACGGTTTTGCACTCAGTGGCTCACGTTACCGCAGTCTTGGAAAGGGAGGAGCGAGGGGGGGGGGGGGTATTCAATTTGTTGCAACCACACCACTAGATGCCGCCAAATCCTACACACTGTACCTTAAAGTAAGATTTTGAATGCAGGAGTTTTACTTGTAATTTAGTATTTTTATACTGTGATATTAATACTTTTACTTGATTAAAGGATGTGAATACTTCTTCCACCACTGACTAAAGTGTTGGACAGTAATTGATTTATTTATCCTCTACTGGGACCCTACTCTACCCCACATTAAAATAACATAAACCTACATTGTGAGACATTATAACATCTCTGTTTGTGATTGAATCAGTTAGTTAAAAAGTTACATAAATAGGCCAGTATAGTTGCTGTCGTGTTACTGCACAAACAGTACAGTATGTCCATTTCATGACAATATCAAGACATTTAGGATAATTCTCAGAAATGACAAGGGACCCTTTCCACCTGGCATACAGGTACACTGAACCCTGCACTATTCAGTTTAACCAGTAGCCCTTTGATGGTTGGACAGTGGTGCATTATTGAAGCTTTTGTGTGGATGCTGCATTGTTTTACTGGGCGATCTCTTGATTGTCAGCGGGAGGCCGAGGGTAAGGGGGGGGGGGGCTTGAATGGTGTATGTGTGTGTGCTGACATGGACCTTCTGTGATGACATTCAGTCAGATGACTGGTGTGGCAGGGCAGACAGAGAGAGTGGGGCGAAAGAGAAAAAGAAACTGTAAGAGCAACACAGATAGAGGATTAAATGAGGATATATTGAACAGACAAGTCAAGAAAAAGAGAAAGTGAAAATCAGAGACAAGGTGAGATCGTGTCGACAAGGACGTTCAGAGACAGTTTGACCGACTGAAATGGAATCGAAGAGACTGAGACAAACTTGGGATTACCAGTAACGGATCATCAGAACAGGAGTTTCTCAAACATGGACTAGTCTGGGAGTCTGCACACATACGCACACACACACACACACACACACACACGCACGCACACGCACACACACTCACACACTTTCTACTCGCACACACACATTTGGTTTCCTGTTGTGAGCCGTCTTGGCAGTGGACAGGTGTCAGTATGCAGGAGTCTCCAGGTGCCATGGGTGTAGATGGCAGCTACGCCAGCAATGTTCCAGCCTTTCTCACCAAGCTGTGGACCCTTGTGGAGGATCCAGATACCAACCACCTCATCTGCTGGAGCGCTGTGAGTCAGTCCTCAGGACATGCTCTACACCAGGGGTTCTCAAACATTTGGGGCCAGGGACCCCTTACAGGGGAGAAAACTTTCCAAGGACCCACTCATAATCGTAACATCGATTAAGCATAATCCTTGCTACCATTTGTACTCTTAGATGCCATTGGAACTATTTATATTCTAAAACTTTTCAACCTAAATACTTCAGACCTGTTTAATAGCGATAAACAGAGACACATTTCAATTTGAATCATATTAATACCAATTATATACTTTTAAACAGAGGGTCGTTTTATTGAAATTACATTTGGACTTATAGCATTTATACTTTTCAAGTAATTGAAAGGTTTTTTTTGGCATTTTTAACATTTTCCGAATAACTTTTGTGCAGAGAAGATATCTTTCAGAGATTATTTAGGCTACCATAACTAGCTACCTAATAACATCAGTGACATCAATTTACATGAAGAACACGTTTTATTATATGATAGTATGTATTATTTTAATTAAATACAGGCAAATATTCTTTACCTTACCTTTTAGTTGATGGTTTACTATTTACAATGTGTGCTTCCATTGTTGTGTGACGTAACTGCTTCTTTGTGAAGTCGGGACAAATGGATTTGCCCCATAGACTTTGTATAAGAAGGGGACGTAGTCACCCTGATGTCAACCATTGGTTTGTGGACTACTGTTTTGAAGCCTTGAGTTCGCATTTTAGCCGTCGCCATCTTGGTTTTTGGCCGTCGCCATCTTGGTTTTTTGCAACCAGAGGTGACACAAGAGCTAAGTACAACCAAATGCTGAATAAGACATTTTTAGCCGTAATATTACAATTAACTTTCATGAACTGAAAACACACTATGAAAGGGTTAAAGTTCTAAGACGAAAACACGGACAACACCGTCGTAGCGACTTGTCAATCACAAGGTAGTCACGCCCTAGAGCATATCCTGATTTGTGGTCTATTTGACTCTAAATGGGACCATAATTTACTAAATGAACATCATGCTGTATTGAAGAAGACTTGAAACTAGCGATTGAGACCATAAACTCATGTTTACAATGTTTACTGAGGTAATAAATCAAGTAAGAAGTAGGGTCATTTTATCATAGACTTCTATACAATCAGACTTCTTTTTGCAACCAGAGAAGAAATTTAAGGCACTTCCACATTGGCTTCATTGTTCAGAACCAGAGGTTCCCCATTGATTTGCCCCAAGTCTACAAGTAGGAACTCCGACTTTGAGTGGCGATCAATTTTTTCCTATTTTTTGTAGTAGGAGGTCTTGAACGCAGCAGTATCGGGAGGACAACATGTTCTCATCCCAACTCATCATTTACTGACGCTTTGTCAGGACCCCTTGGCCCCTGGCGTCACATGGTTAATGTTGTGAATAACGTTGTGAATTCAAACAAAAACACTTGCTTAGGTTTAGGCAACAAAACCTCAGTTAAGTTTAGGAAAAAAAACGTATTGTTTGACTTAAAATTACGACCTTTGTAAAGTGAAAATGAAACTTGACATGAACAGCAGTGGTGGAAGAAGTACTCAGATCCTTTACTTAAGTAACAGTGCCAACACAGTCAGAATCCTTCAGTAAAAGTGCAGAAGTATTATCAGCTAAATGTACATAAAGTATCACAAGTAAAAGTACTGAAACATGTGAATGATATATCATCATACATGGATATGTCATTGTTACAGATGCATTAATTTGTACTGATGTAGCTGGACAAGGTTGAGCTAGTTAAATTATGTTTACTTTTAAGTAGTTTAGTCCAGTGGTTGCCAACCTTGGGGTCGGGCCCCTTCAAAGTATAACAAGATAAATCTGGGGTAGGACATTTTTGTGAAATATTAGATAATGTGACCTCTTCAGGCCTTGAACAGTTAAATAAATCCATTTGAGAAGTTTAGAGGGGAAATCACTCAGACACCTCCTAGACACCTGAAACTTGAGAAGTGGCCCCGATATTTTTGTTCCCAAAAAGATTAGTATTATGTAAAATCCTACGTCTTTCCTAAATCCTCCTTTAGAGTGGTCCTTTGAACAGGTTTTATCTAAATACCTGTATCAAGCCATTCTGATTCATTCTGTATAAGAAGAATGTGATACAGTACCACTTCACTTACACTACAAGTTGTATTAGAGATAGCTGTTATAAAATATTATGTTATTGGTTGATTAACCATCTATTAGTGGCATTTTACAGTATTCTACAGTAATTAGCCACCATAATGCATACATAAAACTCATTTTTTGTTTGTCAGGTAGTCAGCCTGCATTTAAATGAGGGATCTGTTGAATTGGTTTGTACTGTATCCTCTGCCAAAGTAGTGTGCTTTTTTTGGTGTTAAAAGTGCATTGTGATATACACACTTTTACATTCTGCTACCATTAGCACTTTTGACCTTTGACCCATGGATGAGCAGCTACATGTTTAATTTTGTGAGCAAGTAGCAATACTTATTATTTTTTAAATATATAATTTGCTGAGTAAAATTTGATAGTATTGTCTCTGTTTCTGTTTGTCTTAGGGAATGGATTGATGTGTGTGCTTCAGTGTTAAACAGGAAGAGGACAGCTTCTCTGTTCTTCTTTGTAGGGAGACAAACACACAGACAGATGCTCTTCAGTCCCATGACATCTGTAGTCAGAGTGTGCAGCATCAGCTGTTGCATTGTCAGACTATTAGTAGGCTAGTGAGCACAACATACAAGGTAACAGCAACGTCTGATTAGAATTGTCTGAATTTTAAGAATTTCACACCTGTTGTGCAAATGGGTTTTGCCAATGTAAAGTATTTACAACACTTTACACAATACTGCTTTTCAGTGTTAAACAGAGCTGCTGCAGTTGCTTAGTAAGACTGTAACATTGGGAGAGAGAGCATGACTCATCACTTGCAGAGAGAGAGGGAGAGAGAGAGAGAGAGTCTGTTTGGTTGGCTGACTGAGTTGAATTTGGCTGCTGATGAATAGATCCTGCCCTCGGGGGAAAATATTTTACCTCCTTACAAAGCTGCTTTCATTATTAAGGTAGCATTAATTCATCTAGTGACAGGTGGTGATGTAGAACATTATTTATGACAAACTCAAGTTACATGTTTACAGCAGTTTTAAAGGCATAACAATAAAAAAGTCATCAGTGAGATTTGTATGTCATTGTACACTTATGAACAAACACTGAAGTGGCTGCAATAGATTTCAAACCAAATGGGAAAAAAAAAAGAAAAAAAGAAGGGGTCCCTTGACCTCTGACCTCAAGATATGTGAATGACCAGTACCTGTGAGGGTCCCTGGACAATATTTGTCATTGTTTTATGTTGTTAATTGATTTCCAATAATAAATATATACATACATTTGCATAAAGCAAGCATATTTGCCCACTCCCATGTTGATAAGAATATTAAATACTTGACAAATCTCCCTTTAAGGTACATTTTGAACAGATAAAACATGTATGATTAATTTGCGATTAATCGCGATTAACTATTTTAATCGATATATATACATAAAATCTTGTCTAATCTTGTCCCGTTGTCACAATACCATATACTAATATCTAATATCTAAAAGTTTGTTTTCAGTCACATTGAGCAACAGTAATGGGAAAAAAGTAATGAGTAACAAGACAAGTGAAGTTGTTATGTTAATTGTAAAGCAAAACCTATCATTAGAATGGACATAATAGTACTACTATAATACTTTGATTGCATCCATCATTTACAGGCTGCGGGGTTCTGTCTTGACTATAAATGTTCCCCCTCTCTACCAGGAGGCAACCTCCGGGTCTCAAAAGTGAAGCCAATGGTGAAGTGTCTTAAACTTGCATTCTTTCTAACAGCCAGCAGGGGGCGATTCCTCTGGTTGCAAAAATAAGTCCGATTGTATAGAAGTCTATGAGAAAATGACCCTACTTCTCACTTGATTTTTTACCTCGGTAAACATTGTAAACATGAGTTTATGATCTCAAGTCAATACAGCATGATGTTCATTTTTTAAATTATGGTCCCATTTAGAGTCAAATAGACCATGAAGCAGGGTATGCTTTAGGGCATGGCTACCTTGTTATTGACAGGTCGCTACCACGGCGTTGTCCTGTCTGGGAGTTGTCTGCGTTTTCATCGTAGAACTTTAACCCTTTCACAGTTTGTTTTCAGTTCCTAAAAGTTAATTGTAACATTTTGGTCGCCTAAAAATGTCTAATTCAGCGTTCGGTTGTACTTAGCTAGACCTTTTCGCGTTAGTATTGTTTGCAAAAATCCAACATGGCGACGGCAAAAATGCCAAACTCGCGGCTTCAAAACGTCAGTCCACAAACCAATGGGTGACGTCACGGTGACATACTTCTGCTTGTTATATACAGTCTATGCTCTACCCACTGAATGAGATATGATCAGAGATGTTGTAAACTAACTTCATTCCTGACTATTCTCTATTTCAGTCTGGGACAAGTTTCCATGTGTTTGACCAGGGACGCTTTGCCAAGGAAGTTCTGCCAAAGTACTTTAAACACAATAACATGGCGAGCTTTGTTCGACAGCTCAACATGTGTGAGTACTCTTCTCTTTTGTCTTCTCTCCTCTCCTCTCAATTACAGTGTGTATTTATAATTTTGTGTGTGTGTGTGTTTGCTCTTATGTGTGTGTAGATGGTTTCCGTAAGGTGGTGAACATTGAGCAGAGCGGTCTGGTGAAGCCTGAGAGAGATGACACAGAGTTCCAACATCTGTACTTCCTCCAGGGACATGAACACATGTTGGAACACATCAAGAGGAAGGTATGGAGACACACACACACACACACGCACACACACACACACACACACACAATGTCTCAAAGACAAACAGACCAGAAACTGTGTGACTGTAGAAGTTATTCGTCTTTAAACTCTACCAACCTCCTGTAGAGATGTCAAAGCGTTGTGCCGAGTAATAAAACCCAGCAGCCATCTGTTATAACTGGATGAAATTTGGTTGAAATGTTTTAAGTTTTGTAGATGTAATCTTTATTTTAATGGCATTGGATCACTATGTTTTCGAACATAAAACTGGCTCTATAGGATTTCCTGAACAGATTTCTTGGCAAAGGCATATAAAAAGTGAAATCCCAAATATTACATGATACGCTGGTTTACGAGGTGCCACCGCAGTACAGTGCAACCTACAACCTGATCAGTGCTTTGAGCTAAATGCTAACATAAGCTTGCTAACATGCTTACAATGACAGCGCTAGCATGCTGATGATTAGCAGGTATAATGTTTACCATGTTTAGCTATTAGTGCTAATTAGCTCAACATTAGCTAAATTAGTATTAAATTACAACAATTACATTTTCCTGCAGCCGGGACGCATGTTCATGTGTTTAAGGCGGGAAGAAATTCTTTGTAACATAGGTCAACATGTCACCATTAACCATTAGCGAATTTAGACTCTTTTTAGGGGTGCTAAAGCACAACTAAATTTCATCTCAGCACCCATAAAAAAATAATTATTAAACCCTCTGAGACCCGGCCGACATAGAATGCTGCAGGAATGAGTCCTAAAACCCGGAAATGAGTTAGCATTTTAGTACTTCCGGTTCCCTCGTTTTGAAGTCAATGGGTTTTTAGTTAGATGCCTGAAATAAGATCTGTGGTTAACACAAGCTGAACAGATTTTAACGTTTTGTTCTACGACATGAAATACATCAATCAATATCCTAATCGTGAAATTTGAAGCCTTTATGTGTCTTTTAAAAGGCGGTTGCTTACAAGTGGCTATGTGAGACTACTAAACGTCATCACTCTGACTCGTCCGCCGTTACAGCCTCGTTGTGTATACTCACGTTCATGCGACCCTGGTGTATTTCGTCTATAGCCTAATGTTAGCCTTTTACTTCTGGCAATTGCAGTACACTTGAAAGATCATAAAAGTGGTGTTAATTTGTGAAGATTATCTTGCAGAACAAAACGCATAAGTATAATAAACGTGTGTTCGTCACAGAGTTTATTTTCTGCAATAATTCAAAACTGATTGGAAAAATCCCATTTTTTTTTTGACGAGCGAACCCCGGGGCGATGCTAACTTCCAGGTTGGCCTAAAAAAATACGTCATCCCTGGAGCACTCAATTACTGTATTTAAGAGGCTTTAAGAGGCTCAGTCTTAAAGCTAGGGTGAAGATATTGGTATAATGTGAAACTAGAAAACCTAAGGAATCCATTGGTACCATGGCATGTTAGCTTGTTGGGAACGAGGCAAAAAAATACTCCAAACTCTGGGGACCACAACTGTCTGTACAAAATGTTGGCAATCAACCCATTAGTTGTTGAGACACGCTGCTAGTGTGGCTAAAAACTCCTCTGCGCCTCTTTCTCTGCTCACAAACACAGCAGAGGGAATGTGCGGTTTTATGTGCTGTGTCTGATTAAGTTACCAAATTAGACTGTACTGTGTGTTCAGGTATCCATAGTGAAGAGTGAGGAGACCAAAGTCCGTCAGGAGGACCTCAGTAAACTGCTGTATGAAGTCCAGCTTCTGCGAACACAACAGGACAACATGGAGTGTCAGATGCAGGACATGAAACAGTGAGTATAGAAATTTTGCGTGTGTGCCATGACCCC
Organism: Sebastolobus alascanus; assembly: GCA_916701645.2. NCBI lineage: Eukaryota > Metazoa > Chordata > Actinopteri > Perciformes > Sebastidae > Sebastolobus > Sebastolobus alascanus. The sequence goes on from CAKAOJ020000006.1 coordinate 5,915,096, forward strand.
ACAAGCCCTTAGCACTCCAGGCCAAAGTTGGCAACTGCCCTGGGGCCCCAGATCCTCAGGGACCCCGAAAGTCCCACATTCAATTTGTGTGACGTGGTGGTATATTGTTTGGTTAATTGCAAATTTGTTTAGGAATTTGCAAAGCTAGTATGCAAAATCGACTAACACAGGTACTGCACTACTACCTGCCCTGTCTTGTAGGGGGACCTTAAGTCTAGTTTTAAAAACCTGGATTATATTTTTGTTAATATTTGAATTAAATTGCTTCCCATTAAATGACGAACAGGAATGAAGTCTCTCTCCCTCTGTGAGTGTTGTAATCTGAGCTTCACCTCGCTTTGTTGACATAGCCGGGCGGCATGTGGTTTTACTGCATGTTCGTGCATGCGATTGTGCCCAACTGGCCAGCTCACTGTCGCCACTCTGCACTGCTCTCATACGGCGGTTCCAGCTGATAACGCCGCCACACAAAAAACTTTGCGTAGCACCCACCCTCAAGTTCCCCATCAGGTAAACACGGTTACCTCTGTCAGCACTTTCGGCGTTGTTTGCACTGTTGGCGCCATTAGCACCGTTAGCTGCGAGTCGGTGGCTCGCCATCGCAATGTTGAGAGCCGTTGAGAGGCAACAGAAATGCTCCCAATCCCATATTTTGCCTCTTTAAGGCTGCTCTCTTATATCATTATCTCACCAGTATCTGAAACAGGACGCCCTCACCAACACATCCAATTGTGTAGAATTATCGCAGGGCTGTTTTCCACTCAATGGGAACTTGAAAGTGACACCCGGGGCCCTTCAACACATTTTTGCCCCTGGGCCCCCTTACAGTTGGTGTGAAAATTCTCAGGTCTGGTCAATTTACGAGTTTGTAAGGTTAGATACCAATGAAAATTGCCTGGTTTCAATGGAAAATATTTTGTTTATCTTTTGTAAAGAAAATACTGTATATTTTTTTAAACATATTTTTAGGGGGACAATGTGAGAAAAGCGGTTGACCTCTCTGTTATTCCTCCTGCTAAGTTGGAACAAATCCCCCAGTGGATGAACTGACTTTTTCTCTAGAGGCTGTTGTTGCTGAAAATAGCTTCTGTGTGTCTATTGTGTGGTGGAGCTGCTTTGTGCTCAGCATTGTTTGCTAGCGCGAGGAGAGAATGTTCACCTGCTCACCTGACTAACACACACACACACACACACACACACACACACATACACACCAATAACGACATTCTTAGAAAGGATGACCAGATGTGTGGATGTGCACATGTACGGCCATGCATGCAGGCGTGGACAATGCTCTCTCAAATATTCCTGACCTTTGTCTTCAGTATTTTGTGCACACGTGATAAAAATTCTCCATTTCCAAAAAAAGAGAATTTACTGAAGCTGCTGCAAAAGCTGTGCAGAGAGAGAGAGAGAGAGAGAGAGAGAGATCTCACAGCTGATTTTCCAAGCTCTTTTCTTCTCAGTTCACTCTGAAAGTCCAGCCACTTTTACAAAGGTATGATTGGACTGTACATGCACATCATAGAAAGTCTGTCAGACAACCCTGAAAACACAGACGCAGGCTCTTCTTTACATCTCTCAACAACATGTGTGCACCACCTTGGGGTGGACTGAAATAAGGACAGTATAAACACACTTTTCTGCCCTCTGTGCAGTGGTGTCTGACAGATACAATAAAGCACGGCTGGTGCAGAGTCACTGTGATGACTAAGTGATGAACCCATCCGTAGCGATGCTGTCATCTTCTTTTACAGAGGAGAAGTGGATGAGGTTTATATATTAAAGAGCAGTGGTGAGGGAAGGCTCCACAGGGCTGGTTAGAGGATGACACCTGTCTTGGGGAGTACTACTGCATTGTATACAGCCTTTTTATGGCTCCAGTGAGAGCTGCGTGAAATCTGCTAACTTGCCTCAAGTGATGTCACTTGAGTCAGCGTTGGTTGGGTCTGAAGGAGTGTGGAGTTAGAAAGTTAGAAAGAAGTGAGCTTACCAGACCTCTGTAGCCCGCTCCTCATATCTGCTTGAGGGTAACAGCTCGAGGCTACATTAGCTGCTACTATCATACATCAGACCGGTAAAAAACAGAAGAAGTTGAAACATGTCTCTAAACTTCTACTTTAAGCAAACCGGTAATAGTAATAACGCTAAGCCAAAGAGTTGCTGTGTGGTTGGTTGCACCAACAATAAATCCAAAAACGCTGATCTCCAGACCAGACCAGCATGTCATCATCGCCGAGGCTGCGCTACCTTTTGGGGGAAAGAAACTTGCTGTCACAGGAGAGAAAATTACGAAAAGCTGTTATGTAGCGGGTTAGCTGAGGCTTTCACACTGAGATTTGAGGCACATACGATACGTAAATATTCACTGTTAGTGTGGTAAATGACTAAATGATGCTGGTGACAGTGGCTAGCATGGCTAGCTAATGTTAGCTTGAGTGGGAGGCTGCTGCAGTAATACAGTCATACATTAACGTTATAGCAGCATCAGACTGTCATCTCCAACTAAATCTCAGCCTATAGATCAAACAGTTGGTTATTAACAGGTTGGTTATTTACAGACAACATTTAGTCTAACGTGATTCAATCAGATATGTATAGATGTCTGGATAAGCAATATCTGTCCACAGACTGAAGGGACACGGCGGCGATCTACCATCATTTAATAAGGTATCATGAACGCTCAGGTTCAGGCAAGGTCGTAAAATACTTGTGTACATGTGTATAAAACAAACGTTTGTATAACAAGAGATGAATGCATACAAATTTGTCAAAATTACAATCCAAACACACATCAAATTGCATTGAAGTCAATGGGATCTTCGGTTTCCTATCCCCCAAAAGGGGGCGCGGCCTTGACTTTTTGTGAAGTACCCGTATGTGCCAGTCTGATGTTTAATACACCTGAATCTCTTACCAAACTGTTGGTGGAGTTGTATTATAGGTAAGGTTTTGTCATGATGAAAAAAGAATATGAGGATTAAAAACGACCATATCTCTGGTTTTGCTGCATCAATTTTAATGCTTTAAAAATGTCCATCATGAGCCTAACAACACTATAAGAGTGAAATGCTTAATCAGTGGAGTACTCTTTAAGGGCTATGGTTAATGGGCACACTCTTCTGTGGCAGGTTAGAGGGTGACATCTTTATTAGAATTGTGAGGAAGAAAAAATTTGGAGGGCATTAAACTGCTTTCCAATGTATTTGTGTGCAGTACGCTTTATCCCTATACAGAAATATGGACCTCCCCAGATTCTTGTTTTAGTGCTGATCAACTCAGTGTAAAACAAGCTACGTTCAGATTAATAGGCTTCAGATTTTTATCCAGGTGAAAATGAAAACAACTTTTATAAATAATCAAAACTTCTACTAAACATGATTTTGTTTTCTCCGTTTCTTCTTTGGCTCTCCGCCACCTCCCTCTAACATCTCCCTCCTCCTGTTTGCAGGCAGAATGAAGTGCTGTGGAGAGAGGTGGTATCACTGAGACAGAATCACACGCAGCAACAGAAAGTCATGAACAAGGTCAGTCTATGTGTGTGTACATACAAACATAGATCAGATAAACCTATAAAATGCAATATCATACATGATTATAGATTAAAGGTCCTGCATACCCACTCAGGTGTTGATCTACTCAGGTTGGAGTTGCACCAAGTGTTCATTTTCGTTAATGAAAACTATGACTATATATGATCGTCAACGACCTTTTTCCATGACTAAGATGAGACAATGACGAGACCAAGGTTATAATAGTTTTGAATTTTCAATCAGTTTTTATTTCATTTTAGTTTTGATCTCTCAATTTCATTTTAGTTTTAGTTAGTTTTCAGAGTGTTTGCCATTTTTAGTTTAGTTTCAGTTTTTCAGAAAGGTTTAGTTTTTGTTTTTCTATATTTAGTTTTAGTTTTACAGTAGCTTTAGTTAGTTTTTGTTAGGGCCAGGTATAATGTCTCAGAAGTATGTAGCTACATATACATACAAAATATTTGGTTGGAGAACTGTAGGAATGGCCATAATGTTTAATGTTTAATGTTTAATCTTCAGGCTACTAAGCAATTGTGGCATAGCACCATCTCCTGGAATGTCAAGTCCGTTTTTCTGTGGTTCAATTTGACAAGAGTTAGCGGAAATCCATGCTGTCTCCTTTTTTTCGGTAGTGATATGTTATAGCTAAAACCGAAATGAATTTACGTTCCTATTTATTTTATTAATTTATTTATTTATTTTTCCCCAGGCAAATATTGTTTTAGTTTTTCTTTAAGGATATATTCTTTATTTAGTTTCAGTTTACTAAAAATATATTTCACTGCTTCTTTGCGTTTTCGTTTCAGTTACAATGTCATTAAACACTAAGTGTGGCTATATCAGCATGCAATATTGTTGACAAAAAAATAGACAAGAATAAAATGAAGTTAATAACCAAAATCTCTCTTTATTTCCATTGACAAAACTGTTTTTTCTTTTTTTTTCAATGCAGCAGTTTTGTGTCCTCTGCACCCCATATCAGTGCTACATCAGCAGCACACATTGAGCAAAGTCAGGAGGACTCAGAGAAATCGACTTACTTAATGTGATAGTTCAGATGTTTTGAAGTGGGGATGTATGAGGTACTTATCCATAGTAGGTGTATTACCTACAGTAGATGACGGTCGGTGCGCCCCCAGCATCGAGAAACAAACAGGAGTACCGACACAGTGCTGTGGACGGGGGCAGCAGCAAAACGTATTTTAGCCACCTAAAAGAAAGGCCCACCTAAAATAATCGATATCCGTTTAAGTGTACGCTATATTTAGAATATTTTCACAGCTTTATCTTGTTGTCAGACAGCCTTTTCCTTCTCCTTTCCGACGGCGAACTGAACTGTAAGTGAAACTCATCTATGCTCTCTCCAAAGCCAACAGGCTCAGATGACAAAAACAGTATAGATACGTTTCACTTTCAGCTCAGTTCACCGTCAGAAAATATTTTAAATATAGCGTACACTTAAATGGATATCAGTTTTTCTAGGTAAGTCTTTCTTTAAATAAGTGTTTCTGCCATCCCAGTCCACAGTAGCACATTGCTTTTCTCCAGTGCCGGTGCTCCTGTCTGTTTCACGATACTGGGGGCGTACCAACCGCCATCTACTGTAAGTACTACACCTACAATGGATAAGTAGCTCATACAACCTCATACAACTCCACTTCAAAACACATGAACTATCCCTTTAAGGGAAAGTTAACAATGACAACAACAGGGCTTGGGAGAAAGAAACAATGTGATATTTCGTCTAGACTAGATCGACTGAAATGTTTAATATAATCTGATGACTAAAAGAGACTAAAATGTCAACAGTTTTCGTTGACTAAAACTAAAATAGTTTAGAAAAAAGTGGATGAGGTTGACTAAATATAATAGAAAATAATAGGACTTTTGAAACTTTTGACTTTTGGAAGCTGCTTGACATCCTCCTGGATCCACTTTCTCACATATATTCACATTATATGTATCCATTTTTGTCATGAATTGTCTATGTTATGTTTTCATTATGTGGTTACTCTGTACACAAGACATCTATTGTACGTCTGTCCATCCTGGAAGGGGGATCCCTCCTCTGCCGCTCTTCCTGAGGTTTCTTCCATTTTTCCTCCCTGTTAAAAGGTTTTTTTTGTGGTTAAGTTTTTCCTTAGTCGATGTGAGGGTTGCACTGTCAAGGACAGAGGGTGTTGTATTCTGTACAGATTGTAAAGCCCCCCGAGGCAAATTTGTGATTTGTGATTTTGGGCTATAGAAATAAAATTGATTTGATTTTGATTTGATTTGATCTAGGACTGAGACTAAATAAAAAAAGAAATAGCTGACAAAATGAGTACTAGCGCCAAGTTTTCTATGGTGGGATTTGCATGAGGTCACCAAGTATTAACAAATATGATAAGCTGCATCTTGTCCTGCAACAAATCTAGGAGAGCCTTCTTCATTGTGTACATACAGCATATGACAACTACAGTATAAGATAGAACACAAAAAGGTTCAATGTGTGTCAGACCCTCATTTCATATCACAAGATCACTAACGTGTTTTGATAGGATGACACAGGCTGGATTATGGGTCATGCATGCATTATGTTTCAATAAGGAAATAATGGGTCAGTGTGTGTGTGTGTGTGTGTGTGTGTGTGTGTGTGTGTGTGTGTGTATGTGTGTGTATGTGTGTGTGAGTGAGGAGGATGCTGATTCATGCTGTGCTTTTTCTCTCATTGCCAGCTGATTCAGTTTCTGTTCAGCCAGATGCAGTCCAACACACCCAGCACTGTGGGCATAAAGAGAAAGCTGTGAGTACATGCACGCGCGAGCACAAACACACACGAACGCACGCACGCACGCACGCACGCACACACACACACACACACACACACGCACACACACAGTGGAGCAATCAACAAAAGTGAGACAAACAGGGGCCACAGTGGGGCAGAGGGAAGGGCTGGCTCAGCTGACAAACTGAATAATCTAACTCAACAAGCGCTGTGAATGGAGACAAGTGCTGAATCAGTCAGTCAGACACACACACACACACACACACACACACACACAGTGAAGGCAGAGCAGAGTGCATGACCCTGCTACAGCTTGTGTGTGTAAAATGCTGGTTCAGCTTTGCTGCTGAGTGTGAACAAGGCCGACACGAGAAAGGAAAGGCACGCTGGAACACAAAAGTGCTATAGAAACGTATATTTCAGGGTCAGTGTGCTACCTGGCAAAGGTGCAGTTTCCCCTCCATGATTTAATGATAGTCATGTATGGCCTTCTGGCTTTCATAATCTCCCTGAACGTCCACCATTTGTGTTCAGCATCTACCCATTCTCATGACTCCCCCCACCACCCCTCATTTCCTGTCACATCTCCACATGAACTACCTAAAAAAGGGCTCCAAAAAACAAGTACTAAGAGTCTACAGTCCTGTGAGGCTTTTGTTGCTAACATGGCATCAAATGCTAATGTGTTCACAATGGCAATGTTAACATGTTGATGTTTAGCAGGTATAATGTTTTCCACGTAGAAATAGAGTATAGGAGTAGAACGGACATTCCCTCTCAAATCAACGTAGCGGGATGGTCAAAGTGGCTGCCATTTTTATGTATACACATAAATATATCAATAATTATAACCCAATAATATAATATAGGCTTTTGAACTTTTACTTAAGTAACATATTAATGCAGGGCTTTTACTTGCAACAGAGTACTTCTATTCTGTGGTATTGCTACTTTTACTTCAGTAGGCTACAACATCTGAAGTACTTCTTCCACCACTGGTCAGTAGCAAACAACTTCCATTTCAAAACTAAACTCTAAACTATTTACTTGTGAAGTGCTGTTGTTCGTCTTTACTTCCTGTTCTTGTCAGTCAATAAATCACTTTTCACACCTCTGTTCCTTACAGTAAATAATTCTGCTCACAGGTAGGGGGTCGTGTCTAGAAGGTAACCCGCAAATGGCGAAATCTGATCTGAGATCTGCAAAAACTCTCGTGAGACTCGTTGCCCAACGACCTCTCCTAACCTTAACTATTCGAGTTATCAATTCCTACCCATAACCAGCTCGTGAGGGTTTCCCCAACTTGCGGGTTCCCTTCTAGACACTACCATGGCAACGGTACACATAAAAATGGCCGCCGCTCTGACCATCCTGCTACTTTTATTTGAAAGGGAATATCCGTTCTACATCTATATTCTATTTCTATGTGGAAAACTTTATACCTGCTGAACATCAACATGTCAACATTGCCATTGTGAACACATTAGCATCTGCTGCTGATGTTGGCAGCAACAGCCTCACAGAAAACACAAAGTACAGTTGAAGCTGCTTGCGTGGCTAAAAATTGGCATTCAAACTCATTGTCACTTATCTATCATGTCATCTAGAGGAGTCTATGTGTAGCCTACCGACAAACTTAGCTTTAATAAGACAAGATGTCAGAAAATTTTAACTTAACTCTTAATTTGCAGTGTACAATTACCACAAAGAGTTGATGACCTTTCGCAAATGTTGTCATGCCTTTGAAAATATGTGACGGTGACATTCAGCATATAGCGATATACAGCAGTGTATTGAAGTAGTGAAAATCCATTTAGCAGCTTCATAAAATGCTAAACTAAACAAATGTCTACCTAATAAAGCTTTCATCGCAACAGCTTCTATTCGTTAATTAATTAGTACTCTGATGATGCCCTGCTGTCATTGACTGTGTATCACTGTTATGACTCAAGATGTGTAACTGACTGAAAACCGATGTTCCCTCCAGGCCCCTGATGTTGGACGATGGCTCTCCCAGCCCTCCTGCCTCCAAGTTCAGCCATAGTCACCCAATGGAGCCCATGCACGAGCCCTTCTACATCCAGTCGGTGAGACAATGTGAAACACCTAATATTTATCACTGTGCTTCATAACCCCTAAAGTCATTAGTAAAATTATATTAATTTTGGTCTTTTTTTTAAGAGTAGTAAAAGATGTGTATCCTCCTGTAGAATTATTAGTGCTCTGCAGTCTTTGTCATGACACATTTAGCTGGGAACTATAATTAAACTGCTGTGCTGCTGACCTTCCACATTCAGCACAAATGGTGCTGGCAGGCACATGCAGTAAACATCAACTCTGAAGTGACTGGCTGCTCGCTGGCCTTTCTAAGAGCTTGGGATTTTAAATTTACCTATCAGTTGATTTACCACACACCATACAGAATATATCATTCAGTAGTTCAAGACATTTATTTTAATCTGTTCTTCAAGTGTGGCATATCCACTACATCACAGTGAGCATATTATCTGGACATAACTCTTCTTTAACCTGCTGCCATCAGTGTAGCTGTTGTGTTATATCATCACCACTAGAGGGAAGCAGAGTGCAGTGACAGGTTTGGAGGGATGTAGATGTGCTGTGTGCAGGCTGTACAGACTAAAGCCTTGGTTTGAAGTGAACTGACTATTTTTGTATCTTAGTTTGTAAAGAAGCAGTGAATTGAGGCTGGACAGATAGAAAGGATAGGTTATTATGCCTTAATTTTATCCGTTTTTAGGCAGTTGTTACTGGCATGACATGACACCTAATAAAATGCAGATACTGCACTCTGCCGTTGGATAAGCTTCAAAGAATGTAAAGTAAAAATAAAGTACTATAATCAAACGGTGTTCTGCAAGCTTTTTCGTCGTTTGAATTCGTTTGTTTTAGAAAATAAACTATATTTTGATCATTTATAGTGTCGTAGACATTAAGTCTCTATCTCTGTTTTGCTATGTGTCTGTGTACTATCTATTAAAATACGTGATTTAAAGGTGGTATGGTGGTGCAGTGGTTAGTAGTGCCGACTCAAGGGTGAAGGGTTGTAGGTTCAAACCTGGCATGGGGCCCTTCTGTGTGGAGTTTGCATTTTTTCCCAGCGGATGTGATTTAAAACTATAGCTTTAAACCTGCAGTAGGCAGAATGTTTTTGGCATCATTGGGTAAAAATTCCATAATAACCTTTCAGTATATTATAATCCAAGTATTCTGAGAGAAAACTAGACTTCTGCATCTCCTCATGGCTCTGTTTTCAGGCTTTAGATAATCTAGCCCGTGACGGGAGACTTTGGTCAGTCACGGGTCATTTCAGAGAGAGAGCTTTCCTATTGGCTGTTCAATCAAGGAGCACCGGAGGACACAAAGGCACAGGATTTTTTCAGATTACCTGTCTAATGCACTCGGCCTACGGCATATAGTGACCGTTTTTTATAAAAATAACTTTTTTTGAATCATATTTGCTCCAATTCTACACACTGCTGCTATAACCACACCAAATATATATATTCTACCACAGTCAAAAACTGAGATCGAAATTATTGCTTCTCTGTTAAGCTAGGCTTGTTAGCCAAACTGGCTTAGCTACTTTTAGTTGTTGTTTTTTTTCTTTCAGTAAAACTAGATATAGCTACTGCCCCATCTATGATGGATATCAACCTGAATTACCAACAAGATGTTGGTTCATCAAAATTGATATTTTTCAATTAAAGACAGAGCTAGAGGGAAGGAAAAGTACATTTAGCTTAAGCAAAGGCTAGCTTGTGGCTATGTAAACAGCTTGCTTTGACTTGACTCTTTAGTGTAGCTGTAGTTGTTTGTTTCTCTGTGAGAGTGCGGTAAGTGCGACGGTGGGTACTATAACCCAGATATTACCAATTCGCAGTACAGTTATTGCTGCTCTACAAAGCCAGAATGCAGTGAGCATTAACTGCGGTTTGACTTGGGTTTTAGCTCCATTTTGTAGTTACTGCAAGTTTTATATGCTGTTTTCGTGGAAATACATTTCTGTGCCATTTTATCTTTATATGGCAAAACAAATTTCATCAGTTCATTTGTTGTCCTTGTTTTTAGCCGTATGTCTATTTTCTGTGTAGGCTATATTGAGATCAACAAAATGTAAATTACTTGTATGTCCTGTATCTGATTCTGAATAAAGCAGCAGAAGCTAAAATGTCCTTTGATTCTGGTTTTACTCAACCACCAACTATGTATTTATCGTGTTTTGTAGGACAGTATAGGCCTGCTGTGAATTTGTCATGTTATCACCAGCAATGTATTAATTCAATTGCAAACACACATCACAGTAATCTTCTCATCTTCTTCTTCAGCCATCCAGTGATACTGCTTCTTGCTCCACTAGTGGGCTGACAGGAGGACCAATTATATCAGATGTTACTGACATGTCTCAGGCCAGTATGGCCCTCCAGATGCAGCCTGATGAGACCAGGTGAGTGATGCAATATATCATTACTTTTATAAAAGTAACCTCCACAGTCAGCTCTAGTGCAGCATTACAACCATTTTCTAGGATTTTGTGAAAGAGATCATGGCTATTGGATCATAAAACTTACAGTAGGCAATGTGCAGCATGAAACAACAGTCTCAAAATGTGTAGAAAGTGTATTCAGAGTAGAGTACAGTGAGTATGATGAGGCAGGTAGTGTTGATGCATCAAACTGATCACAGGCTGAATAGAGATGAGCATGATAGAACATGGCGAAGTGAACAGAACCGACCCTGTTTTGATGTTTTCTTGACCCACCTTGTTAGATTTTGCCTCACAGTATCTGACTCCACCAACAGGGAGAAGTGCATGATGCTTATCAAAGAGGAGCCTGTGAGTCCAGGAGTGAGAGGAGGAGGAGGAGGGAAAGGAGGCAGTGTAGGGGGAGGAGAAGCCGTAGCGTTGGCCTCCTCCTGTGAGGTGTGCTCCTCTGAACCTCCTGTCCTCCCGGTCGCAATGGTCCAGTCTGTTCTGGAGGGGAGGGGCTCTATGGCCTCTATGGTGGAGAGGAGGAGTAAGAGACCTGCCATGGACAGGTAGACACATACATAGAGAAATGCAACGTACGCACAGATGTTTGCACAAAAGTGATGCAAGTAGTGAGCAAGTGACCCTGTGTGTCTGTGTTTATATAATATGTAAGAAATGTATGTGTGTGTGTGTATGTGTGTGTGCACGTGCAGAGTGGATGTTTCAGATGCAGTGGAGAATGTGGATATGAGCCTGGAGGAGCTGCAGCAGCTGCTGCTCAGGAGCCATCAGCAGAGCGCTGTGGAAGCTGGGACCAGCGCTGTTATGGATGTCAGTAGACCTGTACTATGCATATAGAAAACACACTTACAACTTGTCTACATGTTCACATAGATTCAGATTTGTCTCATATTTTAAATTTCAAACTAGTAGTGGTATCTGTCACTGATTATACAGCACACAGTGGCCAATGAGTTGAACTGTTCTTTCATACTGACCTGCATGAATAAATGTTTTTTTACCCCTATTTTTATTCTCTCTCTCTCTCTCTCTCTCTCTCTGTAGCCCTTCAGTTTAAGCCTGCCTCTGACTGAGTGGAACTTCACAGAGATGGAGTCCAACCTCAAATCAGTAAGTTATATACTGTGAGAGCTGTAACACATGGAGGATTTCCTACTCAGGAGTAACCACCTGTTTCTTTTACCATGCAGTGTGATGACAGCTTCTCTGCTTAACTACTTTGCTATTATGTATGAATTAGGACATTCACGATTAGAGTTGTTCCGATACCAATACCAGTATCAGAAATGCATCCAGTATTGCCGCCCTGTTAATACAGGTGCAGGCCTCCCTTTGTGTGAGGCAAGCGGGAGGGCAACTAGATTTTTGACCTCATTGAAAATGTTGTTTTTGAAAGGCTAAATGCCAACAAATATGGATTGAAGCAGAATATTTCGTTAAATAAAAATCAATTCATCTATCTTTTTTCAATTCATTTTTACTTATGGACTTTACAATACTCTGAAGTTACTGTAATTGTTTGGATCACACGAGTCAGAAACAATCCGATGCCACCACCACTGGAATCTAATTCTACAAATAGTATAATACTAATAATATTAGTGTAGCCTGATCTTTATCTGCAACTGTGCAGAAATATCTTTTTAAATAGTTTTATATACAGATTTTTGTATACATTATAAGTGTGTTATTATGATTTTAGTTATACGTGAGCAAATCTAATTTTGACAATCTCAGAGTAGACAAATCCTGGCGCACCCCCTGTGATCTTTGGCTCCCCCTAAGGGGGGCCCAGACCCCATGTTGAGAACCACTGTGATAAGCCATATGAAATTTGTCCTCATCAGTGACCCTTAAAGCTGGGGTCTGCGATCTTGGAAAACTAGCATAATTTGAAAGTCGCATCGCCTCAGGAGCTCCGTCTAAACCCCCCCCTCCCCTCGAAACTCCTTATAAGGCAACGCCCCCCACACACATGCACGAGCACCGCCGCATCTTAACTACTTCACATTTTTCGTAGCTATTTCATCACTAAATTCACTTCTGAAAAATGTTGAGGCGAGAAATCAACGGTGTAGATTTAGAATATTGACAGTTTTACGATGTTAGATGGCGAATCAAACATTTTCTCAACTGTTGTCGGAGTTTAGAAGCTCCACAAACTGCCGGCACAGCTAGCTAGCTCCTGCCGGGATCGCCACCTCTCCACCCGGGCATTCACTCACACAGACCCCGCTATGAGCTGGAGCTCTCTCAAGAGACCGGTCTCGTAGACGAGGGGCTTTTATTTCCTGGTTGACGGAGAGGGGAGGGGGGGGGCAGCAGCTCGCTGGAGAGCCGGCCACAGAGCAGCAGAGAGGGGAGGGAAAGAGAGAGATACCTGCTGAGACAACACGACCCTTTTTAACATTACTCTAATATCTGGAGGGAGATCAGTCCACTCGTTTGTTTCTGTAACTGAAAAAGCAGTTTGAGTAACGTAAATTTTGTTCGGCAATGTTTTCTATCCGCCGTCTCCCCTCGTTGATAATCCTGTTTGTCTGACTTCACTTTGAGCTGTTAGAATAAATAGTTTAAATCTGCAGTATTTTATAAAGTAAACTAACAGAACATAAACAACTAAGTCAAAGTGGTATTTTTCGATAATATGGTAATAGTGGTACGAGTTCGTTCTCGTTGTCCGGTGTTTTAAGAGCTGAGTTTTCTCTTCCACTCTCCAGTGAACGTGCGGCGGAGACGCGCTTTGAGTTCACGCTGGTGCACGCTGAGGCTAGAGTACGAGCAGGGAGGCAGGGAGGCATCTGATTGGTTCCTTACAACCGGGACCATTTTTACTGACTGGTAGACGTTTTTACAGGATTACAGCAGCTACAGATGACTGATCTTTTCCGGTCTTTTTTCAGTGCTCATAAGAAACGGATTGCTGTCGGGGTGTAAAGACCATTTCAACCAATATAACAAAAAGTGTATACTGGATAAATCGCAGACCCCAGCTTTAATGTCAAACAGCAGCTAGTTTCATAAATTATGTCCAAATAACTGATTATGCTGTTGCAGCATATGACAACTGTGTTGCAAAACACAGTGAAATCTCTTGAGCTCATCTTCGGCCGTCTCATCGTGATAATGTTTGTTTTTGTCCATTTGAGATTTGACTATCGACTTTATACACTGAATATTACTCACTTGCTTTCACAATGCCTCAAGTGGTTCATCCACAGGCAATAATATCTGTCTTCTACTCTCTCTGGCCACAGCCCCAGGTCAACAGAATTGATTTAAAATGTATGTGGGAAATTAGCCATCCAGTCTTAGTGGGTTTGAATCATCCCTGGCCACATTGCCAGATGACCACTACCGGGGCTCACCTCCAATACAGATTAGTAACAAATTTGAGCAGCAACAAGTGCTGTACCAGGGTCAGGTGTTGAACTTGATATTGCTGGTGCATGTGTTGGCAGCCCAGCTTCTGTATGAAGGAACAAGACTTTTAACATCACATAACTATAAATATGAATTCTGCTGACTGAACACGATGATGGATAATAGATATCCAACATATAGAAAGAATAGCACAAATGCTCTATTATTTGTTATGAAATGAAGGGTTAAGTCCTAAATGCGTGTTTTTCCCTCACAGTACATGTTCCAGAACCAGGAAGCAGAGGCTTTTCCAGCTACTGGCTGTGAGGAACAATGATCCATCTGTGCTGTGGACTGTCTTTTCTGAAGTGGAAGGTAATGACCCTCTGACTTAATTCGTTTGATTGAATATGAATCAATATTCTGTTACTGTAATGCCTATTTCTCGCCTCAAATTTTTTCAGAAACATATTTTAGCGTACTGTTTAGATGTTAAATGAGAAAGTTTATGACCTGGCCGCCATGTTGAAAGCCGTTGAGGTCAAAACCAAGCACCGCCCAACAACCGGGGCCTGCAGTTTTTTACCCCAGTGAACATGTTGTTTTTTAAAGGCTAAACGCCAACAAATATGGATTGAAGCAGAATATTTCGTTGGATAAAAACATGTTGGGAATTTTGGCTCACCCTGTGTGTGTGTGTTTGAGAGAGGGGGAGGGGAGAGAAGGTGGAAAACAATGCTTCTGTAAGTTATTAATAATAATTTGAATGTCAACGTTATGAATGAAGTTTCAAACTACTCGGTGCAGCCCTACTTGGTCATGTTTTCTTTTCGATTGCTGTCAGCTGAGCACGTTGTCTTGTTCTTCTCTGCTGTTTTTCTTTTTGTCCCTGTCAAATATCTGTCCATTCTGTAAACCTACAGACAATGTCTGGTCTGAATGAACACTATTGCTACCCAGGATGTATAAAGAGTTGATTTGTTTACTGTTCCGCCTTGAAAAAGATTCCGACGTGAAAACATTAATTCTGCATAACACTTTCCCCCGATCACGCGCGCCCCACCTGTCATGCCTCTGCACCACACTTTGAATACCACTGGCTTAGGGAGAGATGAACAATGCACCCTCACTGATCCTGACTGATAATGCAAAATACAGTGTCCCTAGTAGGGATGTCACGGTGAGGAAATTTTCCCACCGGTTAATAAACTTGTGACAACACCGGTGTCACCAATTACGTCAATTTACAAGAGAAGATGACACTCGATATATGGAGAGCGCTTACTTTGATCTTTAACGTTGGATGGATGTGTGTCTGGCCTCCCCGGTCCAGCTTTCGCTGCGAGGCCGCAGGTTTCCACCCAGCGCCGCTACACCGTGCACACCGACTGTGACCGCTCCGTCCTCCGCACGACCATTGCCTCATAACGTTATGGTTCCCTTATAGCCTTGGGTTTAAACCCGAAATATTGCTAAATAAGTGCTTTTGCTTTTCGCTTTAACACCAAATCCTCCGTCATTGTCAACTCTCTCTCATCCAGTGTGTGTGAAAATCTCACTCCTCACGGAGCCGACACTTTCAGTTTTAGTTTTTAGCGTCCGTCGTCCGACTATGTATTGATAAAACAGCGCTGATACGTGAAAATGAACAAAATGGGTTTTAGTCCTTTAGGAAAAGAAGAAAAACGACGGTGGGGGCGGTGGGCAAGTAATGTAATCGGTGTATGCCCGTACACCGTGTAACACCGGTAACACCGACGACTGCGGCAAGCCTAGTCCCTTGTGTATTTTCATCCAAGAGTTGCAGATTATTTACTTAAAGCTGAAGTAGGCGAGATTGGAGCAAATATGATTAAAAAAAGTTATTTTTATAAAACGGTCGCTATATCGTGACAGTAGTACATGAAACAGGTAACCTCAAAAAAATCATGTGCCTCTGTGTCATCCGGTGCTCCTAACGGCATCTGCAAGATTTCACAGACCGGAGGAAAACAAGCAGTCAGAGCTGATCTGAGGTCTGCTGTCCATCTGCCGTCTATGAGAGCCGGCTGTCAATCACTCGCAAACTCCGACCAAACGGTCAAACTAGGCAGCGCTGATCAAATTTGAATCAATATTATGTTACGTTAATGCTTATTTCTCGCCTCAAATGTTTTCAGAATCATCTTGTAGTGCACTGTTTAGCTGTAAAATGCGAAAGTTTGTGACGCGGCCGCCATTGTAAACTCTGTTGAAGGAACGCCAAATTCCAGTCACATGACTGGAGCACAGCCAATAGGAAGATTTTTAAAGCCTGAAAACAGAGCCATGAGGAGGTGCAGAAGTCTAGTTATCTCTCAGAACACTTGAATTACAATATGCTGAAAGGTTATTATGGAATTTTTGCCCAATGATGCCAAAAATATACTGCCTACTGCCACTTTAACTGTTGTTTTTCCTCGTCTCCATGTGTAACTATGGAGGTGCTGTGCGTGCCCACAGACTGAGTCTGTCATCTCTTCTTGTGTCTCTCCTCAGGCCACAGAAGATGCTGTTCCCCTCATTATTCCGCTCTGCATGGGTTTGATCCCACAACTCAGTCAGGCTGTTTCTTACACGTGGCTTTCTTTCTTTCTTTCTTTCTTTCTTTCTTTCTTTCCATCCATCTTTCTATTCACATATCTAGAAAATGCAGCAATGAAAAAGCCTGTTTCCCTCTATTTCCTGGCCCGCTGACTACCATTGCGCCAGCAGCTCTGTGGACATGCCCGCTGCCTGCATGAGGAAAGACACAGGTCAAAGTTTTTCATAGTTACTCAAACAAACAAGTGTGTTATGACATAATTATATCTAGACTCCAATATTAAGCCAGCTGGATGCAGACTGTGCATTCTTGGCTCCAGCACTTTAGTCTTTGTGTGAGAGGGAGTTCCTGCTTGTGGAAGTGACTTTTTCTTCCTCTACTGTATAAAGAATCTATTACGGATGTACAGATTAATATTTTTTATTACTTTATCCTTATTACAAAAATACTGTATTTGTATCCAAGAGGAAACTTGTTAAAAAGCATCTTGGGGGCAATGTAGCATGCTGTATATTACAAGTTATGTGGTTTTTTTTTCAGTCTGTGTAAGGGTGTTGAAAATTAAGGGCTCCTCATATATTTCATGCCTTCCAAATCATGATAAATGTGTCGAGATAGATCAGAGGTGATTTAGCCTTCCGTGATATGAAAGGTTCTTCTAGCAAAAATATGGATTCAAGCCACACTAAAATCTGTCAAGCAACCTTTAGTTTGTTTAAGCATATCATGATAGGAGGTTTTACACACTGAAGCACCCATCTAATGTATCTTTGCACAGGCCTGACATGTAGCTAGAGACCTAGAGTTACTTCTCTTCTGTCCATTTAAATGTGAAGTTTAAAGGAAATATTTAAGGATAGACTTCTCATTTGACTAAACCATGAACACCACTGCATTTTTGCACAATCTGTATCACTAGTTATATATAGTTATGACAACAGGTCATTTCTTTTCTGTTTGTAGATAACCAACACTTTGTTGCTCTACACATACATGTCTAAGAGAGATACTGGTCTCAATAACAGGGTTTTCCAAAACTCAAAAGCAAATTTTAGTCTTGGAGACACAATGTCTCTGAATGTTACTGTTTTCATCTGGAAACAAAGGCCACACGTTGACCGAACACTTGATTGTGCATCGAACATAGAAACCCTGATAGAAAGTCAAGATAGTGGGATGCTGCTTTTCATACTTTGATACAAAAAAACGAATACTCAACTGTCAGGAGCCAGTCTTTAAAAAGATTTCATTATGATTTACTGCGTTTCATTAAATGTATGGTGAGGTGGTTACTTGAGAATTGAATCTGTTATAGAACCATACCTGCTTGAAGAAATGCATATTAATTTTCTGGATTACTAAAGATAATCAATAACCATTCGATGTGAAACATTAGTCCCCAGCACTGGTTGCAGGCAACAGTTTAAAGGTGAACTTAATGCTAAATATTCTTCTGGGAAACTTCCTGGAGATGAGTTGAATCGTGCAATACTGTACAGAACTGTGAGAACTCACAAAATTGCAATACATGGATGACCATAGGAATGTAGGAAACAGCAACTGTGAGTGGTGGACTGGAACACACCATTGTAAGATGCACTTAGACTGTATATAAAGATCGGCGACGCGTCTCCACTTCCTCCCACTGTACAGAAGTGAAGCCAAAATATCCCGGATACGGGAGCTGCCATCTTGAGATTTTGGCGTCATTTGGAGCCGGAGTCTGCGCAGTAGTGATTGGAGAGCTGGAGCCGCAGTATCGAGGTCACCCGCCCGAACCAATCGCGAGCCGAGCACGGCCACAGCTTGTCAGCGAGAGAGACTCACAGCTGCCAATCATGATGTCTCACCCCCTTTTTATAGCATCAAATAACTAATTAAAACCAAAATTATCGGAAAAATTAACACTTGAACATACATCTGCGTGATAACAACTACCTAAAATGACAGAAACCATCTTTGGCAAAAATGTATTTGACGTTTACTTTGACTTTTTAGTTTGGCCCTTGTCCCATCCACCAATATGAAGGATGCAGCCTTTATGACCCTTACTGCAGCTAGCCACCAGGGGGCGATCGAGATGTTTTGGCTTCACTTTTGGGGAGCTGTCATGTCGTCCATCTTTATATACAGTTAATGAAGATGCACTGCAGAAGGATAATGTTAGCCCTGCTAGCTCTTTACACTGAGTCAAACAAAATTATTTCAGTTTTGTGGAGGCGTACGGCAACTACAACTTAGCCTACGGCAAGGCTGCGGTGGCTCCATAGCTATACCGTAACCCCTTAATGCAGAACTATAAATCCAGCTTTAGGGATGCTTTTTTGCACAGAATAGCTGGACATTTTGTCCCCTATGTGACTCTAAAAGCCCTGTAAGCTTTTTACACCGAGTCAGATCAGAAAGATTTGAGCTAATCGAACGACTAGCCGACCAGCAACTTCATCGCCAGAGCTACACGCTGATGCTAGCAAGGCTAAAAATCAGGGTAGCGGTTTGCATTAGCTTTTTGAAAAGGGCGTTGCATTTTCCCGATTATGTACTTTTGAATCTGTTGTGTACTACTACTATTACTTATTATGACTCCAACTACTATATTATCCTCATTATCAATATTAGAACTCCTGAATCCATAAAGCCGTGACTTTGCATATAGATTTGCTACAGTGTGATTCTGCAAAATTTAGAAAAGAAATTCCTCTGACCTAGACATGGTTACAATTGAGGTTTTTATATTTATATGCATTAAGTGAGGAAAATGCGCTAAGAAAGACTAGCTCATGTGTTCATATTGTGTAGATTTATCAAGACGTTATATTGGATTTGCTAAATAAAAAAGCTAATGCAAACTGCCCCCCTGCAGGTTAACATTTCTGTGGCAGACCCTCCTTCTCTGTGCATACTTTGGGGAGAAGGGAGAAAAAACAAGCTGTGGTGTATAACAAGTGAAATTGCACTAAAAATCACAGTTGTATGATATTTGAGAGTATACAGTATATTTTAGACATAGCATTTATTCTTGTTCCTCATGATAATATGAGTGTTAATGATTTTTTTTTTCAAGGAGTGATGAATACACACATTCAGTTGCTGTAGTGTTCTTAATTTATTCTGTTTTCCATTTTAATCATTTGCACTGGACATGAACGGATGTGTGTTCATATGGCATTTATGCTTGTCAGGATTGCTGATAGATAAGGATGTATTTTTGTTAACTGAGTGAAAAGATCTCTGCTGTATCACAGCCTGTTATCCCAAAAGCACTTCTGCACTACCAACGGACAACATTACATCAGCATATTAATATATGTAACATATATTAAAAAAAATAGACAGCAAAATGCTTTCTTGTTACAATAAAGAACACCTGCTGTCAATAAAGACACACAGGCAATCTAAGTTCTTAAATGCTTTTGAAAGTTGGCCACATCCTGCTAAAAATGTGAATTGTTTTACATGGTTTTTTGCAAAGACTAAAGTGTATTGTTATAGAGAGTCAAAGAAACTGAACATGTATTCCACCTGTATGAAATATTTAAGTAGTTAAAGGAAATAAAAGTGAACGAAACTAAGAGACTAAGAGACATTTTGATTACTTCCTTTGAATTGGTAATTTAATTGTTTTGCATTTCCTGTCTACAAATGCATGTCCTTCTGCACGCAATTGACCGTCAGCTAAACCCCCTTCCCCAAATAGCGATCGTCCAAAACTGGGCGCAGCCATGGTTGTATAAAGAGAACTGGATGCAGCGTTGTTGATGGGCTCCCGTTCATTCCTATGAGGTTTGCTCACTGGCAATTGAAGCCAAAATGGCTCGACTGCCGAGTGATAAAGTACCCGGATCATCTGGCGATCTTCCGCATCCATTGGGCCCATTGAGCAGGCGTAGTAGCGTTTTCTTTAACTCCGCCTCCCAGCCCTCAGTCCAGCCTCAGTCTGGGTCTCATTCACATGAACGGAGGAAGGAAAATAAGTCTGGATTTGGCTGTTAAAGCATTTTACAACATGTAAAATGTGTTCGTACTGGGAAGTTGATTTACCCTCAAAAAAATTATCCGCTGATTTACAGACGTCTCTTTCCCAATGTAAGTCGAAAAAGTCTTGGCCAATGGCATCACGTGACGGACACGCAAGTTGTAGTACCACCGTTTGGCCACTACGAAAATTTGTTTCCTGGGGGCGCAGCATGTCTGTCAAGCTCTGGATTTCTCCAAGCCCGTTTGCAGGAAAAGGCATATGAATCCCACGATAATGCGCAAGGCATTTAGCGTAAAATAAGAATGCCTTTTTTGCTTTTTGCGTGTCATTTGTACGCCATGTAGTCTGTAGTGACTGCAATATAAACACATCCACGCACATGGTACGCTCAGAGAGACCCGTATTCAAGACTGGTGTTTTGTTTTGCAAGTTACGCTAGTGACATTTGTCACATGTTTTCCGTACTTATGTCACAATGTTACCGTACGTATTTTACTTAGTTTAAATACTTATTTTAAGCCCAACCATGAAGTTTATCCTAATCCTGACGAAGTGGTTTTGTTGCCTAAAACTGGACGTTACCGTAGTTTTGCTGTGTGGTGTACAAATGACATGCGAAAAGCCTAAAATGCGTCCTCATGACACGCGGAATGTCGTTGTAATGTGCTATTTATATGTCTTCCCTCGAGACCAGGTTTTTTCTCCACATGCTCCACATGTTTTAAACGTATGAACAGACTTTTCAGATTCCACCCAGCATAGATTTCTAGATCTATGTATTCTATAACTGTAAAAAAAAAAATAGCTTCAATTCATAGCTTGTTGTGGTTCTAGGTTCTCGGCAAGGTGCTGTTTACACTTAGAGCTACTCTGTCCAAAATATTCTGAATAGATATTTCAAGATAACTGCCATTATCTAAAAAAAAAAACAATGTTGAGGATACGTTTCGCCCACATACAATGGTGTCAGATTGTCTATGTCTCCACTTCTGCCTGTTTTATTTTCCTTCTCTGTTGTTCTTTTATTCCTTTAATTGACTTTTCATTTTACATTATTTACATTGTTGTTGCTTTAAACTGTAATATACAAAACCCTTTTTTGAGTAGCACTATACAAGTAAAGTTATTATTTTCACATGGTGTCTGAGGGCGTACAACAGAGGCTGAACTGGGGTCATCTGTCATCACCAGCACACAATGTCTGGGAGAAAAAAAGGCTTCACAAAACATGCTTTTCGTTTAGGAATTCCGATTATCTTCTGTCCTCCATGTGGAAAAGATAACCAGCACTTTAGAAACTGCCAACCTGGACAGTAGCGTGTCCGGGATTAGATGGAGCTGCAATTGTGGTGCTTCAACAATGCTCATTCCCAAAGCTGCTATATAGAATTATAGATATATTTAGCAAAGGGTTGGTACAGTGTAATTTTTTTGTGAAAAGACAATTTTATCAAACATTTAATCTAAAGGATAAGAACCACAGTCTGTTTAATTCACTTTGGCTCTGTTGGTGACATAAATTTGTTGAGAGACGCATGCTAACATGCTACAATTTCAAATAGCCCACGTCTTATAGCTGCAGCAACCAAATCAATACGATCATCTTGAGTTGGACTGAAGAGTAACATAATACCAGGCAAACGATTGACGTCTCACTGCTCTGTCTGGTCGAAAGTTTCAAGTCTGTTGCACCTTGTATGTGCTCTGTTGCACCTGTAACCACACCCAACAGGGATGTCACAGTGAACTGACACCTCCTGTAGTAAGCTCCTACATCACTTCAACAAGGTGACAAATTCAAGCACTGGAAGTCAGCAGAACCAATATTTCCAGCTGGTGTTAAGTAGCTCTTTGAAATATAAGCTCAAAAAATAAATGTATCACTTCGAAACAATTTCAGGGAAAATGTGAGGTAAAAAGACTTGATTGTGCTTTTGAAATTTGAACAAGGTTATATTTCAAATATTTTATGAAATGTAAAATAGGTTTCCTTTATCTGTGCTGAATGTGTGTTGATGTATTCCTCTACTCCACCGTTGTCTTTATGGAGGACGGAACCTGCCAAAATAAAAAATAGATAAAATAAATGACTCGATAAATTAGTATGTCATTAAATGTAGCAAAAATAATATAAAAATAAATGTAGCCATTAACTGATTTATCAAATGTGACAGAAATTGTTATTTACGTTTTAATTTGCTTCTTTATTCATTCATTTATTCTTTTTATTAATTCCCTTGTTTATTTATTATTCTGTTTAATTTTCCCTTTTATTTATTTACATATTTTTTTTATTTATTTTTAAATGTATTTATTTATTTTTGCATTTATAGTTTTATTGATTTATTTATTTTTGCATTATTTTAATTTATTTTATATTTATTTTTAAATGCATGTATTTATTTATGTATTTTTGCATTTATTTAGTTATTTATTTATGCACGCTTTTCCCTTTGTATTTCACCCAGTATATATTTCCCCAAACTTATTTATTTCTGTATTCTTTATACATTTCTTTACACATTTCTTTATGCATTTTTGCCTCATTTTTGCAAATGAGCGGGCTGTCACTCAACGTGTGTCATGGGATCAGAGCATTTGGGTCAGAGTGCATAGATTGGCTATATGCTAGCCAGCTACAGTAGTTGCACTCCAATCTTCATTCCCGGCTCTGTACAGCGGGTCATCGGCCTGCTGCTGCTCCAGAAGAGCAAATAAATAAGGGAATTAATACAAAGATAAATGAATAAAGAAGCAAATTAAAATAGAAATATCAATTTATATCACATTTTATCAATTAATTAATGGACACATTTATTTTTAATATAATTTTTGCTACAATTAATGACATACTGTATTCATTTATTTGTCAAGTAATTTTTTTTTTTTATGTTTTTATTTTGGCATGTTCCGTCCTCCATATATCTTCAGGCAACACGTCACATCATGAGATTTCAGAACAAGACTTCTCCTTGAGCGAGACTCTTTCTCTTTCTACTCTCTTCCTTTTCTACTGCTTTCTCCCTCAATACTCGACCAATTTCAGAAATTGTTGTCCCTATTAGTCAGTTAGATACAAAAAGATGGGAATAGGTCGAAAAATACTGTAGTTACCCTTTAATGACTTTGGCCTACCGACTTTGATTGACAGTAATGGCAACTAGCTGACAGCATAACTGTTATGAACATTCATCTTTGTTGTGCAACAGTTCCATCTGGTAGTGTTGTCACTTTGATTTCTGTCCTATAATATTCTGTAACCAGCGCACGTAGCTTCATGACTCAAAAACACAAAACATACACAGACACCTTCTGGGGTATTTTTAGAACAAACTATTTCTACAAAATGTTAAATGAAAGTGGCAATATCTTTTGCAACCCCCCCAACATTACAAAGATAGTGTCTTGATGTGTTTTGATTGAGATGATATTCATTACAAAATGGTAATTGTATATTAATTAATTGTATTATGAATTCTAAATTAGGCATAACTAGGTATACTGTGCAGCACACACACACACACACACACACACACACACACACACACACACACACACACACACACACACACACACACACACACACACACACACATGAAGCATATAGCTGCTATAAATATCCGAATCACTCCTCTCAACTTGTGATTCTCTCAGGTTCTCTCTGCCTTCTCCTTGGTTGAGCTGCTCTCCTCTCCAGTTACATCTCTGATGTAGCACATTATTCCATTTGTGAATCCTCCTAATTAGATTTCAGCCCTTTTAACCAGCCATCAACCCAAGAGTGTAAAATCACTGTCTAACATTTTCTCTCGACAATGATGTCAGAGGGAATGTTGTTTTCTCTGATTACTGGCACATTGCAGTTACGGTCAGGTATGAAGCAAGACAAGTGCAGTTACACTGAATATCACTGTGGAAAAATTCTATTTTTGCTTCTTTTATTGTTCTTTTTTTAAATGCACAAATGAACCAGTGAATTTGTTCTTAATGTGAACTTCAGGTTGTCATTAGTCTTGTTTTTAATTATTCTAATCCTTTTGTAGTTGCTGCTGCTGTTGAATGTTTTTATTAAATCAATTTTTCACGAGGTCATCAGCCCCATTAGCTGTTATTATTGTTGCTGTTTATAGTTACCTCTCTTAGAAGCATAATTATAAAATCCTAAAATCATGCCATTCACTGGATGATTCACACAACAAAACCTTTGTTTTTTTTCTAGCACCTAAATATTTCAAATTGAACTAGTTTGTTGGAGCTAGAGTCTGTTCAGCAGCAGGCACATATTTAATTAATGCGACTTGGAAGATGGCATTGTCTAAGGTTTGCTGTTTGAGATTTGGAAATATCATACCTAAGCAGTTAAGGCTCTTTTGCCTTAGAATCTCCTTGTGTTACAAAGGATTTTACGTAATTTATTTTCACTTTTCATTGTGTTATAGTTGCAGTTTTTCATGCTATGTAACCCGCATGTTTGGCATTCATGTCGTTACATTGATGACATTTAGCTGATAATGTTTTGTGATGAGAGAGTCAGTATATTACAGTCAAGAGCCTGTTACACATACCAAAGTTGTATTGGTTATTGAAACTGTGAAATAAGGGATTCTGTCGGCAGATTTAGGATTCTTTTTCATCATCTTTCATTTTGAAGGTCAACTTTACCTTCAGAGGTCAAGATCTTTGTAGCTTATAATTTAATTTATGATCAGGAGTTTGCTACAATTCATGCTTAGAATCTGTTAAAAACATGATGAAATTAACACAGAATGGTTACAATATTAAATACTTGACAAATCTCCCTTTAAGGTACATTTTGAACAGATAAAAAAAAATGTGCGATTAATTTGCGATTAATTATGGACAAACATGCGATTATTCGAGATTAACAGCCCTAATTTATTATCATAGACTTCAACAGTTGTTTATTATTTCTTAAATAATACAGTATTATGAAAGCCTTCCTAATTATATATATTTATATATATATATCACTGTATTTAAGTTTATGAGTCAGATTAATTTTGATAGGATTTTAGATCCTAGAATTGATTAACACATTTCAAATTACAAAAATACATGTATGTCATTTTGTGTCTTCTCCTCCTCCTCCTCCTCCTCCTCCTCCTGCTCCTCCTCCTCCTCCTTTTTCTTTTTCTTCTTCTTCTTCTTCTTCTTCTTCTTCTTCTTCTTCTTCTTCTTCTTCTTCTTCTTCATTTTAATTGTTGTGTAATATATACTGTATCATTGGAACATGCAGTATTAATAAGTGTAGTTTCTTGCAGGGTGATATTTGCTCACCAGTAGTTTCAGCTCCACAGAGCTGTATATGAAGAGTTATTGTTAGACCTTCATAAAAAATAATTTAAAAAAAAAGCTTTCAGCTCTCTTATTATTCTTTTTTTTTTAACTACAGCGAAGTGGGAAATGATTCTCATTTTTCTAATCTTTTTTTTATCTCACTGAGTAACTCTCTGTCCTGGCTTCCTTAGTCTTTCCTCTCCTCTCTACTGTTCATCCCTCTCTACTCATCTCCTCTTTTCCTTTCTTCATCCATCTCCACTCTGCCCTGTTTTCTTCCCCTACCACCTCTACCATCTTCTTCCTCCATTTCTCTCCTCTTCCCCACCTCTTCTGTATCATTGTGAATCATCCGTCCTCCCCATTTTCCCTCCTCTCCCTTCATCCTGCACCTTATATTTCCTCTCTTATCTCCTCCACCTTCCACTGTGCCTGCATCATTCGGCAACTCTTTTGCTCCTCACTCACTACACAATCTCTCTCTTACACCCTCTCCTCTTCGTCGTTGTATTCTTCTTCTTCTTCTTCTTCTTCTTCTCTTCACCTCCTCCTCCTCCCTCCTCTCCCTCCTCCATACTGCTGCATTATTCAGACTGAGTGCTATTTGGAATGGCTTGTGTTGTCCCTGAGTACCTCTCCTCTCATCGCGCTCCATGGAGCATCGCTTCTGGAGTTTAACCCCTCCCTGCAAAACCCACGACTGCAACCCACACACACACACACACACACACACACACACACACAAGCAAACAAGCATCAGGTCAGACCATGGCACACATACAGATACACCGAGGTGAATGTAAAGAAGTTCTCGCAATTGTCATGTCACACATGCTCCTTCCTTCTCTTTCTTTCTCTTTCTTCCCAAAAATACCAGCCAGGGGTCCTCAGAGATCACTTAAGCAGCAGCTGCAGGCAGATGCAGGGCTAGACTACAACAGAACAAGGCGTCTTTTATTCATAACTACCAGCAGCACTGAGCTGAAGCACTTCAACTGCAGCCTTACAACACAGAGCAGGGACAAGGTTCTGCACCAACGACAAAAAAAGGAAATAGTGGAAACATCCCTGCATATTTAATCGTTTAAAAAAGCAGGAGGAGACTGAATGGAAATACAAAGAGATACAAAAAGTCGCTTCACTGGAAGATGCTGCATCTTTAGTGATGTGTAAAAGTAAAGGAGGAGGATGTACAGATATTAGAGGGAGGCACCGAGAATAGATGTAAGAAGATTAAAAAAAAAAGTTGCTGAAATTGTGTGTGTTTAACACTTCACTTTTTAAGACATATAATAGGGGGTGCAGAAACTGGTTTTCAATGAAAAATGCATAGTGATGACGTGTACACAAAAAAAATGAAATAAAACATAAATGACTAAATGAATAAATGACTTGATGAATAAATAAATAAATAAATATGTCACATGTTGAGTGCCAGCCCCCTCATTTGCATAATGAGGCAGAAATGCATAAAGAAATGTAAAAAGAAATGTAAAAAGAAATGTGTAAAGAAAAGAATACAGAAATAAATAAGTTTGGGGATAGATAATTGAATAAGGGGTGAAATGCAAGGGAAAATTGTGCATAAATAAATAAATACATTTAAAAATAAATATAAAATACATAAAAAAAATAAGTGCAAAAATAAATAAATAAACAATAAATAAAAAAATAAATGAATACATGACAAATAAATGCAAAAATAAATGAATACATTTTAAAATTAATAAAAATAAATGCATAAATAAATAAAGGGAAAATTAAACAGATGAGTAAATAAATAGGGGAATTAATACAAGGATAAATAAATAAAGAAGCTGAATTAAAACAGAAATATCAATTTATGTCACATTTTATCAATTAAATAATGGCTACATTAATTTTTAATATTATTTTTGCCACATTTAATGACATATTTATTTATTTATCGAGTCATTTATTTATTTATTCATTTATCTTTTATTTTGGGATGTTGCGTCCTCCATATACTATACATGAAGGTCATGAGTTTGTTCTGGGAGTGCCAGCAAACTCTTTGTTCTGCTTTTCCTAAAACATTTTCCAGCTTGAAGTGACTCTCAGTGTTTTAGCAGTCGTCTCCTTCATTGAGTTTTCTCTTCTTTTTTTAGCAAAGTGACCTCTGTGGGCCCTCAACTATCTCTCTGTTCTTTTGTTTCCCTCTTAATTTTTGTTAATAGTGGTGCAAATTAACACAATTAAAAGATATGAACTATGAAAGAAAATTCAGGTCTTCTGGTAGTGGTGGCACTGATGATGTGACATGGGCATCAGGGTTGAAACTCTTCTGCATTTTTCATGCAAAAATGTCTTTTTATAGCCGAGTTGTGAGGATGCAAGCTAGCCGCCAGTGCAACGGAGTTACTGACGTCAAACAAGTCGTGGTTTTCATGTATAGCTGGAAATAAGCTGTTTCACCATCACCCTGATGCTAAAATGGAGAAGATGAGAACACTGAAGCCTGACTGAATGCCTTTAAAAAGAGCTCCCAGTATGAATCAGTGGCAGCCACACAGTCATTGTCAATAGTAACCACAGGTAGCTAACTTTGGAAGTGTTGTTCACGTCACAAATTATATGACAGAACTTAACCTTGAAAATAACAAAATCTCTTACTGAAAAAATCACACACAAGCCCTATTTTTGTAAACGGTCTCTTCACACCAAGTATAAAAGAGGCCGCTATTATCTTAATGTATCACAGTTAAAGACGTGTTCAGTGTTTATCAGCCTCAATATGTTGACCATATAAAAACAACAAAAATATAGTTATTTGTATAATGATTCCAAATGCTTCCCATTGCTAGAATTACAGAGTAAAACCTGTTACATCAGCAGTAAGTACATAAACAGTTTCAAAACATTTACTTTTACATTTCGCCATTAGTGAAATGTAAAAAATGTCGATTGGTGAAATGTAAAAGGTGAATGTCATGAATGAACTTGCTTAGGTTTAGGCAATAAAACACTTAGTTTAGTTTTTGAAAAAACATAATGGTAAGGCTGGTTAGGTTAAAGTGAAACTGAAACTTAACATTGTGAATGCGGGATACAAACAGCTGTTTGTGAAAGTGAAACTTAAAGGTGGGGTTGGTAAAGAATTTAGAAACATTTTTTTTTCTACCTACCTGTCTACCTGCGAGCACTCTGCTCGTGCACTCATCACCTAAATCTTCCACAAGCTGCTAGCTTGACAGCTGTGAGTACTAACAATAGCCATGTTTGCCACTCATGTTCATTATGATATACTTATGTTCTAATGATAATTTTGGGGGAGTGGCTTTGGAGGGAGGCCTGAAGCGACGGTCTGTCAGTGATGCCGACTTGGCGAATTTCTCTCTAGATTTAGGGACTTTTGGAGCTAATTAGCAGCTAATGCTGCTAGCTACTTTCATTGGAAAAGAGTCGGCAACACTGGGCTGGGTTTTTCGGTTGGATAATTTAAAAAAATCGAGTGTACACTTGCTAGTTTCTCAAGATCACCGACCCTGCCTTTAACGAGCGGCCTCCTCCTCCTGCTTGTGTTTGTTGGACCCATCCACCTCCCCTCCTACCTGCCCTGTGTGTGTTTCGCTCTTTAAACTACGTCACCACATTCCCTGACCACTTTTTCTGAGCATTTAATATTGATGCGGATGGGTTTACATTGTAGTTAGTTGAAAGCTAAAGGGTGCCTTGTGGGTCGGTATCACACGCTGAGTGGCGTGAAGAAGCGTGGATGTTTGACTCCCTGACAAATGACATTGCTTTTGTTCACACGGCTTCCAAAGTCTACAGTAGTTGCTCCTTGTATTGATTGTACTCCTGTTTTTTCTTTTCATTTCTTCATCTTAACATTTTAAATTTGCCACAATGAGTGCTCTATAAACATGACATGACCTTTAAAAAGTAATGGATGGATTATAATAAAATACATGTAAGCCGCCTAGTTTTAATATTGAAAGTTTTATGTCCCCCCCCCCCTTAATAAATAGAAACGGTAGGAAAAAAAAATCAAGATGGTCCTCACAATAACACAGAAAGTACACACACACCCTCATGCACACACCACCCATTGACTGTTTGCTGTTTGTGTGGATTACGAGGGATTACACTCCACGGACACATGCTTCAGTGCCTTTAGGGGGTTTGAGTATGAGAGTGTGTATGTTTTTTTCTGTTGTTCCAGCCGTTAGCTGTCACTGTCTCACAGCTTGTATGACTGCTTGTGTTTATATTTGGCAGTCTGGGTCATGTCTATAGGTTGGTAGTGAGGGGTCTGCAGCTGACAGGGATGACCTAAACAAAGGCTGAGGTGCCTGCAAGGTTCTGCTCTGTCTCTGCAGTTATTGTCAGTCACCATATTTGGAGAAAATATCACTGCTGCCATGTTAAAACCTTGAATTTCTAATAATTTAAAGATGCACTGCACACTTAAACATGTTTTTGAGCGGTTAACTAAATGACTGTACTGTGATGAAACACATCAATGCTGGTGTTGATATTGACATTTCTTACCATATTTATAGAAATCAGCATTTCATGGGTGGAAAATGGCTCAACACGCAATCAACTGTTTCGAATCAGCCCTGAACGTTGTAAGGCCAATGCTGACATAGAGTCGACTGGTTGGGACTTTTCCATGTCATGAAATGTATTTATTTATTTTTCTCAAAGGGACTGTATGTAACTTTTTACACGTATAAATATTTTTTTATTGCAAATGAGGGAACAGTGTGTGACCTAACCTAAAAAATTAGACCTTCCGCGACTTTCTGTGTTTCCTCTATCAGCCTGTAGACTGCTTTTAATGTGAAGGACTCGGGTCGGTGTCCCAACGGATGTGACGTCATGCGCGTTCGCTTGTGCCTACTCTGTTCAGCGCAGCTACAGGGATAGCTAACGATAGCTAACGATAGCTAACGATAGCTAACGGTTGGTTAGAAATGGAGTCCGCTAACGCAAACAAACGACCAGCCTCCACCACAACTCAGACTCCAACACAAACTCCACGGAAACACAAAAAAACAAAGTTATATCTAGTGAAACAGGAATGTGACCGACGTCGGGGGGAAACTAGGGCTGTGGGAGTGTGTGTGCATGTGGGAAGTGAGTGATGAAGCAAGAGAGAGAGAGCGGCGGCAAAACAAACGAGCAGCGGAGCAGAAGAGAGTTAGTTTAGCTCTGAGAATATCAGTGAATGTTCAGTGGAAGTTTGTGCAGAAATAAATGATGCAGCTCCCCAAAACTAAAAGAGGTTTCCTGTGTCTTGTTTCCCGGCGGCTGAGTGAAGTGACGTGGCTCCGGAGCGAGTAACGTAATCAACTCTGACCACAACTACGGTGTCTCCCCTTTGCCTTCTGACGACGGTCTGGTGGCTGAAGCAGGAAAAGTTAACACTAGGATCAACATCAGCCGGCCCTTCGATTCATGGAAGGACCTTCGTTTGGTCAGCTAACATTACTGCCAAGCATGTGAAATATATAGTGATATTGTAGTTTTAGCTGCTAATGTTGCTAACGTTAATCGACATGATGCCTGTCAATCACGTTCAGTCTCGTGTGTCGCATCAGTTTTGACCGATGCTCGTTTGTGTCTATTTAGTGCGAGCACAAGCGTGAGCGCGAGCAACAGGATGTTGACTTAACAGCCACGGGTGTCACTGTTAACAAGCGATTTCTAATTCTTACATTGAGTCCCTTTAAATATTAAAAAATAATATTAATGCCATCAGAGGCCACATAGATGTCACTGAAAAACTCTTTTTTTTGTCAGAGCATTTGATTTATTGACTGCTGTGAGGATGTAATGAGAATTTCAACAAATATAACAAAAAATGTATTTGAACAACACTACCAACCCTACCATTAAGTCAAAATGTAGGCAACACAAACCTCTAACCTTAAATAAGTCTCTCTTTTACTATTTTGCTGAAGATAGAGCTGATCGCTGACACGAGAGAATGGAGACAGAGCATCCGTCAAGACTTGTGAAAGAAAGTGTGACTGCATCATTTTCCACAAAGCGCTGTGCTTCGTCAGTTGGGGGCTTGTCAGATCTCTCTAATCTGGATCTATTACAGTGTCAGACTATACTCCCTGGTAATCTGGAAGATGGCGATGATGCTGTTTTAGGGCAAAAAGCAATATTGTGAATGTCACAAATGAGGTAAGCCAGTTTGAAAATCACACTCGGTGCTTCTGTGCAATAATGTGACACTTTAACACCATAGTCTTTACTGTAGTCCAAGCTGTCTTCCCTTTTTATTACCGCTGAATGTTTACACCTTAGTGTATAGAGTTTTCAAGTTGATTTCCATGTCCTTGTTTACTTCCTTCATCAATTTTAGTTTAGTTAGGCCTACTTATCTTGCCTTTATTTTGAAATTACAAAAAAGGGGGTGAGGGAGAACAATTACAGTAAATAGAAAGAACATTTTGTTAAAATAACAGACAAGAAAGGACAGTGCAGTTTGAAATGTTTATATATTTCACATAGTATCAAAATCAAATTTAATGATTTTCTGGGAAATGCTATATATTGTTATGTTTCAACATCAGTCGACAGCCATATACTGTAGTAGAACTGATTTTCTAGGTAGAAAAATAGTACACCTATATTTTTTGGTGGAGTATGATTATGGAGGATGGCAAAGTTACAGTGAAGTTAATTAACTACTGTTTTTTTGTAGCTGAGGCTCCTTCAACAGAAACAGGGAAACATTTCACTGCTTTTTCACAACATTTTATTACACAGGGGTGTTTGTTTTGACGAGCAGCACTGGTAGACACGAAATAAACAATAATTTCCAAACCCACTCACCAAATACCCCACACACAGAAGGATTAACTACATCAAATTAACAGAAAATAATAGGCCTCATTAACAGGTGCAGAAGAAATAAATATTACATAACCAATATTATTGTTTCTTATGTAACCCCAAACAAAACCAGACCACATACAGTAGTGGTGGTTGTGTGGTAGGCAAAGACATCACAACCTCATCTCAGATAGATTTGGTGTTGTTTATTTAAAGAAACATTTATAATAGCCCCAAACTTTCCAAACTGTCCAGGCTTCACTCAGGAAGCAGGAGTAGGCGTGTTGTTTTTGAAGGCCCACACAGTGCACTGCCCCCAGATCAGCCAGCGCTTTGGTGCTTTGTTTGATTGTTTACAACTGTTACTCTAAAATGGAAACCGTTGTGGGGAGAGGAGTGAGATTTTGTTCTTGCTCAGCACCTTGTAGTTTCAAGGCCATACTGCTGTCCAAATTGGGGATGATGGTCATGGTGAGAATACCCTGATACCTACGTTGATCAGGGAGTGTTCAGGAACTTCATCTGGGAGCATGAGGTTGTGGCAAATTCTGATTGGCTGAATGGAAAAGAGTGAATGCCACCAATCAGCTGATTGAGTTGAAAGCAGTCGGTCAGTCCACTTTGTTCCAGACTGAAATATCTCGACAACTATAAAATGGATTGACATAGAATTTGGTAGAGACTGATGAATCCTGCTGACTTTGGTGACCTTTCTCTAGTGCCACCAACTGGTTTTTGCTTTTAGTGACATATATTGAAAACTAATGAATGGAGTGCCATGTAATTTGATACAGACATTCATGGTTTGGACCAAATTTTGTGCCAATCCATCAAGTACTGAAGATCTTGAAATATTTCACAGGATAAACAAAAACCTCCTTGTGGTGCTGCAGGCAAAGTCAAGGTTTCACCAAAGTCATTAAAATGCATTCTCTGGGCACCAATACTGTCTCTATCAAATTTCATGGCATCACATTTCTTCACCTTTTCCTATATGGTGCACACTATATGAAAGAAATGCATTTCATAATACTTCTTTAAGCCATTTTTTTCAATTAACCTCTCCTGATTGAAACGGTTCAAATAATTCAAATCGATCAATATGGTATATATTTAATCACCGGCACATTTACAGAACTGAGCCACTGCAACGAAAGGTTTCTTAGATTGCTACCACAGCTTGAAGCGTTGTGGCCACCTTTCTTACTGCCAGCAGAAAGCAATTACTATTATCTCTTGAAAGGTCTGTAACATGAATTGTTTCGATAACCAGGTATATCATAATGCCCCAAAAAACCCGTTAGGGTTATCATGAGAGGGTGAATTTGGTCATTTTGTATAAAATACAATGAAACTCAATTTTCAGATCATTGATAACAGTGGCTTTTTCTGCTGTGACTGTTTGGCCTTTATGATAAAATTGTAGTGCTCTCTGTGAAAGGAGTTATCTTCTTTTACATTGGATATTCATCATCCAGAGTCCTAACAAAGTCCAGTACATCCAGAACTCTGCTGCTTGTCTGCTCACCGATTCCTGCACCTGTGATCACATCACCCCCAAAGTATGCTCATTAACTTTCTTGCCAAGACTTAGATGAGAAGATGGTGTGGAGATGTCTGTATGGTAAATATGTAGGAGGAGATGGTTAATTTAGCTTAGCATAAAGCTAAGCTGTGAAAAACGTTGGTAAAAAGCTAGCCTGGCCCTGTCCAATGGTAATAAAATCCACCTGTGCCAGAACCATGTTACATCTCATTTAATCCTTACAAAAACCAAAGTGTAAAATCGACAAGTTGTAGATTACAGGGGATAATGTGTGGGACTATTTCTTGGTGGGAAGCAGTGACTTCCTGGGAACCTCACTGTGAGCTAAATAAAGGTGCTGCTAGGTGGACTAATCCCTTAAACCTTTTATACATGCCCATGGCATTAAGGGGTAGCTATGAGATCTGTATAAGGACACTTAGATTGTTTAATTCATTTTAAAAGAGTCACTTTTGCTCCCTTTCATAGAAAACATCTAAATAAGTAGAAGAAGTAGAAGAAGAAAAGGAGAAGAAGGAGAAGCCATACATTACACAGCATTATAATGGCCATTATAGATCTGTAAAACCATATGTTGGAAACACATTTGTGTCTTCACATAATCGTAGGCCAAATCTTTGTGGTTGTTGTTGTTGCTGTTGTGATAATCTTTTGATCTTTTCACTCGGCCCCTGACATAATAAGGTCAGAGGTCAAGCTCAGCAACATAGAAACATCGCTGGAGCTAGTAAGGATTTTGTATCTTGTTCAAGCTCTCTCCAGTAGGGCAGATGTTTGAACCCAGGCCTTATAGATGAGGGATGGCAACATATTGGATATCCTCATCTCCACGGGCAACAGGACTTTTATGCATTGTGTGTCGGTCCCAACTCATAATGTATGCTTTGTCTGGATTATTTCTGTCTGTCTCTCTGCTTTGTCGAATCAATATAACATTGCTTTACATTGTGAGGAATTTTTCAGCACATTTTCAAGTTTCACACTTCCCTTCTCTCCTCTTTACTAGTTTATGTACTCAGCAGTGCACTCAGTGTACAAGATGTCATCATTAAGAGCGTTAGGATGTCTCTTCCTGCCTCCGCACTGCTCCATATCATTTCCCCTTTTTTCACCACTTCTTCTCTAGGCCTGTCTTTTTTTCTCCCTTCGCATCACTCTGACCTTATTTAATCCAGCTCTTTCCATCTTTACCCACGTTTCTTTGAAAGCCGCAGACTGAAGAGTGCAAATTACATCCTGACACATCCAGTTAGCCCTCATCCCACACTCTGCTTCTCACCCCAGCCTCCTAGAAAAGAAGATGGAGGTGTTCTATAAACATCTGTGCACTATTAGAAATAACCCATGGTCTTTGCTTTGTTTGGTGGGGCTATAATGTCGTATTGCAGGTTATCGCAGTAAAAGTATGCACAGTTCTCTAAGCACTTAGTTACTGTTGCTACTCCTGTCAGGCTTTTCTTTCTCGCATGGCACACATGAAGTTTACAATGCTACTGGATGCAGATTTTTACTACTTGAAATTTTTGGTGACTCTTAATGAGGATGGGTCCTTGATTTCAGACAGAGGTAGACAAAAAGCCGTTTTCTCTTGTCTAAGAGTCGTCTGCTTTGCAGTCTGATGACTGTCACTGGTGGATTTTGTATCTAGCGAGCTAATGTTGCTGTTTTAAAGAGAGTTTTGATAACATTTTTATGTAGACAATATTTTTTTTAATAATACAGCTACAGAGGTTTTAAAAGGTGCAGAATAAAAGTATGGCTTTTCCTGAAAAAATGATTATGAATTAATCATTTTAAATATTTTGGCGGGTCCAAAATAAATGTTTTATTTATCTCTGTTGAAGATATCTGACATTAGGTTCCCACTTCTAACAAGGCTTGTGAGCCAATAGTAAAACAACGTTGGTATCACATGGTATCTCTGGGTCATAAGTTAGTGTGGAAAAAATGGATAAATGGCTGAGATTGACGGTAAGTGCCTGGCAACGACTTGTTGTGAAGTAAATGCAAAGGAACGGAGGAGGGAGACTGCGACATCTAGTGGCTGAAGTGTGGAGCAGTGTAGAGGTTGTTAGTCCTACTTTAGTATGATAAAAAAAAGTAAGATGACAGTTATTTTGTTCAAACATGATCTCTGTGTAGCTGCTTAGCTCACTTATTTTGTATTACTGCTGTAAACTAGTAAGTCGGACATGCTCATGAAAGTATGTTCGGTTATTAAGGATTAAACACACTGTTCAATCCATTCCCTACACTTTTCCCCACAGGTATAATCATCAGTGACATAGTTTGTAATTCTTCTTTCTCTCTAAGATGCATGTATGTAAATCAGGGTGGTTGTAATATTTTTAAATTCCCTTGGCAAACAAGGGTTAAATAGGTTAAAAAATACTATCAAAATACTGACTGCTGCCAGTACAGGTTTCTCATTTAATGTGTTGCAGAATACTGTTTCAGTTTCTTCCATGTTGTGTCCTCAATCAGCATAGTTCTTACTCTCTGCTGTGAAGACTTGCATCACATCACTGTTGATAGTGTGGGGGTGTGTGTGCTCTGCTTGTGTAACAGCAACCACAGTTTGTTAACGGACTGGCCAGATGTGACAAAGGAAGGAAAGGGAGACAGAAGGTGCCCCAACTGCAACAATGCCACTCTGATGTCAGTGAATATGGTGCATGCTACATACTGTAGATAAAAAACACTCACGGAAGTCCATGTATATAGCGCAGATATGGGATGGTTCTTAAATAGCTCCCAATTGAGCTCACGAATGCTCCAGATGCACTATGATTTACCTTAACTTACTTATAGCCAGGTTTTAGTCAGCTCCTGTCAGCCAATACTTACTACAGTAAGGTTATGTTTAGACTGCTCACTCTGATTAGGCAGCTGAGACACAGATGGGTGAAAATGTTGGCGTCACTGCTTCTGTTTCTTACGCTTTTTAGCTCAATGGCTGGCAATGTCAGTTGGTCCACCACTTTGGTCCATATCTCAACAACGTTGGATGGACTGCCGTGAAATTTTGTATAGTCATTCTTGGATGAAACCTACTGACTCTGGTGATGCCCTGACATTTCCTCTAACACCACCATGAGGTTGACATTTGTGGTTTAGAGTGAAATACCTTGAAAAGTATTGGATAGATTTCTACGAAATTTGCTTGAAATAGTCAAGGTCCCTTCCAGATAAATTCTTAAGATTTAGTGATCCTCTAAATTTGCCTCTAGCACCGCTGTGAGGTTGACATTTTGTTTTTTTTATTGAAAATCTACTATTGGATGTATTGTTATGAAATCTGGTACATATATTCAGGGTCTCAATTGTGATCCGTCAACATCAGCTCAAATGAGTTGTACTAATTGTTAGCATGCTAATACTCAAACATTTACATGCTAGCATTATCATCGTGAGCATGTTAGCATTAGTGATCTCAAAACCTCCCAAGATCAGCCTTGAGCGTATCAAACACTTGAAAATTCACAATAGTGCATTTGAACTGAAAGATACTCCAAAATGGTGGTTCGTGAATAAAATATGATTGAACACTACAAGTATGCATGCTAACTAAATTGTGCCCAAATAGGAAGGAATACTAGTGTACTGTATATTTATGTATATTCATGCATAATTGTCCCATCATCTTTGAGGATCAGGGGTTATTTGGAGTCCAGGTGGATGAGCCTTGCAGTGAACTTGGTGGGAACAACACAAATGCAGTGTACACAGTGATGTGGATGTGTGGGATTAAACTGGACGGTCAGCCGTCAGACCAGAGGTAAACTGGTGTAGACAGTCGAGCAAGAGGTAAATAGGGGTGTCATTTTGGATGACTCAATGCAGAATATTGCATATAGCTAACAGAGATAAGACAATAACACTCATACCTCTCTGCCACTCACATGTTGTAATGAACTTCACAAATGTGCTTTCCCTCCATTGTGATGGGATGGACACAAATGGCACAGGATTATTTGTGTGAAAACTTCCCCCCCTGAAGTTCTATCTGTGTTTCGAAATAGACTTCCTTTAAAACACACCAGGATGTGGCTACCGTACTAGTTAGCAAATGCTGATGCTCAACTTCCTGCACCAGTCACTTGTTCAATTTGGCTCACTGCCATTTCATGTAGGTCCTCCGCGCAGGGCAGCATAGACTCAGCCTGGATGTGTGTTTGCAGGAAACGGCTGCCTTGGGTTTCATATGTGGGGGCAGATGAGAGCCCTGAGCAGGCCAGAACACCAAAACAACGAACTAAAAGTAGGTTAAAGCTGCACAGACCTGCAGAGTGGGGTGCTCAAAAACAATAAATAGTTTTTTTGTCCCTAATATTAAAAAATGTTGTCGAGTGACTCAAGCAGGGCATCATTGTTTGCATTAAATTAATTGTAGGCCATTGCCAAGGCCACAATGTTAACCACAATGTTCTAACATAACGTTATTTGATGAAAATATATATTTGTAGTAGAGAATGTAGGCCTACGTTAGTAGCCTATAAATGGGAATGTAATTCAGCTTTGAGTTACTGGAGAATTTAATTCAATTAATCTGTGAATCATGTTCGAAAAAGTCAATTTAAACATATTTGTGAACATGACGCAGGTTTGAGATGTCCTATTTAGGAGGACTTCTGTAGGCTACATTTGTTGAATACATCTGCAAACTTCTGTATGTTTGCTGGTTAAAACTAAATGTTTTGTTTTGGCTAAAAATGAACCCCATCACTGACTGAATAGCCGACATATAGGGAAATTAATTCATTCCTCTTCCAACAGGTTATAAATTGTTAGCAAAAGATGAACTGACCTTCATACTAATATGTTATGCTATGCTAATGCTTAGGCAACATATTGATGATTAGCAGGTACACAGTTTATCATATTCACCATTCATCATAGTTTAGCATGTTAGCATGCTAACATTTCCTAATTACCCCTCAACACAAAGTACAGCTGAGGCTGATTTGCGTTTTTTGCAGGAGCCATTTCACTCAAACCAAAAGCGTTAACCTCATGGTGACGCAAGAGGAAAACTCAGGGAATCATGAGAGTCAGTAGGCTTTTGGGAGGAATGTCTTAAACTCCAATGCAATGCAACCAAATAATAGTTGTTGAGATATTTCTGTCTGAACCGACCGCCCGACATCACCTACCCTAGAGCATGCTGCTAACAAAGTATGAATAACAAGGAACCAAATAATTTTCAGAATAACCGAAATACCACAGGTCACATAACAATAACTAAACCACCTCCACATCTCCAAGGTGGAACATTTCCAGGAATTGGACCCACTGTAAACTATATCCAAGGCCAATAATGAACCTTCAAGCCCTTAACATTTTTGCTGGTGGATAAACATTAATATTTATGGATGTAACATTAGAAAATAAACAATATATTCATCAGACTCCTACTCATATAGCTAACGATAACCTTAAAGATGAGCAGTGTGCTTACATGTCATCTTCAGCTAATTGGCTGAGTGACTACACACCTGTGACCGCATAACATTTAATCTAGAATCGAAATATTCATGCGCTGATAGAAAGATCTGCGCATGCACTTGACCGATATCTTTGCTCTAGTCTACTGGCTCCCGCTAAAACCTATAAATTCACTTTGTTGTGACTCTTTTCTTGACCTTATTGGACGGGTGAGTTATCATTTACATGAAATATTTCTTGAGCTCTCGCAGTTTTGTTGCAACAGAGTTTTATATTTATGTTCTGTTCAAATTAAAGTCTAATGTTGGACTATAAGGTGGTGCACTTTAATAGACTTTGCTACTTTTAATTCTGCACACTACAAAAAAACTTCTCTACCTCAGTTCTTATCCTGCATTATATTCCATATCTGACATTTCTTAATATCTATATCTCCTATATTTAACCACCCAGCACTATATCACCTTCTGCACTACATTCACTTCTTCTTTAAATAGTCCTGTATCTCAGTTGTTTACCCTGCACTATATTCATTTTTAACAGTTCTTCTGCACATAGCATATTTTGTTTTATACTCTGTATTACTTACATGTGTCTTGTTGTGTCGTTTTACTAACATGTGTACTACTCACCTGTGACGTTTTTACTAATATGTTTGCACTATGGAACTGTGATGCTGGAAACTGGAATTTCCCTCGGGATCAATAAAGTTACTATCTGTCTATCTATCTATAACAGCCTGTAAGCTATAGGCTGCTATAGCAGTGCAGCACCAGGCCGCGCCACTGGGGGAGTACGGATGCTCTCTCTCTCTCTCTCTCTCTCCCCCACTTCTGTTTTTTTCACTCTTCTGACGTCAGCAACCTGCAATTGAACGAATGAACTAACGAACGAACGACCGACCAAGCCCCTACCGGAGCTACCGGGAGGCAGTAGAGAGTTACAGAGCGAGTCCCCGCCGCCCGCCTCGGAGGAGCCAAACGGAGGAAGGTCCACTGTGAGCCGCCGTGAGAATCAAACGATGCGAGCGCTGCTCCCCGCCGCCAAGTGACGTTAACACACAAACCTACCGTCGACGAGTGGAGAGGAAGAAGAGAACCGTTACCGTGATTTACCGACAGAGAACCCAGAAGAGGGACGGACGGACAGACCACCAACCGAGACCACGCTTTGAGACAACCCGCGGTGGCTACATCGAGTTGTGTCTTCGCTCCGTGGATCAAATCGAGAGGATCCCTGATTTAAATGCTTTAACGGGGCCGTACCCCCGGTTCGAGAGAGAGAGAGAGAGAGAGAGAGAGAGAGAGGGATCCGAAGGCTCAGCACAGAAAAGGAGGAAATTAACCAAGAAAAGGGGGAAAAAGGGGATTTGCAAACCAGCTTTTGTTTCCACGCACAAGTTTTCATTGAATCCACCCTTTTCATTGCTTTTTTTTTCCTGCCGTGGATCCCGGTGTCGGTAACGCTATCAAGCTGTGTTCTCTAACCATGGGATGTACTCTGAGCGCAGAGGAGAGGGCGGCTCTGGATCGGAGCAAAGCCATCGAGAAAAACCTCAAGGAGGACGGTATGACCGCGGCCAAAGATGTGAAACTGCTGCTGCTCGGTAAGAGAGTTGAGTCGCCTTCCCGTAGAGCCCCGTAGAGCCCCGGCATAGGGGGGGGGGGCGAAAGGTGTGGTGTGTGAGGGGGTGGGCGTCTGGTAAAAGATCACCATCACTGGAGATACTGGTGGAAATATATGAAAAACATGACGTCTATCATAAGCTAAAAAAAACAATATATGAACAAAAATCCCAAATATGGGCGTTGATTTGGTTGATTTTTTTTTTTACCCACTAAAAACACCCTGCCTTCTCATTACATCACTTTGAAGCCACCTGCTGTAATATGTTTTTATCCATTAAAAAAAAGTGCCAGGTGGGTAAAATGTCATTCTGCAGATTCAGTCAGGATGTAGGTAAAAGGTGGGAGCTACATTAGAGGAGATAACTGCAGATGGGTGCTAGAAAAAAATGGCAGTATGCAGCAATGGAGGGCCAAGCACAGGCAGGCAGTGTTGGTTCATTGGTTTGGGGCGGGAGATTGATTCATTGATTCTTTGTGGGGAAGTAGCCTGTTGTAAGTATTTAATCTCTAGGACTGACTGAATTGAAAGATGGAGGATTGAGGGGAATACAAAAGGATGTTAAGGGAAGAAAGGGTGCAGCCACTCTCTCCATCTTTTTTTTTTTTTTATCTCCACCCCACTGCTGCTGCTGTGCTTATTCACTTAGGTTTTTAAGAGGCTGGTTCTCCCTTTCTTTCTCTCTTTCTCTCTTTCTCTCTCTCCCACCCCCTCCTCTCTCTCCCACTCTGTCTCCATCTTGCTCCCTCACACATACATACACACACACACACACACACTCACACATACACCGTGTTTACATTGTCTTCTTGTCTCTTATCCCTCAGGGGCTGGAGAGTCAGGGAAAAGCACCATCGTCAAACAGATGAAGTAAGTCTCTAATAAGCACGGTCTGATAACCCTATAGAGTGGACGTGTGTCCCTCTCTCGCTGGGCCATGTTTTTATCTTGGAAAAGCACGACTGTTGACCACACAGCACCCCTGACCTCCCTCAACCCTAACTGGCCTTGTCAAACATCTGCCCAAGCTTCACTCTTTCAACCCTGTTCAAACACCTGATGTTGTCTATGTGGGTGGAAAGATTGGGTGTAGGGAAAAATAATGTAGGTGCAGTGATTTACTGTACTGCTATGTATGCATGGGGGTGCTGTATAATTATATAATAGGCTGTTCTAACATATGTGTCATGCAAGTAGATCATTCTGTTACCATCTATACACCCATCATCTTCACTCCGGTTATAATAGCAGTAACATTTACTGAAATAGTTGCTTTAAGCTTGCTTTAGTTAAAAGGTTCAGATTTGAGGTGTGGCCATATCACCAGACCTAGTTAGAAATAAATAGTAATCTTGGAGCAAATTTAAGTAATCAACACCAATTTTAACTCACATTTTAGTTGTGAACACACAATTTGAGTTTTAGTATTACTAATGTGTTTTTTTAATTGATATCACATAGTTGTAGGATAAGGTGCAGACAAGGCAACCTCGAATCACACACTTGTGCATTTGCTGTCCACAATAATGCTGCTGAAATGTTATATACTGCAGGTTTTGTATTAAAAGCTATAGTAATACAATGTGGAGGGTTTAGTTTATGTAGACAATACTGTCCACCTACTTAAACAAAAATGTATGATAATATTCCCAGTTGAGTGTCTCTTCAGAACATTAACACTGAGTTCATGACCAAATGCCACTTCTGCTACTACAGTATTACTGTATAGTTTATTTATAGAGCTGAAACAAATACTCCATTAATTGATTAGTTGATTGGCAGACAGTTAATCGGCAACTATTTATAGAATCGTTTCAAGGTCCAGTGTGTAGGATTTAGGGGGATTTATTGGCAATATAAATGGAATATAATATTCACAACTATGTTTTCATTGTTGTATAATCACCTGAAACTAAAAATCGTTGTGTTTTCGTTAGCTTACAATGAGGCCTTCCGCGTATTTACATTACCCGAAGGCCACCGTAGGTTCTCAGACATGCTTGGAAAGGGAGGGGCGAGTGGTTGTCTGCAACCTCACCGCTAGATGCCACTAAATCCTACACATTAGTACTTAAAGTATTTTTTTCTCATTTTAAGATGTCAGCCAGGGCTTTAGGAAATTGTAAATATCGTTTTTTTTTTACATTTTAATTAATTGTGAAATCGCTAATTTGAGTAAACAATAATGAAAAGAAATTGCTATTTGCAGCTCTAATATATTTTTTTTAACCCAAAATATGAAAGAACTACTTTATGTTATGCCACAACCGGTCACCACTGGCTGCCTTAGCCTACAATACATTTACGTAAATACCATTATGGCTGTGTCAGCGTCTGTTAAGGCCTACTTAGTAACCAGGGGTCAGTCCAATAGAGCTATGATAAAATACCACCACTAGCTTTACCCCTGTAGGGACTTAATGTGTACCTGTGGTACTTAGCAGTGAGTTTAGTGGCTTAATTAAAGCTGTCTTTTTTTTTTTTTTTCCAATGGTATCATTATAATGTCCTTTTAATACTGTTCTCCTATAGGGACTTGTCTGTGGTGCTTAATTTAGAAATTCTTGCAACCTTATCACACTTTAATAGTATTTCTGTATTTACTATATCACTGCATTAATCCTATAATATATCTACAGGATTTACTGTAGTCCCCCAACCCCCCCGTCATTTTATCTGTAATCCAGTCGTGACATATGGTTTCTCTTCAGTCTCCTCTGCTGCGTCATTTTACAGACAGCCGAGTGCGTTTTAGCTGATAATAGGCTTTGGTTGTGGTCGTATATAGTGACATATCACATGAGGACATGATTCAGTGGATCCAGATGAGCCTGTTTCTCAGCTGTTAATGGTCATTCCAGCAGCGCAGCACCTTCTGCACACTGACTGACCAATGCTCCCAGTGGGTTCATTGAATATACAGTATATAGTATAGGCCAATACCTTCGGAGCAACTCATCGATTCCATTTGACTGTGGGAATCACACATTTCTGTGACTTGGGGTGATGCAAATTAATATTAGCAGATGGCTGTGTTAGTCCACGTAGGCTGGAGCCTACTATGCTAATAC
Organism: Sebastolobus alascanus; assembly: GCA_916701645.2. NCBI lineage: Eukaryota > Metazoa > Chordata > Actinopteri > Perciformes > Sebastidae > Sebastolobus > Sebastolobus alascanus. The sequence continues at coordinate 5,959,619 of CAKAOJ020000006.1, forward strand.
TGCAGATATAATGGGATGCTATTCTTGGCCAGGTCTCCCTCGTAAAAGAGATCTTTGATCTCAATGGGACAAACCTGTTTGAATAAAGGCTACAGAAGTGAACATTGAGGTTATTGCTGCTCATTGTTACATACCAAAGACACACAGTATGGGTCTTTAAGATTACTATTCAATTAATTTTATAGTATTTCTTGACTGAAAGGAGAGAGCGTGGTGTGAACCAGCTGAAAGGACACTGGCTCTCTTTCTATCATTCCAGCCATGCCACCTCCGCGTCTCTGTTGTCTGATTACAGCCTACAAGCTATCCTTGCTTATACATGAGCTGTTGAAACTGCATCTGGCAGACAACATTGCCTGTTAATTGTTAAAAATATATATATTGACCATGAATGATTTGTTGCTTCACACCAGGCGCACATTTCAGACTACGGTAAATGCAGTAGTGCCGCCTTTCTGTCCTCCAAATTTCTTCCAAACTGGAGTTATTTGCTTGAGTGGCACAATTTGAAACCAAAATGTGTATTTTTCACAATACGTTCAAGTATTTGTACTCCTATACAAGGGGAATCTGAAGCTGCTTTTCAAGTGGTGGACAGCGCCCTGTGAGGGAAGCCTTTACGTTCCTGTTCAGAGACGCTCTGCTATTTCCGGAACCGCATCAGAGGAGTGGAAAGCCCTTACTGCATTTTCTTTCACAGTGCTTTGAACATCTGGGGCGTATTCAAGTGACCAATTGTGTGTGCGAGTGTGTTTTCTTCAGAGAGCGACAGAGATGAGTGGATTAGATTTAGATTTCATGGTGTGTATATTGAGCTGCAGTGTGTGTTGCAGCTGTGCATGTGATCTCAGTCAGTGGAAGGAAGTCTAATACCGCTCTGTACAATACAGCGGAAAAATACTGCAATTGTGCCCACCTGCTAAGACTGCTAGTTTTAGAGTCTATATTCTATATTAAGATATTTTATGGAAATTACTTTTGAAATGCGCTTTGGCTGCAATAATTTACCAAGCAGCAGTACGTGTGTCTTCCAGAGCTCTCCTTTGAAACACAGATTATTGCTTTCTCAGATGATGCAATCACTGAGTGGCAATAACTCATGACCGAGCACTGATAACATCTCTGAGGGGAGCACAGGTGCATTTTGGTGTGTTTGTGTGAGAGAGTGGATTGCAGTTGTGCATGGACGAGTGAGTTATCAAGGTGTGAAGCTACAGCACAGTCTAATGGAAGGGAAAGGAATGACGAGGCGAAGAAGACACTGTGCAGGAAAATGGAATTTAAAGGAAAAGGACTTCGTAGAGAAACGTGTGAATGACTGGATTGCGTATGTTTGTGTATCCATATACTGTATACATGATTGCCTGTCAGTGAGTGTAATATTTGGGCTGGCAAACCCAAGGGACTTGGCCATGTGTGAACAACATATCTCTATCTTGTACGTAGGGGTGTGTGTGTGTGTTTGTGTGTGTGACACCATCTGTTTATGGTGCCTGTGTGTGCTTAAACGTGTGCAAAGGTCCTCTCGCTGCCCAGCTGGTAAACTGACCTCTCCTGCAGTGCTCACTGTGTGCGTGAGCGTGTGAGGAAAAATAATTTCATGTAGTAATACTTTCATGCAATTGAGCAGAACCAAGGAAGCCGCTGCTTGGCACAGCCACTAAAAAAAAAGTGGGGGAAAAGATTAGAGGTCCTAGGGCGGCCCCCTCCCATTTGTTCTTTTCAAATTCTGTGTGAGTTGTTTGAGCTCTGCTTCAGGGGCTGGTTCTATAAGGGCAAACTCCAGAGATGGATATTAGTTTAGGGTAGGGTCGGGCGATATTGAAATTTCCCTACTGACGATATTGCTTTAAGAAAGAAGACGATATACGATATTATCGTCCAAAAAAAGCGGAAGAGAGACGCACGTAGATATAAATATCTATGGACTGGAGACACATATATTGCAATACATAAGTGGCCACAATGTATAGACAGTTAGTGCTATTTTACACAAGGACATGCTGAGATCAATAAATCAGATCAATAAGCTGGTGACTAGTAACTGCCCTCGTACAGTCTCGCCACCGTTTATATTTTGTAACATTTGATTGAGGGCTGACTGCTCACCGTGGGAGGAGTTTTGGTCCATCTGCTCTTTGTGGAGGGAGTCGGTGGCAGACTTGCGTATTCTGGATAGTGAGTTTTAAGATGGGAGCGGAGATTTGTGGCCCTTCCATCTTTAGTCCCGACTTGTTTATCACACAGTTTACAAATTACTTCTTTCGTTCATGTTCTCTGGCTCTCTTTTTAGTTTGGTTTAAAACCAAAGAATCGCCAATGACCCCCCTTCTGCCCGTCAAACAAGCGTGCAGGAGACCAGAGAGAAAGACGTTGTGTGTTCAGCTCTCAGTACTTTTGTAGCTTCTAACTGAATCTCCGACTTCACTGTTTCTTCTTTCAGATGTGCTTTATTTTACCGTTTCGCTTTTCAGCTGCATAGGAGTCGTTTTAAGTTGCTGCTGATGAAAACCCAACATTTCCTGATTTTGCTGCTTCACAATGAAAACTTTTAAATGACAAAATAACGGGGGACTTTATTATGAGGACCATTATCGTGGCCAATCAATAGTGTGTCTAACGATAATCTCGTTATATCGCCCAAGCCTAGTTTTGGGGCTGTTGTCCTTTTGAAAAACATACGATTAATTGGTTATTTTTTAAAAGGAAACTTGATCATACACCTTAAGTTCACCTTATTCGTCATGGTTAGTGGAGGAGAGTGGGGTTGGTTGGGAAACTTTTGTATCAACGCCAACTAACCTTCCAATGCTCACAGACTACTTGAACAGTAATGACAATAATTCGATCCCTGAACAGATACAGGTGTCTGCTAACAACTTATCAAGTTTTTTAGAGCCCAACCCAAATGAGAAAGGCAACATTTAGTTAAAAATGCATTTTTCCCAAAATGCGGGCTACCAAGGACGGTTGGGACAGTGGGTAGGGTTGGTTGGGACACCTTGTTCTGGGCTAAAAAAACATCATTTAAATTGAAAAAAATTCAGACTAAATTTGAACACCTTATATTTACAATGTCACTTGTTCACACATTTCTTTGAGAAAAGTAAAACATTTGTAAAATGATTATACTTTCATAAATATGCTGAGATATGGAATTTGGCGAAAAAGGGTTTCTGACCGTCTGCCACTTGAGTAAACATTCACTGAGTGACTTCACAGTGGGTCTTATTCAGTTAGGAAAAGCCTTTGTCTTGTTTTTGTCTGTTTTTTGTTGAATTGTAGCAAGGTAGGAACTATAAACAATGCTGTCCCAATGGTCCCCGGGTTCCTGTCTGAACCGTTCCAGGGAGGGCAGACACACTTTCAGTATGATAGAAGTTAAATAACAAAAGAGCCAAAAATTTACTTACATGCTATATATTTTAAAACTGTGACTAAAAAGGAGTAAAGGAGCACTGGAAGGAGTGCTCCAAAGTTTAAATAACACTAATGATGTCATCAGGGATATCTGGACTTGGGCTTGGATAAACCAAATTTATAATAGGAAGCGTGTGTTACAAACTGGGGCATTGTGTGTGAAAGACATGGGCATTTACCAAAGTCTAATGAAAGATGCTAACAAGTTGCATTATGGGAAATGTAGTGTGTGTTTTTTTTTAGCTTTATCCATACTTGGTACTAAAAGTTAGGATATCTCGGCCTCAGCTTTAATTAAGCTTTTAATTTTGCTGAAGCACCCCTTAAAATCAAATCAACTGATGGTCCTAATCAGTCGTGTTTGCTCTGAATATGCTCAGAAACTACATATTGAGCAATCTGGAGAGAGAGATCTAGTAGGTACTTTGAGAAAGTGAGCACAGTGAGTCTTCCTGACTTCTCTAGGCCAGAGGAGTCACACCATGGCATCTTTTCATACCTGATTAAATCTCAAGGTAATTTCTATGTCAATCATTAACAGTTTACAACCCATATAAAACTACAACTGTAAAGTGCATTTATCCTATCACGTCTTACGTTCTGAATAGCTGAATAGCAGCAATAGATATGGCCTCTATTACCCACATGACAATGTTGAGTTGTAGTTCAATAACACACTTACTAATTTTATACTCGAACAGGGCAAGGCCAATGCTCTGTCATATGATTTAATCATCCTTGTTTATAGCTATTGAGAATGTCTGTAGTAGTAGTAGTAAGTATCGGGACTCAAGACACATGGACAGTTCTGCTTTTTAAACGCAAGCGCTCCTCATTGTTCATTGTAGCCCATATAACATGGCTCAAATACTTTGCCAAAAGTAGCTGCGTTCAGTATTATTTAGAATAAATGAAAAATTCTGTCCAATCCTCTGCCATTAGGATCTGAGGATCAACTCATTCAGGCAGTCAGTCGCTGTGTGTATAATATACAGAGCTTCACACCCTCTCTCTTTCTCCTTTTCTTCATCTCTGGCTTGCTCTTAGAATATTTGTGTGTGTTTGTGCCACGCTGACATGATCGGAGGCGACCGGCCGAAGGGAGAACAAACGCTGTCCGTCCCTCACGGCTGCACTGCTTCCCACAGGCTGTTCCCACCGTGTGTGTGTGCAAGTTTGTGTGTGGTTTCTCTAGAACAGGAGATAATTAGGTTTAAGCCTCAGAAGAGGACAATAAAAGGGGGAAGGGGAGGAAAAAAAGGTGGTGGTGTTTTGTGCAGAGAGGGAGAGGGAGAGGGGAGGGTTATAGATGGAGGAACATAGAAAGGGTGCTTAAATGAAGGGAAATAAATGCTCAGAAAGAAAGAGAGGAACAGTGTGTAAGTGGGCATAGAAAGGAGTGAACTGGAGAAAATAGGAAGTTTGATAATGTGGATAACGAGAGAAAGGGAGGAGGATTACAGAGACACCCAGCAGCAACCAGGGAGGAAAATAATTTTCTTTCTTCAAAGGGTAAAGTGATGTGGGAGTGTGAAAAAGAGACGGGAGGAGAGAGAAAAGGGTGAAGGGAGGATGAGTGTGAATGAGGTTGGGGAGGTAAGAGGAGGGAAGCGAAGCCATTTTGAGCTAGAGGAGAGAGATTGGCAAGTGAAAGAACATATTCTCACTTATTAAGCAAGCTAGAGGAAGTGAAAAAGCGAGGCGAGGACAGGGTTGTCAAGGTGCAAAGGGTACTTCTTCTTCTGAACTCTGTTCTCGATAATTATTAGCCTCGTTTTCGGTTCGACTCAAGGAGAGAAAGTAGAGAGCAAAAAAAAAAAGGGAAAGAGAGGGAGGTGTCAAGAGAGGGGGGGGGGGCTCATGTTGTCACCAACTCAAGTGCTCCATGAAGAGACCGTCTGTAACTGGTCATCTCCAACAGTCTGTCAGCCAGATAGTCATCCTTCATTGGTTAAATATAGCCGTGGGCGTGCTCCTCGGGGGAATGATTTGATTGGCTGCCTCAGTGAGTTGTGAAATAACAGCAAGGCAACATCTCATGACAGCGGTGTGTGTGTGTGTGTGTGTGTGTGTGTGTGTGTGTGTGTGTGTGTGTGTGTGTGTGTGTGTGTGTGTGTGTGTGTGTGTGTGTGTGTGTGTGTGTGTGTGTGTGTGTGTGTGTGTGTGTGTGTGTGTGTGTGTGTGTGTGTGTGTGCGTGCGTGCGCTTGCACGACATAGCAGTCTGTGATAACAGTGTATGTATTTAGCTTTTGCATCCTATTTGCATTTTGTAAATAGGCAGCCGGGCGACTAACAAACTTTATCAAAGCAGATGTACACTTAGACACGCAAACACACTATCCCAAATGAAGAAACTTCTCTTTTTCATCTAATTTTGTCAGTTTGCCTTAGTCTTTTTTTAGTCTTTAGTCTCATTACTTCTTTCCTTCTTTCTTTGTGGACTTGCACTCAATTTAGCACGGTCAAAGCTTGTACAGTAAGATGTAGGGATGCTAATTTTGTAAAAAATTCTTAACCAATAAGCGACCCTCGTTAACCCATTATTAACCGTTAACCGATAAGATTTGTGCCTCGCGTGCAGCGGTGTGCCAGCTGCAGTGTATGAGCACAACAGACATCTGAGTCCCCAGTTCACCATCAGGAGAGCTACTGTAGCACCAACGGTGCTGCGTGTAGTGTCGCAGACATGCAGCCACGTTCCCAGTAAAAGTCTCCAACGCACATTTAGTTTAGTTTAGCAGGTTGTCCGCTGATTCTGCCCGGCGTAACGATACTCTGTCTGCCCAGGTAACGATAGCGATTGTCCGACAAACAGAGTGATTTTTGGGCTACGTTAGCAGCTGTAGCTCTGCTGGGAGCTTCGTGCTCGCCGCCGCTCTGTCATTGCGGCGTATCTTTTGCGAGTGCCCGACAGACGGTGTGTGTGTGGCGGCGGGGAGTGGGGGGAGGTCGGTGGCGTTATAGCTGCTAACGTAGGTGTAGCAGACAGTGTGTGTACAGTTTATTTGTCGGTGGATAAATGCTACGAGGCTACAACTCGCTCCGCTTAAGCAAGCTCAAGACCGGAGCCAACTTCCTGTATCTTGCAACGCCGGCTCAGACTCTCTTAAGGTGGACCAGCTTTTCTGCTTAAAGAGACGAGCCGCTCCTCTGAGTTTTTCTCAGCTTTTTAATTGATTATTAATATTTCTTTTAACCATTTAACCGATAGCATTAATCGGTTAAAATGCTTAATGTCGGTTAACGGTTAAACGGTTAATTATTAACATCCCTAGTAGGATGCTTTTAGACAATTTATCAAAAAAATATTGCCACTAAAAGCAACACTGCTAACTAGGGATGCCACGGTGAGGAAATCTTCCCACCAGTTAATAAACTTGTGACAACATCGGTGTTACCGATTACACCGGACATTTTACAAGAAAATATGACGCTCAATATGTGTAGAGCGCTTATTTTGATCTTCAACGTTGGATGGCTGTGTGTCTGGCCTCTCCGGTCGGGCTTTTGCTGCGAGGCTGCAGGTTTCCACCTGGAGCCGCTGCGCAATGTACGCCGGTCGTGACCGCTCCGTCCCCCGCATGGCGATTACCTAATTAACGTTATGTTTCCCTTATAGCGTTAGGTTTAAATCAGAAATATTGCCAAATTGGCGCTTTGGCTTTTCACTTTGACACCAAATCCTCTGCCATCGTCTTGAAGTCAACTCTCTCTAGTCCCTTGTGTGTGTTATATGACACCTGCTACTCTGTGCTGTGACTCTGTACGGAGCAGACACTTTCACTTTCAGTTTGTAGCGTCCATCGTCCGACTATGTATTGATAACAAGGCGCTGAAACGCAAAAATTACATAAATGGGTTTTATTTATGTAAAAAGCAAAATGGTATGTATGCCTGAACACCGCGTAACATCGGTAACACCAACTACCGCAGCAAGCCTACTGCTAACAAACAAACATTTAAACACATTTGAATGTTTTTTCTGCCTCCGTGCCAGTGACAGCCGTGGACAGAGGCATTATATTTTCAGGTTGTCCGTCCCATTCTCAGGAATGCAATATCTCAGGAATGCATGTGTGTGGAATGGATGTAAACTTTAAGTTGACTGGCTGTCAGAGGCACACAACCGCAAGGCGGTAATTCTATTTATGACGTGTAAAAGGTCATCAGTGCCTTTTAAAGATCATGAACCAAATGCAACATTTAGAGATATTGTAGATGTGTGAGGCAGCTGTGTACCTAATGTAGTCAGCTATAACCTGTTGTACACAGGACACAATTAACAATTTTAACTAATCAAATGAATTAAATTCATCTGTCAGCCATATGCATTACACTAAGGCAAGAGTCAAAAGTTGTTGCTTCTATCAGGCGTCTTGTGCAGGAGGATAGGAACCATGTGGTGATTGGTATCAGATCAGAGTAGGTTTCAGTTTGTCCATGAATAAACACTGCAAGTCCTCAAGACCCAAATAAAGTTCACGTTTCTTGCTTCTGCTAAAATGAAGGGGGTTAGCCCCGAAGTGAGCATCAACTTCGGCCCTGGTCTGGAAGTTAAAGTAGGAACGTTTAACCCGTGTGTTCGTCTGATTATATGTGCATGATTAAAGTTGATGCCTTGTAATGCGGCAATAAATAGGCTATTTTTCTTTTTTTTTTTGAAGGTGTGGGGGATTAGGGGTCCGTCAAGTCCCAAGTTTGAGAACCTCTGCTCTAAGCCATGTCGGCTCTATTTCTTGGTGTGCGCAGGGTCGGTATAAGACCAGGTCAATGTGACTGTGTGTGTGGTCCGCGCGTTAATCAGGGCTTCTTATAAAAAACAAAGGTCTTTTGTGGGAGGAAATTTTGTGTGTGTGTTTGCATGCTTTTTCACATATACACAATTGAGTGTGTTTTTGCTGTTGTTTGTGTGCATACGTTGATGTGGTTGTGTGAGTGTGTTAGACCTATTTGGCAGATTTCATGTCAGTTCAGTGCGCTGCGAGACAAAGGAGTCTTGTTACAGTGACCACACTCAGCTGATATAAAGTCAGCTGATGGTGACTGTGGCTGGGTTTGGAGCTGGAAGAGTGTAATGCATGCTTGTATGCCTGTCTTTGTATCACACCTAATGTGCAGAAATGTGCAGGAATAAATAGGCCTACTACTTTTGTGATTTTTGTTTTGGCTTGTTGGACAGGTGTTGATTCCATTTTATGATAATAATTGTTCTAGCTGTGTTTGTAACGTATTGGATTGCATTATATTGTAAGGTTTTGCTGTTGTTTTTCCCCCTCCATATACAGTATTTAATTCATATGGACAAAGTATTAGAAATAAACACTTTTCAGTATAATGCTGTCTGATACAACACCACCACAGTGGAACAGAAACAGAACAATTTAAGTAGGTAGGTCTATTGCATTGCTTACTTTGCATTACATCATACAGGGGTTGTATTTTTCACTCTGTGTAAAACCGTCTTATTAACATTGATATGATTTTTAGATTCCAGTTTGGTGTTTTGTGAATACAGGAAGTAGGTGGGTAGCTTAATGTCTTCATCTGTTTTTGAATCACTGACAAAATAGAATAGAAAGCCCACTTGAATGTCTCTACAGTGCTGTCAGGTTTTCAAACCAGACTGAGAGTCTACGGGCCATGCTAGTGTCTCTCCAAAGCTGTTCTTGTTCTTTTAGCTTAATGCTAATGCTAGAATGGCAACATGCTCACAGTAGGAATGCTAACATGTTGGTGTTTAGCAGGTAAAATGTTTATCATGTTTACCATCGTCATTGTTTAGCATGTTAACATGCTAACATTAGCGAATTAGCACTAAACACAAAGTACAGCTCATGCTGATGGGAATATCATTTTTGCAGATATTTGGTCATAAACCTAAATATTGGGCAAATTATAGTTTTGAACAGGTGGTGATGGTGATAGATGGAGAAGTTAAGGGATCAGCAACGTCATTACAATTCATCCTTTCATGAATGTTTGTTTTCAAAATTTCATAGAAATAGTTGTCAAGACACATCACTCAAAACCAAGTGGTGGACCGACCGACAGACCAACAGTGCCATCCCCAGAGCCACGCTGCTAGCATGGCCAATAAAAAGCTTGAATGAATTAGGTCAAACATGTAATTAGTTCAAATTAATTACATTTAAAAAAGCTTTAGTCTCCACTAATAAGACAAATAGGAGTTCTTTGCTGTACCTCAGCCAGACCAGAGCCATGTATCTGGTTGTTGGGATTCAGGAAGGTTCCTTTCGTGTGTTTCCACTAGATGACTGGGCTTTCCTTGGTTTGAATCCCTCAAAGTAAGTAATTAATATTGACACAGGGGAAGACAGGAGAGCTGAATAATTACATTTCGACCTTGTATCTGGGACGACCTGATTAAACCTGTGGTCCCTTCTGTCTCTCTCCCCGTCTCTTATTCCTTCCAACAGTCTGGAAGATCCATCAATCTACCATTGACTCAAATTGCCTGTAACAGAGCACATGTTGACTTATACCAGCAGGCTTAAATATTGATGTTATCAACTGCTCCTGGAGCAACCACTTCCTATAATTGTACTGTCAACTGGAAATGCAGAACAAGAGTCACTATTTCTTTACATCACTTCATGCATGCCTTCTTTCCTGTAATGCTAAAAACAAATCTATAGATTGTTGGTACTTCCTTGTTAATGGCTATTGGCTTTTCTACATTTCACAAGTGACATATTTATATATTCCTTTCCTTTTGAAGTCTACTGGCAACAGAGACTACAAATTATGGTTGTAGCTAAGATTTTACAAATGCCAAGATCTGTCAGTACCGGCCAATATAAAGCACTACATGACCTTTGGTCAACAAATCACTAGGCGTACAACTTATCACAAAACTCACGGTTTGGATCGTATCGTGGTTTTGAGTCACGGATCGGATCAACAGATAAAAAAGGGAACAAATATAACTTTTAGAGATGCCCCGATCATGTTGATGCCGATTGTCGATGAGCCATATCGGCCGATACAGATCGGTTTTGTTTTCTTACAGTAGCTGGTCTCCAGACTATTTTTGTTTCACCGCTGTCCCGAAAAATCATTTCAACCACCCCGAAGTCAGTGTAAACCGTCAAAAAAATTGAAAAATTATCCTTTTACTTTGTTATAGTCATCTATTGTGGTTATTTGCATAAAAACACACAATTCAATTTTTTAGGAAATAAAAAAAAAAAGTATTTTTATTGATAAAAATATTGGCATCAGTAGTTTTAATGATGTATTATAAGCTGCTTAGAGCAAGTGTTAGGAAGTCAAGCAGGTCATAATTCCCTCTCTGATATCTTTATTTATATGAAAACATCTCCTTCAAACAACTGTATTTATTCAAGTTTCTCACCAAAAACTACATTTTACAAAATTACATTTGAACACATCATGACAACGTTATAATTTACCTTCACCCAATGTTAATTTTTACTGAATAGAGCCTTAAAGCATGGTAGCTAGGTAGAGGAAAAATTGGTGCTTGTAGTTGGCTTTTCTTTATCTGAGAAGAGAATCATATTATATTGTCATGTATGAATTATTCTTTCTCCAAATTAGCAGTCGAAGATGCTGAGATCCAACCTGAAATGTTAAAGCATAGTGGTGTGATGGGATGAGCCAGTTAGCCAATATTACAGTTACAAAATGGTTCTAAAAACTGACCACATATGGTCAGCAGCTGTATCATCATGGCCAGCTAACAAAAATACACTCATGATGCCCAAATAGTGATTTCTAATGGGAGTATCCTCAAAGGGGAGGAACATTTAACAAGCTTATCCCTTTGATTTCAGAAGCACAGTGCGGAGACTAATGCTACTGCCTGGTTTTCCAGACAATATAAAAGATTTTGAATGTATTTGGATTAGAAATATTCATAGAAAATCCCGCAAATATTAACTGAATTAAAAGGCTTCAGTACAAGGTTTTGGGTGTGACTCTTTGTGCAGCTGTTGTTACCGAGCTGTTAATTAAGCAACGGTTATGACACTGCACTCTCTGCAACTGTCACACTGAGCTTTGCCAGGTGAGCACCTGTGTGCAGGTGGTGTGCTGCATGTGCACCTATGTTTCCCTGTAGAAATCAGTCATTGGGGAGGGAGGAAGGGTGCAACGCTGTGTTTTTTAATTAACAGTTGATTGCAAATGGAAAAGGAAAGGAAGCAGGATGAGACAGGAGTAAAAAAAATAAGAAGACATGATTAGGAATGAGGAGTGAGAAGAGGAGAAAGAGACAATGGCAGAGAGTGGGAGAGGCTGACAGGGAACAAGTATGATGTTAGGTAAGAAATATACAGAGAGTGAGAGAGAGAGAGAGAGGTGGCGCAGGAATAAGGGATGGAAGAGGACTTAGCAGAAGAGAGAGGCAGATAGAGATAACATGTGACAGTGAAACAGAGAGATAATGGCAGACAGGTTTAATGAGGTCTTCCCAGATGTAATGCTGAACTGTAATTATTCTGTTCTCCTGTCTGCCTGGGTTTATACGCATGTGTGTGTGCAGCTCCTAACATCCCTCCTGAACTAGTCTGAAGCAGACTGTGTCCGTTGGCACAAGAAGTATTCATCAGCACATGACCAGAGCTGGAGCCAGGACTCCTCTCCAGCAGGGGGATTCATCATTAGACTCAATAACTGAACGAGGGTGGAAACTCCTAATCTACCTGTCACAGTGGAAATGTTGTGCCTCTCCACATTATACTGGTTGTTAGTAGATAAGATTGAAGTGACATTGGAGAAGTGGCACGATGGTCAAAGACATGAGCTTTTTCTTCCTTTTTTTACTTATAATCGAACATGCAAATAGTCACAAATGTGGAGGTAAATCAGTGAGTTTTTCTTAGGAGATTGTTATCAAACCTTTGAAATGCTGCACGTGGTCATTGATCCAATGTTATTAGGGATGCACCAATTTCGCCGATACCGACGTTCGGCCGATATTGCCGCCGTATTGTAGTCCTGCGGCTCCGCCATGGGTCCATCCAGCCCGGACAGCTGAGGCATCGAAGCCCGAGGTGGCACCAGCAGAGCGGAGCTTTTCATCCACCCCCTGGCAGTGTTCTGCGCTATTAGGCCACTAGTTAATCGATCGTGGATGGCGTCTTTCTCGTCGTTCAGAATATACTTGGGCGGGCGTTAATATATGGGTGGCCCACCCAAGTAAATTCTATGTGTGGGAAACACTACTTATGTTTCTAATCGCTTTTTCATTTACATTTAATTTATGTTTCACAAAATTAATGTTTTTGTTGGGCTACGGTATGTAAGGAGGTTACTGAAACATTATTCTCATTGAGTAGGTAGTTAGCTAAAAAGGCTTTTGAAGCAGTTATTTAAAAAAAAAAAATCTTTCAATTGAAAGAAGGTTATATTAAATGTTGTTTCATAACTTTAACTACTACACTTGTATTTGATTGAATTGGTGCTCATCCAAAGACGGTGTAATGAAATGCTGAATGACTTTAAAACAGCTCAGTTATTTTTTTTTATAATTAGAAGTTCTTTGTTTCCAGTTATCTCTATCTCAATATTTGTTGAGAGATTTTACTCAAAACCACAAATGCCAACCTCATGGTGGCGCTAGAGGAAAGGTCAGAGGATCACCAAAGTCATTAGGAAACCGTCAATTTTTGTACCAAAGTTCATGGCAATCCATCCAATAGATGACATATTTTGATACTAGGGCTGTCCCCAATACAATATTTTGGGCATCGAAGCTTCGATGAGAAATATTCGAAGGTAGTCAAAGCTTCGTGGTGCAGCAGGCTGACATGTAACAAACAGTGATATCCGTCTGAGAATAACTAATAATAATGAATGTTGAATATAAGTAATGAATAATGTTGTGGGATTATTCCTTATTTCATAGGCTATTTTGGGATGTACTGTATACATTATTATTACATACTTATAGTATATATAAAAAAAAGAAAACAAAAATTAAAAACGAAGCATTCGAATAGTGATTTGGAGGTCGAATACTATGGCAACGGTTGAAGACTCGAAGCATTTGGGTCAGCCCTATTTAATATGGACCAAAGTAGTGAACCAATCGACCAACTACGGGTGTTTTGAAGAAGAAAAAAAAAAAAGATAGCGAGCCCAGAGCATGGAGGTGTTTGAGAGTATGTGTTCTAAGGATGCTACTGCTTGACATCAAGGTGTGATGGCAAGTGAGTGGAGCCAAATGACAGAGCAGCTGATGCCTCCATTTCACTGTGTGTATGTGTGTGTGTGTGTGTGTGTGTGTGTGTGTGTGTGTGTTTTTGTGTGTGTGTGTGTGCCAGTCGAGGTGGGGGCTGTATTTCTGACCCCTATGGTTATTTATAGCTTATTTTTTCTGATTATCTCCCTCTTCTTTCATGCTCTCTCTCTCTCATACCCATTATCACCCATCACATGTTTATCCCCTCTTTCTCCTTCACTCTTTGCACTTGCTCTAACACACTCACAGACACTCGCGCGCGCACACACAGTGTGTTGTGTAAGTAACTCTGTCCGGCAGTGTTGACAGGAGTTGGTCAGCGCGCACTTTGTCACGACTAAGAGCTCTGTCGTCAAAGACCACAAAGTGAGTGGATGCACAGCATAGCGATAAAGAACCAATCACACAGGGTCTTTGTGTGTGTGTGTGTGTGTGTGTGTGTGTGTGGCAACAATGCAGACCAGAGATAAATACCTAATTGCACAGTGTGGTTTTTAGACTTTGTGTTTATGTGTGTTCACATGAGTAGATAGGAGGATAAAAATATGAGTTTGGGGGATAATGGGAGACAGAAAGGAGAGAGGCAGGCATGTTGTGTTTGATATAATAATAATGTGTGTGTGTGTGTGTGTGTGTGTGTGTGTGTGTGTGTGTGTGTGTGTGTGTGTCTAAAGCCCATAAAGCAGAGAAGTCTTACATGGATTACAAGGTCCTCTCGTTTACTGTAGTTGTTGCTTGTTTTTTTTTATCTAGCAGTTTGTTTATGGTAGTCAGAGATGACCTTCTGATACAATGTTAATGCCACTGCTTTAAGCATCTGTCTGTCTGTCACTCTGATGGCAGGAGCCAGAGTCACCTTCACACAATAGACACTAGTTCCACATTTTAGGGACACTGAGGACACTTGACTTCAATGTTTTTTTAAGTATGAATCTTTATTGTAAATGCAATTTTGTTGTAGAACGGCACATATAAAAGGACTGTCATGTCGGCAATGCTTTTGTCACGAACTGTAGAAAAACACTCCTGAGGGGAGGATTTGAAGCTCTTTTTGAGTCACATCAAGTCTCACGGGTTGATGGTGCTGAAGAGTGGTTGCCATTACTTAATTGCCTGTAAGCTGGCCAATCAGCGTGGCTGGTTTAGCTCGCGGGCTGATGCTAATATCTGCTGAGATGCATCATTTTCCCCCACAGTGCAGCTGCATTAACACAAACACACTATACTGACTTTCTTAGCGCGATGTTTTAGGAAGAAATGTCCAAGGATGTGAAGTATATTCTCAACATGTAGTACTCATTGTGGTTGTGGCTAGCGTGCTAATGACAGGTGGAGCCACACTGGTGTGACTGAATGAAGTCAGCTGCTCATAAGGGTGCCCCCCCCCCCCCTCACCCACCATCCTAGGAGAAAACAATACCCTCGACCAATAAAGTGATTAATTCTGCTCCTCCATTGCTGTGTCTCAATTTGCGTACATCCGTACATACACTTGTTATTTAGAGTGTAGAAGTGCATTCACACTGCAAAGTATGGCAAAATGCTGTGCACTCCAAGTACCCGGATGTTGTTCTCAAAACTCAACGGTCGCCATCTTTGCCGCGTAGCAGAAGATGAGGGGCCACCAACATATTTCAAACTTGTGAAAATGGCGGGCGAAGAAGCTGCAACGGTTGCAATTGAAACAGCGAACACCGAACTATACAAATTAAAATAATACATGTGTTTTTTTTCCCTAAGCACCACTATAGCGTAGTCGGAGAGAAGCCATTATTGGGTTAATTTATCCATCTGAATTGAATTACTGCCGATACGGCGTGATGTCCGTGGCTGACTACCATCAGCTGATCTACTGAACTTCCGGTGATTGCACAACAGCCGTATGCGATTTGAGACAACACTACCCTGTCGATATTCACGCACTACGCAACTAAGTACATAGAGTGCACAGTGTACTACATGGAAGTGTACTAACGGAAGTATCCGAATTGAGACACAGCTCGGGTGTGATTAGTGCTTCATCATCTTTATTAGTTACTGGAAGCAGGAAATCTAGAGCATAGGTGTGCCCCATATCCATGCTTTACATTGGGAAAGTGACGAAATAATAGACAGTATGCATACTTATAAGAACAATTTTGGAGTGTGCTGTTGATGGACACTATTCTCCCACAATGCAATGCACAAAGGAAATGGGGGAGCTTCTCATAGCTCATAGGTGATGAGACACCTTCAGAAAGATCTTGGGAAAACATTTCACAGTTTGATTTACGTCCAACATCACACACACTGAAGCATTTGCTGTTTGTAGAAAATGCCTGGTTTCAATTAGTAGGGGTGGGGAGAAAAATCGATACAGCTACAGATAGCTACAGATAGTATCGCGATATTTTGTGTGGCAAAATTGCATCGATATACAGACGTCAAGTATTGATCTTTTATTATATAAACAATTAACCTAAGGAATCAAATGGTACCATGTCATGTTAGCTTGTCGGGAGGAATGCTAAATAACGCTCAAAAGTTACGCTGAATTTTGGCGAGGATAAACTGGTATGGCTATTTCCAAAGGGGTCCCTTGACCTCTGACCTCAAGATATGTGAATGAAAACTCTGAGATGAACAGAGTGAAAACGGTGTCTTATTAGATAAAACCAATGTTGACAAACTGCAATATTTGCTGTTGAAAAAAGGTAATAAATCACAATATATCTTGTTGCAATACTCAGCAAATCGCCACATTTTTTAAAATCTAGATAAGACCATATCGTGACTTAAGTATCGTGATGCCCAACCCTATCAATTAGACAGTTTCATATGCACTCGAACAAAAAGAACTTGGGGGGGAAAAAAAAGTCAATGTGATTATTGATTGCTTTCTGTCATTACAACACCTGCTATACTTCCAGAATGGCAGCCATATAATGGCACGATATCGTGGTTAAATTGCCCATATGTCTGTCTCTGTGTCCGTCTGTGTGGCTCGGTGTGAAACTAAACTATGTTTCAGGTCACTGTGCAGATTGTGCCAAAGCCACGGGAAATTACACACATACACACCGTCACACACATATAGTCCGACACACACAGTGCTCTCTCTTTGCTGACAGAAGGGCTTGCAGAGTGGGTAATGAGAAAAGGTCCTCATGCATGAAAGCTCACGTCAGCAGGGCAGCCAACTCAACACACACACAGACACACGCACAAAAACAAGTCCTCGATACACGTCTAATAACACTTACTACAATACTTTCTTCTTTTTTTTCACCTGAGTCCTCTCTTTTTTTTGTGACTGTCCCTTCTTTCTCGCTCTGCCGCTCTATTTTGCTCTCTCTCTTCCCGGCTTTCTAGGAAGACGGTAATGATTCTGCTGTGTTCCTCTATCAACCCCCCGCCCACACTGACTTCTTGAACTGGTTAAAGATTAGTCATATTCAACATATTCCAAGTGGAACATTATAGGGTTTGTTTGTATATTTACCCATAGTGTTATTACTTAAAGTGCTTTTTATTTATATTTAAGAGCAGTGTGTCAGTCAGGATGCTCCTACATATTATGCAGTAGGATAAAGAGACACATTCAGAATTTCTACAGTGAATAAAAGATACTAGAGGATATTAAGGTTTTTGACTTAGAACTATGCAATTTCACACCATTTTGGAGCGTTATCATTAGGCTACTATAGCCTAGATAATGCCCAAAGATAAATAATCTGAACATCTGAACATTTAATTCTTCTGGAAATGTTTCCCCTGTAAAATCACATTCACTAAATTAAAAGAGCAGATTCAGAAAACTTTTAAATAACGTTTCATTAATTCTATTTGTTCCTCTTTGTTCTATCTAATTATTTACAAAAAGGAGGTGAACATTGTATTGATAAATTACAGCACCGTCGTTCTCACCCCCCCCCCCCCCCGTGCCGTGCGTCGGCTCATCCAAAGATGATCCCCACATCGTTTTTATGTCCATACCTGTACGGCTTATGAGGCGTGACGCAAAAACGCTGGCGCTGCGCCGTTATGAATCGCCCAGATGACCTGATATGGAGAGGGCAGAAAAGAGTGTCGGCAGCTTGTGAGAGGTGCCGGTGTGCAAGAATAAGTTACGGTTCGCCAAGGAGTAAAATGTAGATGTGCAGAGTATACTTTGAGCACTGGTATGGAAGAGTTAAATTCAACTCCAGGTTTAGAAAAACATCTCACAAATGCATATTGCTCATCTTTTCAGTACAACCCAGATGTTTATGTCATGATACTAGCGAGCAGGTTGATGTATATCATAAGTCTCATCTTAGAAAGATGGATATCCAAGTACATCAGGAGTCTGGTGTCAGGAGTCCCCGATTCTATATTTTAGGTTCTTAATGATCGTTGTTTCGTGTAACCGTTAAACACGCATCACCCTCTTTCTTGGCCTCTGCAGCTCAACACACAGTTTCCGCAGATACTGCAGCATCCAATTAAGAGTTTGTCCTCGTTCCACCTCCGGTGCAAGGGAAGATGGAAGGAAGAATTTCAGGACAAATGTCTGGTTTGCAAGTCATTAAGACAGAGAGTGTGAGACAAGAGTAAAGATTAATAGTCAGGCTATAGAACCACTAAAAGATGTCGATATCTGTTTTCTGCTGTGATGCAGTATACAGTATATTCATCCATATACATGCTAGCTGCACATCATACAGATTAGAATAATTTCTCATCCTGGTTAGAGTGTGTAGATCTGTGCTTGGGCCCTCTGTGTGAAAGTCACCGATGTAAACAGAAGCCTGGTGTATTTATATAGGACTGGCAGGCTGCCTGATTGATCTGAAACATTACACTGCCCGGGACCGTGCTGTCCTCCAGACCACAAACACACAGACTCACACAATATAAACATGCTCACACACACACACACACACACACACACACACACACACATAAACTTGCATACAAATGTATGGTGGTGGCACGTGTTTGTCAGATGTCAAGACACACCCTGCTTAGATGTTTTTAAGACAGAGCAGTGTGTTTGTGTGTGGGAGAGTTTGTTTGCTTTTGCGTGTGTGAGAGGAAAATTAACTAATTAAAATGTCATAGACGAAATCCCCCTCAACTCTTTGAGAATGTCATGTTGTTGCTTTGTAATTTTAACAATAATCTGCATAAGATTATGAAGATTCAGGATATTAATGAGCTGTTTGGTGTTTTCTCTGTAGTTTGCATTTTTGTGTTTCTTTAAATACTATTATTTCAGTTGTTTTTTTTTAAATATGTCTTTATAATTCCTTTAAAGGGATAGTTTGATGTTTTGATGTGGTGTTGTATGAAGTACTTAAACAGTTCTATGGAGTTACTTTTGTGTCTTTATTATCCAGTCAAACAGAATAGGTTTGAGGGCAAAACTTTCCACACTGCAAACAAAAAATGTTTTATTGCAAGAAAAATACATTTGTGAATGCGAATCCAAAAGTTTTGTTTGCGAATCCAAAAGTTTTGCTTGTTGTTGAGCTGAATCTCGTAGGCGGGACATATGATGAAAGATGTAAGACACGTCTCTATTGGCCAGTCTTGATCAGAGTGACAGCTTGGCAACATCCACTGTTGGATTCGCAAGCAAAACTTTTGGATTCACGAAAATAACTTTTTAATCACAAATTTATTTTACCTGCAGTAAAACATTTTTTGATTGCAGTGTGGAAAGTTTTGCTCTCAAACCTATTCTGTTTGACTGCATAATAAAGACACAAAAGCAACTCCATATAGTCAGTGTACTACCTACGGTAGATGGCGGTTCGCATGTCCCCAGTTTGGAGAAACAGATACTCCCGGCACTCCTCATGGTACTCCTGTACCAGCACAGGAACAAAGCAACGTTCTGCTGTGGACAGGTCCAGCAGAAAAACGTATTTTAGCAACCTAAAAAAATGAATATCAGTTTAAGTACAGTACAGTTTGTAGTCTATATTTAGAATATTTTCATCGCTTTACCTTACCGTCAGACAGCCCTTTCCGACGGGGAACAGAAGCCGTTATCTATGCTCTCTTCAAAGCCACCAGACTCCATTGACAAAAACACACTAATTTTACCTCGCAGAACGTGGGAGTTGCTGGTCTACCGCTGCCTCGATCGGCTAGTTTGTTTGTGTTATTGTGTGACTTTGATGAATCCGAACTAACCCTTTAAGGGTGCTTACACAAGCCAACATTTAGTTTGTTTTAATCAAACTCTGGTGCGGTTTGTTTGGGCAGGTGTGAACGCAGTAATCATACTTTGGTCCGCTTTAATTTATGCACTGTGAAACCGAACCAGACTGAATGGAAAACAAACCAAATATCAATTTCACTCTGATTCGGTCTAGCCAAACGGGGCTGGGCAATATGCCGATATATATCATCAAAACGCTATAAAAATGTCTCTCATATATATATTTCTATATCGTTTCTCTCGCGATATACATTTTTTCTATAAATTCACTTAAATCTGTTGTGATCATTTTGCACTCAAGTTCTTAAAATGAGAACACTCAGTACTTTTCATTTGTCAAGTATTTAATTCACGCCGGAGTATGCGAAAATAGGCTTTACCGTGTGGTTATTTCATTTAGACTATTTATTTATTAAATCACCAGAAAATCGTGATAAATATCATTATCGAGATATGAAATATATATATCAGCATCAAGTCAGAAAGTGTGCTTGTTTCAAGATGTAGACTAGTGATTGGCTGTGTAGCACACACATTGTAGTCAGGCAGGTAAAACAGTATTTCCCCCTCATCATAGAGACTAGTGGGTGGTGCGCCCATCGGCCAATCTCTGTGGTGTGTCAGGAGGTGTCAGGAGGGCAGAGCCTCACTAGGATTTGACAAATGTACTGTGAGTTGATAGAGATGGGTGTAGTTGTTTGAAGATGTATTTCAAGAAGGAGCCGGGTTTGATCCTCAGTCCTTCCTGCGCGGAGGTCTTGTTCCCCCCTGATTCATTTATGTGTGGAGATGTCTATCTGAATTGCCTCAAAATGTTGCCCCAACCTGTATCTGTCTGTCTGTATCAGGCAGTTGTTTTCTGGTGTCCTGTCTGTTGTTCTTGGCTGCCCATCACTCTGTTAACTCTCTCTCTCTCTCTCTCTCTCTCTCTCTCTCTCTCTCTCTCTCTCTCTCTCCCTCCCTCCCTCCCTCCCTCTCTCTCTCTCTGATTTGCCCATCTGTACTTTCATCCTGCCAGTCCGTCTAACTGTCTCTGGGTCTGTCTGTCGTTGTGCCCTTGTGTTAGCTGCAGTAAAAGACAGCATGACATTTAAAACAGCAGGATGGGCTGCTGCTAGCGCTGTGTGCCTAAATGTCAGCTTAGCCTACTGGTTATGGACCCTCCCCTCCCTCCCTCCCCCTGTCCTGCTCTCTCTTCCGTTTGTGTTTTTGTTGTAACCCTCCTTCAGCCACCTGTGTTTCTCTCTAACCCCTCAGCCTTCTCCCTCCTTTATTTACCTAACCGTTCTAATATGTCCCAGGAACGCCTCTGATGTCCACATGATCTATTTTGAATAGATTTTAATTAATTTTTTTGTGGTGTATGTGTATATCTATAATAGGGCTGTAGTGGTTCTTGTATTCGTGCCGAACCGTCACGGTATGGGGGCATGCAGCCGCACGCAGAGTACATGGTATGTAAATTGATGTAGGGATGTCTCAAGAACCGATACTTTGGTACCAAGTTGATGTCAAAATTCTGAAAACGTGACGGTATTCTTTTTTTCTACAGTACCGTAGGTATTGGGGATCAGGGATCGAAAATAACAGCGTCCCGGGGACGATAGGAAATTTCCCTGATAATACATTTTCCCCGGGACGACGGGACACCGTTAGTCTCGAGCCCTGACGGTACCCGCAGTACTGTAGAAAAACGAGAATTTTGGCATTGACTTGGTACCGAATTATCGGTTCGCATGACATCGATACTACTGTTTGTTCAAAACAAAAGAAATGAAACTTGCGCATTTGTTTTATTTCCGCTGCACCGAACCATAAATAATAAACCGGGGTATTAACCGAACCGTGACCTCTGTTTACCGTTACACCTATAATATATAAATCTGTCTATGTAACTATCGATTACAGGAAGGAAAGAAATTATCAGCACGTAGTACCCCTGATTATACGTAAACACACACATCCTTATTATTTCTGACTCTATGCCTTGTTTTCTTGTTTCCTGTGCATGTCTGTATAAGGAGTATGAAAGGGGCTGTTGTTCCTATGTCTGAGCACAAAAGCAATGCCAAACCTAATTGACCCATTGACTAATGCATATGTGTTTGTGTGTGTTTAGGATCATCCATGAGGACGGTTTCTCTGGCGACGACGTAAAGCAGTACAAGCCTGTCGTTTACAGCAACACCATCCAATCTCTGGCTGCCATCGTCCGTGCCATGGATACGCTGGGCCTGGAGTACGGAGACAAAGAACGGAAGGTCAGCACTCGTCCCCCATGCTCTCACACACTTCTCTCCAAACACGTCCGTGATGGAATCACATCCACAGCGACATTTACACTTCATTTTTCAAATACTATCGCCAAATCTGTGTAGTGTGTGACGACGTACAGTCACACTGAAACGTAGCACCGAAACAAGACAATCACAGATGGAGATGTCTCACGATTGTTCATATTCTCAAGTCCAAAACTGTGAACTGAACAAGGCTGAATGAAAATAGAGACCAATGTGAACCAATGAGCTAATTCTCCAAATGCAGCAAGTAGTCGCTGGAAGAATGCCATAAGAACTGATGCAGTTCAGGGAGAGGGCACCGTGTGCCTTACACAGAGTTACTGTCTTTCAACCAAAGCACCAGGAGTCCAGCTCTTGTATCGGACCTGAGAAAGTACCCCTGAGCAAGACACCGATCTCTACCAGCTTCAGGTCCTTGCTCTGACCTCTGTATGGGGATTGACAGAATATCACATTATTTTGAGTGGCTCACTGTAATTGTAGTGAATCTGTCAGGGACAATACTGTTGTTACCGTGCATGTTAGCGAGACACACATGCAATGCAAATGTGCACATTAACCATGCAATGTACTGTGGGTGCGATGTGTTGTTAATGCCACAGCTTCATAAAGCTGGTGGTACAGCACTGAAGAATGGTGAGAAATCCTCACAACATTAGCATTTTCTACCCACACTGATAAAGAAATCTACAGACTGTCGTTTGTGCATCAGAAGTTACAGTGACACAAGTAGGACTCAGGTTGTTTCGGTAACTTGCTATTGGATTTGGTTTAATTATCTATCAAAAGACCTTACGGAGCTGCAGTATAGCAATGTGGATGACACCCACTCGCAGTCACCTTGCCAAAGGCTGACAGGCACCACATGATCCAAGGACTCTGACACATTTTTGTTAATGGTTAATGCACACCGTCCCCGTGCTGTTGCAATGTATACAGTTTGGACTGGTTAAACATGCTATTCAGCGATGTGCAGCTTTGTCTGTTTCAGCAGCATAGCACACATTATGCTCTCAGCTGGAGGTGGATGAGGTGAGAGGTGAAACCTCAGCTCACCTGTGTTTCTTTGTTTGGGTATCATCCTTAAAGGTGCAGTGTGTAGGATTTGGTGGCACTGAGTGGTGAAGTTGCAGATCGCAACCAACTGAAACTGACACGCCCGCATGCCAAGCGTGTAGGAGAACTACGTAGGGTGACGCGAAAACTTCAAAATGCCAATGGCCCTATCTGGAGCCAGTGTTTGGTTTGTCTGTTCTGGGCTACTGTAGAAACATGGCGGCCGGCTCCGTGAAGAGGACCCATGTAGAAGATGTATGCAGATATAAACTTCTCAACGGAAATACAATGATTTTTATTTTCAAGTGATTATAAACTAAATAAAACATATTTAATATTATATTCCATTTCTGCCAATAGATCCCCCTAAATGCTACACACAGTTCCTTTAACAAGTGCTTGCCATCATTTCTCAGGCAGAAACCATCCACAGCAGTAACAGCAGTATATTGATCGTTTGCAGATGCTTTGTGGAGCATTTTGTGAGAATCTAAGTTGGGATAGTAGAAGAAATGCAAAAAGTAGAAGAAGGGAAACAGAATCAGAAAAAACAAACAATTAAAGTCATATATTTATGATGTTAAAAATCTTTTCTTTCTCCTTGGGTTTGAGGATCAACTTTGACTTTGTTATTGAGTGTCAGCTTGTCATCACCCTGGTTTTTTAAATTCATTAAACTGTCCACACCAGCACTGATTCGGGGCCTAATGGGAAAGGCTGCCGTCTAAACCCTGTCATGCTCGTGCCATGAGGGATCATGCCAATCTAAGTTAGTCCTGCTTCTAAGTCCTCTAAATCCTAAAGCACACAAGTTCAATATATGATACGCTAATTATGAGCATTATGAGTCTAATCCACGGAATAGCATCAGCTCTCTCAATACAGTGCAATGGGATGAGGTTAATTGGAGATATAAGGATGATGATGACGCAGTATTACATTATACCAACCTCTCTTGGCTTGTATCTCGGTATCAAATTATCATGGTTTCAAGCCATTAGAGTGTTCAAGATTTGAATTAGCTGTACCTTTTGTACCCTGTTTTCAATGTGGTGTATGGAGTGAGCTCCAAATGGATTACAGTGCAAATAGACTTGGCCAAAACATGCAGATTGACTGAGAAGTCTGGAATGGTGCATTCAAATACTTGACCTCTCTAATTAAATGCAGTACACCAGCTACAAGCCCATATGTTGGCAGTGCTGTTGGGAGACAAGTGTTGTTGGATGCCAGAGCTTTCCACCACCACATGACAACCTTCCCCCTCCCCCCCTCCCACGGATTATATGCAACAGATGCTTTATTTAACACCAATTTATTTAATTTATAGCAATATTCTGTATTAGTCTGAGAAATCATCTGTGACTCCGTTGACACATCAAGCACCCTCACGTGGGCTTATGACAGCAACAACTTTAATTCTGAAACGGTGCCGTTAAAGCTCCCTAATCTAAATGCATACAATTTTGCTCTATACTGTACAGTGTTAGTTAATAGTGACGTTGTTGTTGATGATGACGATGAGGATTAATGGCGTAATAATCGTGATGATAATAATGACTAATAATGAATGCAGTGTTGACTTAATTAGATGACTCTGTTTGGTCCAAACTGGCCCTGTAACTCGTCCTGTTTGTCTTTGGTAGCAAGTTTTCTTGAATATTCTTCTTGAGAAAAGATGCTTCAGATTTCTCTTTTTCTGTCTTTCCTCTCTCTCTCTCTCTCTCTCGCACACACACCCACACACAACAGACCCGTGCCATTGGCCTTAACCTTATCCAAAGGCACAGTATATTTTTAATCACAAGGAAGCTATTGATATACTCAGAGTAGAGGGCTGAAATAACAATACACCTATTGATTAGGATATGATATCTGTGTGTGTGTGCGTGTGTTTGATATATCCTGGTATTGCATTTCTGGTCAGAGGTGAAGGGAAGGGCCTGTGGAATGATGGATTATTGTTGCCAAAGAATCATTTAGGGGAAAAAAGGCAGTGTGTGTTGTTGAGGTGGTCATCTACTTACCTTGGTCATCAGTGGTGTGTCAGAGATTATGTGCCTTCCTCCTCACCCCTTCCCTCCCCCACTCTCCTCCTCCTCCTCCATGCATATATGCCTCTGTTGTGATGGAGAGAATGAGCTGATGGGAGTGGCCCACACTGAGATGCAGCAGTAGATCTTACTGTATAAAGGACATAGGATTGAATTAACAATAACAATAATTTGCCTGTTTCACACTTTTGGACTACACAAGGTTATTTTATTGGCTATTGCTACACCAGAATGGATGGATAGATGGATGGAGGGCATCTGTCAATACTACACCTGTTCTCACTATTTAAGTGTTTCACATTAAAAAACATATTGTAGATAATAACTCGTTCAAACTCGTAGTACATTCTCTTTCTGTAATGAACATTCTGAATTGGTCAAAAATGTTAAAGAAGTCTAGACATCCATCCAACCACGTTGGATTAGAGCAACCATGTGATTGAGCTAATATTTACAGAATACTACATTTTATTTAGACTCACGAGTCAGTCTCTAAATGCTTCGCTCAAGTACAGACTGAAGACAATCTCCCAGGTTTTGTTGCTAAAACAGGGTGTGAACAATTATAGAGTTAAAAAACCCTGCATAGCAGATCCAATCCAAAGTCTTCAAAGTTTAAAAAAATCAAAAAAATCTCAGAGCTCTCCTCCCGCCAGTAAACGGCTCCAGAATGTGACTCACGGTTGCAGGTTTTATTCCTCCACAATCTCTGGAGCTCATTACCGGCTCTATCCCCCGGAGCGTTGTGACGGCTGCTGAGTTGACCAATAACACTGATTAGTTCACAATGTAGCATTATCAGGGGAAAAAATAGGTTGCGTCTCCCAGACGTGTCGATAGTGAACACATTTTCTATCTTCCCCGGGAAGCCATTAGTCCTGACGGTACCTACGGTACTATAGTAAAACGAATATCATCACATTTTCAGAATTTTGGCATTGACATGGTACCGAAAGTATTGGTTCTCATGACATCCCTAAAATTAAGTGTTATAACTAGTTACTATTTACAGCATGTAATGAATCAAAATATGTTTCAAGACCAAGTATAAGGGTGAAGGATGACAGAAGGGCGTTAGAGGAAAATAAAAAAGTGTTAAAGAAGAGAGACATATTGTAGTTTATATGAAAACTAAAAAGCATGAGAGGGAAAGAGGAAGGAAAGGAGATTATTTAAGAGAGAATGGAGAGAATGTGACAGTAGACAAGAAGCAGATAGAGAGACCAGACTACGCTGTGTTTAAACTACACTCTACATCTGACTTCCCCTCCAAGTAACCAGAAGACTTTGAGATGTTTTACTCTCATCTATAAAAGATAAGGAGTATAGCTCCAAAATGGGACACCTATTCATCCATTTAAAAAACAAATTATAGATCTTTTGCAATCAGCTTTGGATGATGCTGATGTTAAATGTAAAATGTGTTTAAATATTTCAACCCATCCTTAAAGTCAACCCTCGCTCTTTTTTACACCTTCCTGCCATTTTGACTTGCTTTCTCTCTTTATGTCTCTCCCTCACCCTTTCGTTCTCTCTTACAGTACAGTGTATTAGTCACAGATATTCAACTCCACCTGTCCTACCATTTTTTTTATCCTTCGCATGCTATCACCTCGTCCGCTGATAACACCCCCAACATCTGTTTCCCCAGCCTTGGCTACTAGTTGCTGTGGCAACCCAGTGTTTTGCCTTGCTCTCAACACATTCCGCAAGCGCATGTCCAAGGGCGATGTGACACACACACTCGCACAATGATAGTGGGCTTGAAATAGACTGTGCGTTGTCACTGCTGTATGAATCTTCAAGCAGTTTTCACTCAGGTTTCGAAGAAGAAGCTGCTGCCACGTAACTGGTGAATAAGTGTCAAACCCCCATGGGCCTAATAAAAACTAAATTCAGTATTTGAATTTGCTTTTTCATTTGAATGGCATTCATTAATTACTAATTGACCATTTGCTTAACCCCACCCCTGAGCAGCGACTTTCTAATAGCTGGGCAACCAAAACTACTGTAGGTACAGCAGACCTGTCAAGTTTGGGATCTCTCTGCATGGTTAAGTGGTGTGTATGAGGCTGTAGTAAGAGTGATACTTTGCATATTAAGAGTTTGGATGGTAGTTTATTTTTTTTAGCCTCTCCAAAACCAAAAATACACGAGAGACCATCTTGCAGTCACACCAGCTGCGACGGCAAATTCCCCACTTCCTACCCCCTACTTCCGGCGCCCTTGCTCGGACCACACCCATCTTCAAACTTGGTCTTCATTTTGATCTCAACTACACACCTGTAAAGTTTCGTGACTGCATCTTGCACGGTCGCGACCCTATCGCGTTGACAAAATCTGTCCACAGACAGAAATATAAACACCTGGCACCGCCTCTGTGGTAGTTCCGCTACAGTAGGTGTCTCCAGGACCAGATTTTGCCACGATGACACACACACAGACTCACAAGGTGAAAACAATGCCAGCGTCGCTGTTGTGGCTGGTAATGAGCAAACGTGTACGGAATGGATTCAACAGTGTACCACTTCAAACGTTAGTGGGTGTCGGTCTCGGATGCCCGAGACGTCGTTTTCAACCACCTAATGAAGCGAATGTTACCTTAATTAGCGAGCCAACTACAACTGATTAAATCTGCTAGCGACAGCCACAAAAAGCCGGTTAGTAATGAGATGCTACTTTTGTCTGAAATCAAGGACCGAAAGAATTTCGAGTGTAAAATCTCCCATTGTTATCATTGTAAAGTGCATGTGTACTGTGTAAAGGCATAGCAACTAGGGTAGTATTGGTAACTAAGGGGGGGCAGGGCATAGCACCCACCCCCCACCCATCTTATGTGTTGTATATTGTGTTTTCTCTGTGTTTAAAATGCTAAAAAAAAACAAAACAATTCTAACTGAAACATCAAAAAGCAAAAGATAAGCAAATACTGGCAGATAATTCAGCCGGCTAATGCATCTCTCCGACAGCAAATTGTCGAGGCCAAGCTGGGCTTTCTGGTTATACAGAACTGCAATCTAATCTTTAGTCCTGACTCTGAATAGCTTCAGTGGATCTTAAAAGCGAGCCTAGAGCTATAGCATTTTTATTTATTTTTCCTTTTGAGTGTGTGCCGGTGTGTACGTTTCTGATGCATTGGCCTTAGGCTCCATTTTCTATACACTAATTGCTTCAATGCATCCGAACAATTCTTTGGGTGAAAATTCACCAGCCTTACATTATGTGTGTTCATGCATGCTCAATGTTATTTATTCAATGTCGCCAGACCTGCTTGTAGAAATAAATGAAGTCGGAGGCTGGATGGTGCCAGTGGTAGGCAAACCAACCAACGAAGGCAACGAGTACTGGCCAATCAGAGGCAGAGTAGGGCGGATCATGACTTCGCCATCCTAGGGAAAAAAAAAAATGGCGTACTGTAGAGCAGTAGCAGAAGCTGTAGATGGAGATCAGCTCCAGTTGAAGAGATTGATTTCCATTTTGTTGAATCTTAAAAAAAATACATTTCCTCTACTGAAGTCCTATTCTTTTGTCATATCACATTTTTCATTGCAGACAGAAAAGCTGTGAGATCAGTGTTTTCAGCATAACTTTCAACAATATTGTAGTTGGAGTTGTCATCTCCCTCCTCTCATCATTACAATTATTATTGTGGCCTCTAATAAGATCTTTTAAGATCGAAGCACTGATGAAGAGAAGGAAATTAAGGACGCAGCTGCTATTCGACTGCAGCACATACATGCACGCACATACACAACAACTGACATCAGAAAAACACTTTGTGTCTCAATGGACTCTTGAAGCGAGGGAGGGGGGAAGACGAGAGGGAGATGGAATGAACAGAGGGATGAGATGAAGAGAGAGGGGGAGAGAGGGAGCTGGCAGACAGGTTGCTGCCTGTTGTTGTGGAAACCAGCTAGTTATCCTCATGGGTTAGTCTGTGATTGTGTGTTAGTTTAAGATGTGGGCATGTGAACAACGCCCCTCTGATGATAATGTTCCCTCTGCTCGTTAAAAAATAAAACAACCTGCACATGGGCACACTTAAGTGTAGTTTAAAGTGGAGGACTGGAGGTAGGTCTACTGTATAGTTTCCTTTTGGAAAGTGTTGTATCCAAACCTTTAAACAAGCACATCTTCACACCTTCTTTTGTTTAAAATGTTACAGAAGTACCAAATATTGCAGTCTAAGGCAATGTATTGATTAATACAATATGATTTATGTTATAGAGCAACAAAGGCCCTCAAAGGTTTTATCTGTGCACATTGTTGAACGATAACATTTAGCAACTGCATTTAGATCCAAAGAACATTGCCTGTGATATTTTATATATTTTTCTTACTGTCTACAAATCACATGAAAAGATTGCGCCTATTAACAAGTATTGTCTGTGCGTCTGTAGCTTATTCCTCTGTGTCATCAAGCTCCATTGTTTGTCCAAAAACAATTAAAAACACATCAGTGAGTCACACCGTTGCGCTGGGTGACGTGTTCCTTTCTAACAATGAACATGGGCACTGTAGTTTATTTTGACTCAATCCCTCATACGCTGTACTGCTTTCGTAAATAGTCACTAGAGCACCAAATGTGTATTAATACGCAGCTGCAAATAGTCCCCAACAAATGCATTATTTTCTCCTGTTTGAGAACAGCAGGCCTGTCAAGTTTTGGATTTCTCTGCATGGTTTAAGTGGTGTGCATGAGGCTGTAGTACGAGTGATACTTTGCAAATAAAGATTTTGGACGGTATTTCATTGTTTTAACCTCTCCAAAACCAAAAAATACACTACAGACCATCTTGCGATCACACCAGCCGCGATGCCAAATTGGACCAGGGGCGTAAAGTGGAGGGGTAATGGCCCCTTCCCCACTTCCAACCCCCAGTTGCGCTAGGTGACGTGTTCCTTTCTAACAATGGACTTTGGCACTGTAGTTTATTTTGAATCAATCCCACATTCACCGTCCTGCTTCCGTAAATACACACTAGAGCACCAAATGTGTATTAATACGCAGCTGAAAATAGTCCCCAACAAATGCATTATTTTCTCCTGTTTGAGCAACTTTTAAAACTCCAGCTTTATCATTGCCTGCGGCATCTTCAGACCACACAGCCAGACCAGCCGGGCCAAGCGCCACTGAGGGCGGTGTGCGTTCCTCCTGATGCAAATTCAAAAAATGTACTACAGGAATGCACTACTGTTATTGTTTTGTTTTTGTTTTTTTTGTTATGCAACCCTGTGTTGTACAGTGACAGCCTTTTTTTTTTTTTTTTTTTTTAAATGAAAGTATATTTATGACCGTTTTTTAAAGACTTAAGTCTTTAGTAGGAATCGGTGGTCTTCAGGAGCCACAGAGAGGCTAGGCAAGTCGGAAAGTATTTAGAACAATTTTGATAATCAATTAATCGTTTAAGTCAGCCGCCATTGTTGTTTTAAACAAACAGTTGCTTTTCCGTTTCATGTCACACACACCTAGCCCACGCCTGTAGCTGCCAGTAGCTCCTCACAGGTCACTAATTGGTGCGTGCACTGGCTTGCTGGACACAAACGCATTACTTGAAGCCTGACAAGATGGATTCTCGCGTGATATGCAATAATCCAGCTGCTGTGCAAAGTAAATTTAACATACCAAAGGGATGGAAAAAGATTATTTTTCAGCAACAAACTTAATAAAGTTTTTGTTATGATTAACCAGAAGGTTAGTGGCTTGGGATTTTATTTACAGCAAAAGTAAAAAAATTAAAAGGCAACTTCACGGTGCTAAAAATAATTCCAGAACTGTCGCTCCTCCTTATTTGCTGCTCTGTTGTGGACTGACCCGAAAAACGTCATTGACCCACTTTTTTGTACAGTAATACACAGTTTGAGAAATGCTTATTAATGAGATAAGGGAGACCTATTTTCCATTACACAGACTTTTTATAGCCGATACCAGCAACCTTGATAATTGTAAAGAACAAACGGGATAGTGATCATCCCCAGCTGTGTGGATGAGTCATATATTAATAAGTTAAAGATGGACATTGATGATGATGCATGTGACGTCTAGTCTCAGCATGGCTATTTCATCACAACAGAGCATGAGTGTACTACATCAGGCCTTAACATGTGTGTCCATCCATAGTATCAATGTGCAAGTGTTGGTGTCCTCAAACCTGTGACACACACACACACACAAGGTTATTGATCAGAATATGATGCTTTGAATCGGCTTGTGAGTGTGCCATTATAGATTCCTTCCAACCAGGTTAAGAAGGTCATTGTATGGAGAGAACCTCCACTACGCACACTCACATTCAGGTGTTTGAAGTGCCTGTGTGTTGTTGAGAAGAGTGTGTATGTGTGTGTGTGTGTGTTTGAAGTGTGTGTCAGTCTGCCACCCTCCTGCAGTGCTGAGCTCCCTTTGATTTGCGTTCCCGCCCTCTCTCCTCCCTCCCTCCCTTCTCTTTTGTTATTTTCAGCATCCTCCCTTTGTCTCTCCCCTCCTCCCATCCTCTCTCCTTTAGTCCTCTCTTCTCCTTTTCTCATTCTCTTTCCTCTCTGCCTGTCTCTCCTCATCACTTCCTTCCTCATATCACCGCTTCACCCTTTTTTCCTCTCTCGTCCTTTGTCTTCTTCTCAATCACCCACCTCTCTCCTTTTTCCCATTGCTTTTATCTCACCTCTCCCTCTCTTCACCCTCTCTTGTTTAATCCTGTTACAGGAGCTCTCCGTCTGTTTCCCTATGGTCTTACACTCACCGCTCTGTTCTGTTCATCCAGTCAAATCCAATAGATCAATAAGATAAGCTCTGTATGTAAGGCACCCTATTGGCCATTTCAATCAATTCACCAAGATATTCGATCTTCAATCCCACCCCCCAGTGGTGTGAGGTCATTAGTCCGTGGTACTGCAGCTGGCTAATCAACACAAAGACAGGTACACTGTGGGGATTTTAAGGCCAGCTGGATTTGGATGTGTGTATGATGAACATGTGAGCGTACACAGAGAGAGAGAGAAATATGGTAAACCAGCAGAGAGACAGAGTCTGCCTCATGAAAGTTAGATTGTCACAGCAGAGAAATGATCTGTATCCTAGCAACAGAAAGGACCATGATCCCATACCTGAGATTTGGGGAGTGTACGTTTTTTTCCTGTGTCTTTGTTTCCATGATGTACAGTTGACACACAGTTTTTCAGTATCCAAAGAAGAAGAGATCTCTTTTCCACAAATACTCAGTTTGACGTGGATACTGAAAGCTGCCCAGTACGGTGATATGATTCCACTGTTGGCCGCTGTCACTGTCAGCCTTTGGTTTGAATCTGAGGACCAGCTGGGACCTTCCCGTGTACAGTTGGCATGCTCTCCCTGCTCTCCCACGGTCCAGAGACACGCAGGTTTGGTGAAGTGGCTGCTCTAAATTGTCCGTAGGTGTGAAAGTGAGCATGAATGCGTCTGTCTGTGCCGGCCAGACCCTGTGAAGGACTGGCAACCATGAAAGCACACTGGGATGGGCTCCAGCGCCCTGCGACCTTGAACAGGCTAAGCAGTTTAGAAAATGGATGGATGCCTGACTCAGTAACGTCACAGTGATACTTAGTGAGGAGGAAACAAGCACTGTACATTTCCCCAAGAGGGTGTGTGTCAGCAAAATGTTAGGTTAGGTTGACCTATGGAGCATTTCATTGACATCACATCATTTTGGACACACTGTTAGGGCAGCAAGTAATGATTTTTTCTGTTTATCTACAGATTATCTTCTCAATTAATCATTTTTTTCCTATGATATGTTAAAGAATTGAAAATTTCAAATGGCTTGTTTTTTTTGCCAGGTCCTATGGATGGCAGTATCTGTCGGTCCATCGCTTTGATCCAGACTGAAATATCTCTACAACTACTGGATAGATTTCCATGAGATTGCACAGATATTCATGGTGCCCAGATGATAAATCATAATAACTTTGGTGATCCCCGACTTCTCCTTCAGCGCCACAAATGAAATGTCTTGACAACACTTGGGCTGCCGTTAAATTTAGTACGTCCTCCTCAGCTGTACGAAATTCAATTTTCAGAGCATTAACATAGCAGCAAACAACTATTTGTATTGTAAATATATAGTGGAGTAATGTCTGTCTCTATGTGATATAATCCGAGCTTCTCCTCGCTGGGCCAGTCGCACATGCTTTTAGTGCATGTGAGCGTACCCCACTGGCTAGGCCGCCACTCTGCACTGCTCTCATACGGCGGTTACAGCTGATAACGGCGCTGTCGCGGAAGTGTAGCAGCCACCCTCCGGTTCCCCCTCAGGTAAACACTGTTAGCTCTGTCAGCACTTTCGTCGTTGTTTGCACTGTTAGCATTGTTAGCACAGTTAGCTGCGAGCCATCGCCATGTTGAGAGCCGTTGAGAGGCAATAGAAATGCTCCCAATCCCATATTTAGCACTTTTAAGTATTAATTAGCAAATGTTGGCATGCTAACACACTAAACTAAGATGGTGAACATGGTAAACAACATTATACCTTCTTAGCGTCAGCATGTTTGCATTGTCACTGTGAGCATGTTAGCTTGCTGATGTTAGCTCAAAGCTCCACCATGCCTCACAGGGTTGCCAGCGTGGCTGTAGACTCTTAGTCTAATCCCAAAGATATTCACTTTAACATCATACATGACAAAAAAAGCATCAAATATGCATGTTTGAGAACCTGGAATAAGTGAAATTTTGTATTTTTTTGCTTCAGAAATGACTGAAAAACCTTTCTGTCAATTGGCTATTCAAATAATCCCTTAATCAGCTCTACACATTGAATGTATATAAGAGACAGTCTGCTTGAATTTGTCACAGGGCGTTGAGTTTTCATGTGAGAGTGAGTCAAATGGAGTGGTCAAAAGAAAAAATCAGATTGAAATTGTGTTTAAGACACAATTACGACTGTTATTTGTGCTATTATTAGCCATGGAGGGCAAGATTAGTTCTGAGAAGAAACACATGGGGTGTGTGTGCGTCAGCATGTACGTACTGTTTGATTGCGACCCACTCTTGTGTTTTTGACTCCACTTAGCTAAAGCCTCTCATTCCTTTACCCTCTTGTCTTCCCCGTGTGTGCATCTGTGAACCAACAGTGCCTTTAAGATAGAGTAAAGCCTGCAAAACACGTCAGAGTGCATAACATCAGAAAGGATCAGAGTAGGGCCTTTAGGGGAGGCAACATACACGCACCCACACACAACTAGTTCTCTGCCAGAGCTCCATAAATCGCCCTGTAGCTCTCTAAAGCCGCAGATACACAGACACACACACACACACAAACACACACACTTACTACACGGCCTCTCTCTCGCTTACCTGCTCACTGTGTTTGCCAGACTGGTGCTGCCAGCATCATTTGACAGGCACATGGACCCGTCTCGCCACGCCACAACACCGCGCCGCTAAGAACAGGACCATGATGCCTTGCTTCTGTCGCCTTCAGTTACCAGGGACGCCAATCATCAGTGCTGGTTTGCTAAGCGTTGCCTTCAAAGAAAAGCCTCACCCTGCCAAAAATCAAACACACATACACCGATTCAGTGGCTTTGTGAAAACCTGAAAAGTGATTGGAGGGGAAATTTAGCCATTTATGACTTGTTTCTAGAAAAAGGTAAAGGGGCAAGAGAGAGAAAACGGGAGTGTTGGATAAATGAGAGTAGAAATGTATCCATTTGTGCGTGAGGCTGCTGTTCCTCTGCAAGATCCCTTTAAAAACAGAACACGATAGAATAGTTCAAAATAAATGGTTTTATGCCAGTGAGTCACTTGGATTGTCTTATGATCAGTCACTCATGAAGGCAACTGGCATTTATGTGTGTGTCCGGTAGTCCAGTTTTCTCAAGGGTTGTGTGTTACCTCAGGGACTGGGTTCTCAGGTGCTGAGAGAGACAGAACATGAACCATACTCCCCCGAGAGGGCGGGCAAGAGAGAGAGAGGGAGAGAGATGAAATATTCTCCCTCAGGTGTAGAACATGATGAATAGAGTGACGGAGGAGAGAAAAAGAGCACAGAGAGAGAGAGGGGGAGCACTGGAGATGGTCCTTAGGGGTTTATTTAGC
Organism: Sebastolobus alascanus; assembly: GCA_916701645.2. Taxonomy (NCBI): domain Eukaryota; kingdom Metazoa; phylum Chordata; class Actinopteri; order Perciformes; family Sebastidae; genus Sebastolobus; species Sebastolobus alascanus. The sequence continues at coordinate 5,994,934 of CAKAOJ020000006.1, forward strand.
TCATTGGCACACCACTATGCTATTACATGCCTGTGTGTGTGTGTGTGTGTGTGTGTGTGTGTGTGTGTATGTATAGAATGTATCAGGTTGATAAAGTACCCTGAGTTAATGTCATCACATTTCCATGCCTCTGCAAAACAGCCAAATGTCATCAATTGTTGTGTCAGTTCAGACCACAGATACAGTATCCTGTATACAGTACTGTTCTGTATACAGTACATGCTGTTTGCAAACACACACAGACGCACACTTGGAGGAGCAGTAAGATGATATATATTGTGAGGTGAAAGAGATTTATCAGCTGTTAGAGGTTTTGCTTTATACCAGGGTATCTATCCTTTTACGAGCTCTGGTGGTATTACCCGATTGAGGGCAATGATGCAAAATAATGTGCAGGACTGCATACAGTAATATTGGATCTATAAGATTTTTATAATACCTAGATGTGTCAGATATTTAACTCACTGGATAAGCCGACTACAGACAGGCCCATGTGGTTATTTTATCTGCCTTTAAAAAAGGTTTTTTTTTTTCATTCAATTAATTGGTTATATAAATCCTATTTCCTAAGGTATTTTGTTATGTGTTGCCTTACATGACCATAACTGTGGATGCAGCCTTTTAAGCCCCTTTCCCACTCGAACAAAAAACCCGCTTACATCTGGCTTTTGCCTTCAGTGGAGAAGGTTTCAGTCGGCATTCATTCCTGTGACAAATGACTCTGCAGTAGTCACGGGTATTTATCGGCTCCAGCTCCGATCGGCAGTGATGGAAACATGACACCAGGGTGGACACGCTAATTTTGGGCCCTTTTACAGTGCGAAGCTATGTCACGCGTGGTGAAGTGAATATATAATATATAAAATCAACAGGGATTTGGAAAATTATTCTAATTTATTAACTTAGAAAATATACAATCAATATGCTCTCCTCAAAGTCACCAGACTCCAGTCAGACAACAGTAATTTTGCCTCGCTGATCATCGAAACACACTTCATTCCAACTCGGCAGAAACAAAATAAAACTCATCAAAATCATCTTTCGACTGTTCCACCGATCACCAACTCTGGTTTAATAAACCCTTAATTCACCGAGTTAGGTGCGTAAAGAAACAACCGTTATATGTGCTCCTCAAAGCTACCGGACTCCATCGACAGAAACAGTCATTTTACCACGCTGATCATTGTAAAACACACTTCATTCAAAAGCGACAAACTAAATAAAACTCATCAAAACTGTCTTGGCTAGTCTTGCCACTGTTTCAGCAATCACCAACTCTGGTTTAATAAACCCTTAATTCACTGAGTTAGATGCGAAAAGAAACAGCATAACTCCATTGACAGTAACATTAATTTTACATGCTTCATTCAAACTCGCCAGAAACTAAATAACACCCGTCTTTGTTAGTTTTTCCACTGTTCCAACAATCACCAACTCTTGGTTGAGAGTTTGAAAGAGAGAACGAATAAGTAACAGATATAAAAAGAAGTGAAAAAGAACTGTTTACTAACCCTGTTTTCCGGCGGAAAAAACACAGAAAGGCATACTTGTCTACTTGCAATGGGAAAGAAGTCTATCGCCTATTTTTAGCGTGTTTTCCTGTGATTAAAAAACCTTCATATACAGTATGCACTAAAGGGATGTAACAACAACGATAGGAGTCAGTTTGAACTTTTTAGTTTAATATAGGTTGGAACAATTCCTACTATAGACAGTTTGTCACAAAGTCGACTGTGGGGGAAATTCAGCAGTAGATGAGTATAGTAGTATTTGTATGTCGTGCAATTTAAACTTTTGTACTGTGTACTGACATTCGTTGACATTGTTGTGCCTGAATTCCTCTCTGTTCTGTGTTCAATCTGGCAGCCAACTGCTGGTGCAGCTAATTAGGCCAGGCTAAAAATAGACACCTGTCTATAAGATTCATATATCATCTCTGTCATGCAAAACTTCAGATGTGTAAATCTCCTGCCTCCCATCTTTATCTGGGTGGTCAATATTTTCCAAAGTATGGTTTTCAGAGCTTCTAAAAATAAGGTATAGTGAGAGTGGCCCTAGCATTTTGTTACCTATGCAAAGCCAAATGAATCAAAACACCGTTTTCTTTAAAAATGTAAGAGGGTGTTATTACACCTACTGATAAGCCATGAAGTAACCAATATAATATATAGAGACATTTTTTTTACATTAATTGTCACATGGATGTAAGTTTTGACATGGGGAGTTAGCTAAGTAAGTCAAAAGTATCCTGCCATTGCGACTTTAACATGTACTGGAGTGTGCTTTACCAGTATCCCTTAAATAGCACTGTACTGTTGAAAACGTAGGTAGCCTGTTAATTATACCTGTCTCAAAATAGACACTAATGTAATTAAAGTATGGCTCTGTGGCAGCACAATGCTTTGTGCTCTAGTAGAAAACTGTAGTATGAACCATATACTGAACTGGGGGGAGGCTCGGGGGAAGGCTCAGTCTGCCTGGTTAAAAATAGACACCAGGACATATGATTAGCATATAAGGATGGGCTGATATGATGGTCATTATCAGTTTGGTCAAATACTAGCTACAAACAATGACCTGGATATCAAGGTAAAAGCTAAAAAAATAAAGATATAATCCTATATAAACTTATAAAATATACAAATATACCCTAAAACCTCATTTACATTAAGTAGTTCTGTAGCTGCTCGTTGTGTGACCTGCCATAAGAAGTAGCAACACGTCACATGAAGCAAAACAGCCATAAGTGTGTCAGGGCCATAATCAGTGTGAGAAGCTTCAATAGCACAAAACTGATAAATCTCTTACAGAAACATCATGCAAAGAAATATTGACTGAGATAAGATAGCCTTGTTAGCAGCTGTACTGAGGCCATGCATAGAGTGCTACAGGGATGACGTATTTTTGCAGGCCAACCAGGAAGTGAGCATCGCTCTGGGTTCCCTCGACAAAAAGCCAATAGGATTTTTCCATTGGGTTTTGAATTATTGCAGAAAATCAGCTCTGTGGCAAACAAACGTTAACGTGTTTGACACGTTTTGTTCAAGCAAGATAATCTCCACAAATGAACACCACTTTTTATGATTTTTGAAATGTGATGCAATCGCCAGAAGTAAAAAGCTAATGTTAGGCTATTAATGAACTACACCACGGTCGCATGACCGTGAGTTTAAACACAAAGAGGCTGTAAAGGCGGACGAGTCGGCGTGATGACGTTTAGTAGTCTCATTTAGCCACTTGTTAGCAACCGCCTTTTTTAAGACACGTAAAGGCTTCAAAATTCACGAGTGGGATATTTATTAAAAAAAAAACATTGACTTTCAGACGAGGGAACCGTAAGTGCTTAAAATGCTAACTCATTTCCGGGTTTTAGGACTCATTCCTGTAGCACTCTATATAGCTACATGCTAATGTCAGCATGCTAACAAGCTCACAATGGGAATGCTAATATGCTCATGTTTGGCAGGTAATATTTACCAGGTTCACCATCATAGTTTAGTGTGTTAGCAGGCTAACATTTGCTTATTAGCTTCAAAGACAAAGTACAGCTGAGGCTGATGGGAATGTCAGGTATTTGGTAATGTAATGTAATACGGGATGCAGTGGATCTGCTAGTATTGTACAGGACAAATTAATTATTTCTTTTTGATTTATGAATGTCTGAACCACTTTCATGACAACCCATCCAATAGTTGTTGAGACCTTTTCTCTCCCCTACTGCTACTTCAGTACACTTTGAGAACAAATATTACTGGGACCACTACAGAAAATTGCAGATGAACATTTAATATCCAGGAATTCACATTATAGACGCCGCTGACTATCCCTGTAACGATCTGGCCACAGTTTAGCACATTGACCAAACACGGTCCAGCCATATACAGAAATAGGTTTCCACCTAGTTTTGTTCTTCTGTTGTGTCCTAGTTTTCCTGCTTGGTGACGTACGCATTCCCCCGTACACACATGCGATATACACATATTTAGTGTGTGTGTGTGCGTTTGTGCATGTGTGTGTGCGTGTGTGTCTATGCGGCCGCTGTGCCTTGTAGATATAAATTATGAAGGACATTTGAATCTATATTTGATGACTGCCTCTTATTTAGAAACCAGCCATTTGGCAGAGCACGACAACGACGGCTGCAGCAGCTGTGTGTGTGTGTATATGTGTGTTCCTTTGTGCCATTTTCTGTCTGAGTGTAAGTATGTGTCTGTTTATAGGGATTGAAGGGGTAAAAGGTTGCTGCTATTGAATTTCTCACCCATTATTGCTCTGTGACTTTGTATTTTCATGTTGTGAGGTCAGGATGGAGTCTTGCCTGTCCATGATGTCAATATTGAAGAACTTCGCAATATACTTCTTCAGTAAGGTTCGGTGCACTGTTGTTTTGTGCCCAGCCAACCTTTAGTTACAAACATGAAATCTAGTTTGTATGGAGTTATTAAACCATTAATTGAAATTGATTTTCCAGCCAAAGAACTGACTGATTTAATAAAACAAACTTCTCTGTACTAGAAGACAGATTGTGACTGACAAGAAGTTTTTTTTTATCAAATTTGATATATTTGCAGCAGCAGAGAGGTTTGCAGAGTCCAACTTCTTCACTCAACCACCAATCAAAATAAAGATGTGAACAATCGGTGGAGGGGGGCCACGCCTGGAAGAAGGAATAGAATTAGTTTTGGGATATGGGGTGAAGCAGGAGCCCTGTCAATCAAAGGCATCGTCTCTTCTGTCTGAGTCGTTGCAAGTCAGAAAATCTGATCTTCCCGGGCGGGAGAGAGCTGATCTCTTTTTCTGTCGTTTCCGTTATCAGCAAGACTGCTGGTCTTGATTGTGCCCGGCATTCCTTAAAAGAGTTTGCTACTTGTATAACAAATTTTAGTTTACAAAAACATTAAAATTATATAATTCCCCAATGATTAGGGGAGTCAACTTAGGGTCGCCGGGCTGCCGGGCTTGCAATACACTGGTGGAAACCCCGGGTGGAGGCCATTTGCCCTGTTATAGTGACAACATGACCAGAAGAGACTAAAGTTACCATTTGCCATTTATTTGAATCCTGTTGAGTGGTGTTGACATCATGCTGACATGAGTCACTCAGAGATTGTCATGGAGGTCAGAAGTTTCTTCAGTTCAAATATCCTCATTTGAAACGCAGCAATCTTCTAAAACAATTTCTATCATTCGAATCTGCCTTAAAAGTTTTGATGAGTACAGAAGGCATAGTGCTGTCAGGAGTCTGGTAAGTTACTGTTCAGGGTTGGGTTGCCTTAGTTATTTGTGAATCCTTCACTTAAGCTGTGTTTCCACTCTGTGGTACCGCTCAGCTCGACTCACTTTATGGTGCCAGGTCCTTTTCTCAATTCGTTTTCCACTGCGGATAGTTAATATATACCCCCTCAATGTAAGCAGCATTTTCAGCTGGTTGCCGTGGTGGCGCTGCATGAATCTGCCGTGACATCATCTTCAACGGGACACACGCTGAATTCTTTCATTGGTAACCAAACAGAGGAATATCTGCACATTGTCAATTGTACGCCGTAGTATTATTACTATTAGTACTATTCTCTCTGATCAATCAGTGGTCTACAGTGTTTTAACTCCACCTTCTTATATCAGCTCAGCTCACTTGGAACCTCGACCGACTTGGTACTAAAGAAAGTACCAGGTACTATCCACAACTTTTGCTAATGGAAACGCGAAAATAACCGAATATAATTTGTAACAAACTGAATTGGACTGCTTGGTGGAAACGAGCTTGTGAACTTTGGTTCCACATCAGGTCCATCAATCTACATACTGTGTGTTCTGCACGCGGCTGCGTGCACTGCACCGAGGCGGTTCGGCACGAATACAAGAACCGTTACAGCCCTATTAGTAAGGAATTTTGATCAAGTGTAAGACCAGATATATCAACCATATTCCATATTACTTCTTTATCTTCTCAATCTAAATGAATCACATATTAGCAAGATAAAATTAGTTTTATCATTTGGTTCAGTTAGCTAGCAGTACGTATAAGGTACACCTTGACTAGTCTGTGTGGCTCTCAGGTCACAGTAACACAGTAAGAGTCTGAAGACTGTTGTCAGTCGGGACCCAAATGCAATCCCAATGACTGAGCTGTGAGCGGGAACGAGTGCGGTGAAAAAAGGCAGGTAAAAGTGGCAAAAAAAAACACTTTTCGAAATGAACGCGAAGCAGAGAGCAAAGAGCAGTGCATCTGCATTGCAGCTTAGTAGGTAGAGAAGCTTTATGATTCACATCATATAAAATCACTTTTTTGCAGCATCCACACTTTCATTTTTGGATCAAAGCTTATCTAAAATATAAAATGAAAAGGCAAACACACTGAGACACACACACACTGAGACACACACACTGAGACACACACACACTGAGACGCACACTCTCATACAGACTCAACTCAGATGATTTAAATTACTTGTATTGGGAAGGAATATCCAGTCATTACAGCAGCTATTCTTGACATGAATGAAAGTGATTCAGCTGTACGAAAACATCTTCATCTGTGGATGAAATCCTCTCTCATCTCTTAATCACATAAATTCAGTTATGAGTTATGCTTCTTTTCTGTAATTTTCCTCATCCCTCGGATGGGCAAATGGTTTAGCCCGTACTGTCAGTACTCTGTTAAAGCTGAACAGCTCATTCCAAAGTCTATGATCAGGCAGCTAATGTATGAGTGCTTGGCCTTGGTGCTGTGTCTCTGACCAGGTAGTGAAACTCTGACTCAGTTGTTTTCCAGTTAGGCACTGTCTATCCTGATCTATGCCAACACACAGACACAGAGATGCACTCACACGCACACACACACACACACACTCTCAGAGATGACACTGTCCACATACCCAAGGACAGGCACATATCCGTATATGACATGCAATGTTGATGTATTGCTACAGGCTTACATTTCCTGTTGGCCACATTCACATACAGTTTACCTCACACACACACACACACACACACACACACACACACACACACACACACACACACACACACACAGACACACACACACACACACACACACACACACACACACACACACAGCAACACAGCAACACAGTCAGCATGCTGTTAATTCTTTTCGTCGATGGAAAGCGTGAGACAAAAGCAGTCTGAGCAAAAGATGGAGGAAGGCTGAAGCAAAACAAAAAAAAGCTGAGACAAGAGAGGACTGAAGGCCAACTGAACAAAAAAAATCTGACATTTTCAGCATGTCCTGTACCTTTTTAAAATCAATGAAATTGATGGGGAGCCAGAATCTTTTCTCTCTGAGGAGTCTCACATGGACATTTAGTTTAATGAATAAGGTCTAGTCCTTGGAGGTTTTGCTGACTCAGACAGGTGTGGGGAAATAGAGTCAGCCAGGTGAGTAGCAATGAATGCATGCATAATTATATCTATGTGTGTGTGTGTGACAAGAATGATCTCTAGATTACTTTTTTTCTTCTTTCTTCAGGACTTAATGACTTATCTGGTTTGTCCAGGTCAAAGTGTTTGTCATCTATGATACCGAGCTCTTCGCAAAACAGGGTCACAGGTAAATCTGTACCATTTTGATTATTAAAAAAGGCACAACTGAGTATTTGGCCATTAAAATGGGAACAAATGTGATTTTTCTGCATAATATGAACCCGGCACGACATGTTAACGGAACAAGAGAAGTCTAAGAACATTAAGGAGAGCAGCCTCGGCGCAGCGGTGTTCCATGAAGCTTGACCGAAATTGCTCAAAACGCAGATTTGAAAGCAGTTGTTCAGCAAAATTTCTTCCTAGTCCGTGGGAAGGAAAGGCAGTTTGTTGCCATAATTAATTCAGGAAATGTTGCGTAACTTCAATTTCTGTTGAGATGTACTACGGGGGGAAGTCAACACCTCTCTGATACAAAGGAAATGAAACGCTGAGCTACTTTCGTTTCGTCACCTTTCCTGCAGTGCAGAGCTGCTGTCGCTGTGATCGTAATGGCTGAACCTGCAACAGTTTTTGATTACTTTTGATCCTCATTTCACCATCAGTGTCCATGAACATCTAATCCCTGTGAAACGACTTGTGACATTACCTGTGCATTTGAGTGTGTGTGTGTCTTTGAATGTTGATGCGGGTGTTTGCACACTGCTCTGGCATTTAGAGGCTAATCAATGCCCTGCTGACTACCGCTGCTAATTGAAGGTTAGCAGATACCATCAGCATGAGTCTCTCTCTCTCTCTCTCTCTCTCTCTCTCTCTCTCTCTCTCTCTCTCTCTCTCTCTCTCTCTCTCTCTCTCTCTCTCTCTCTCTCTCTTGGCTCTTCTCTCTTCCTGTCTTTGGTCAATAGAGCTGTATTTTTGTCCACCTCGAGAGCATGATTATCCCACTCTCGGCACGAACGACGCTCACAAGACGCATCCGCTTTCTATTGGAGACATTTTTCCCTTTAGCTTTGCTCAACGATTATGCCATACCTGCACACACACACACACACACACTACAATCAATTAGTAACATTACACTGTCGGTTGCACTATTCCTCGCAGATGATGCAAATGCCGTGTCGCATTATTATCTGTTAATACGGGAAAGTTTCCATCAGCTGAAATTCTCGCTGGGAGTTTGGTAGACAGCAGCACGACGCACGACATGAAAGTGATGCAACTAAAGGGTTACTTTACCCTCCCAAATCTCACACATCACTGATTAATGCTAACAACAGATTGCACCTCTTCAGTAGCACAGTTTCAATTCATTTTATTTAGTTGACAACTGTCAAGAAAATGGTTAGAATCTAATCCGAAAACTGCAATTCTAAATGCATTCATTCCTCTTTACATGTTAACATTTGGCATGTTATGCCAGCATTGTGAATAACTGTTACTTAAAGATTTGTAATGTTTGTATTCTCAATTGTTTTAGTAAATGTATTCCTGGAATCCAGCGTGCATGCGTGCGTGTGTGTCGGGGAAGATACTGAACAAATGTTGCAGTTATGAGGAGTCAGCTGGAGTCAGCAATGAGGACAGTGTCATGTCAACCTGACACAGTGTGTGTGCGTGTGTGTGCGTGTGCGTGTGTGTGTGTGTGTGTGTGTGTGTGTTTGTACGTATGTGCTCACTGTAGCTGCAAGAAAAGTGAGCGCTCGAGGTGATTAATTCGGATGTCTGCTGTTGCCATGGTAACAAGGGCACCTGAGAGGAAGGGAGAGAGGAAAAAGATGCTGAAGAGAAGATGATGAAGATGACCGCTGTTGATGTTGGAAAAAAAAAATGGAAGAAAGGAGAAGAAGGTCAAGGGCCAGTGAGATAGCTGAGAACAGAAATATAGATGACGTACAGTAGTAAGAGGAGGCCAGCCCTCCATTTCAAGATGGTAAACTATTTCCAAGAGAAATAAAATCATCTCTACTTCCTCCCCCTCTTTGTCTCTCCTCTCTATCCCCGTCTTCCCCTCACTCCCCTCTAATTCATCTTTCTTCAATTATTAACTTCATAAAAAGCTGCATCTGTCTGTTCATAAATTATTTAGCCTTAAATGGGATGTCCCCTGTGTGTGTATGTGGGGGGGGGGGGGGGGTGGAGGCATAAGACCCCTTCCCTGTGGACATATGCAATGGAAAAGAATCCATCTATGCCTCCGTCCTGTCCACTTGTCCCTGCTTTCTTTCCTCCCTCTTGTATTCCTTTCTTCCCTCTAACCTTCTCTCGACCCCTCACTATCTTTGCTTCATACCCTCATCTCTCCATCCATGCGTCTGTCTATCCGTTTATGTTTATTTATGTAAAACTTAGGGGTGTAAGAAAATATCGATGCACATGACTATTGCGATATTATGTTGCGCGATACTGTCGATACTCCAAAACACAACCTTTTAAAAACCAAGCCGCTATTCGATTTTTTTGGGGGATGTTAAGGGCTCAGTTGTAAAGCTGGAGTGAAGTCACTGGCATCATATGAAACTAGAAAACCTCAGGAATCCATTGGTACCATGCCTTACTGGCTTGTCGCAAAGGAGGCTAAATAACGCTCCAAACTTGCACAACATTTTGGGGAGGAAAAACTGGCATGGCGATATTCAAAGGGGTCCCTTGACCTCTGACCTCAAGATATATGAATGAAAATGGGTTCTATGGGTACCCACGAGTCTCCCCTTTACAGACATGCCCACTTTATGATAATCACATGCAGTTTTTTGCATGCAGTATAAATGTGTTTTTTTTTGCCTACTCTAAAATGGTGTATTTCTGGTATGTTCTTTATACTATGACAGTTTTCCTAAAATTATATAAAAAAAATCACAATATATCGCCTTTCTTACATTATCACAATATGTTGAATCATGAGCCCAGTATCGCCAGACACTTGCCAATACACAGCCCTAGTCCAACTGCTGCTTCATTTCCATTCTTCCATTGCTGATCTCATTTCTGCCTCATCTTGAATGAAAGAATGAAACGGAACATTTAAAGTGATTAAAAATGGCACTAAAATGTCGCAATTTCAACACAATATATTAGAAGGTAAATCTTTCCTCTGTCTTGAAGCGGAAATGTTTACTTATAAAGACAATTTGATATGCAATAGATGGTGATGTAACACAATGTTCAGACTCCTAAAGGTTTTAGTAGCCAGACAAGACGAAAATGTGGCCTCAGACCAGGGCTGAAAGATGAATTGTTTATATTTTGTAATTTTAAAGAGTGCAACTTTCAAGTATATTTGAGCTGTAATGACAACTGTGGACTCAGACAGGTAGCGGTCATCGTTTTCAGCTTACCACCCTAAAAGCTCTAAATTGAGACCTCCAGGATTCAGAGCTGTGAAGCACTCTGTCCCGTCAGTCTGTGATGGTACCTGTCAGCCTTATCATGGCGGGGTTGTCAGTCACATATCAAAACAGTGTCAGATGTTACCAGCAGTTATGTAGCTGTTTTCACCAAACATAACAGAATTTTTGAATGCCATGGATATATAATTTAGATATGTTGAATATACCAATAATGTGAGGTCTTAAATATGAGCTAATTGATCTGATTTAGCTAAGTAAAAACAAGAAGATAATTTAGCGATTATGTTTCGTACATTCAATTCTTGTTTGATACTATGTGCAGTATTGTACTATATTTTTAAAATGATAGAAATAATTGCAATTAGAATTGCAATATTGGTCAGAAAAATCCCAATTAAATATTTTCCTCAAATTATTCAGCCCTTCCTCAGTCTATTTGTTCTGTATTGAGCCTAAATGGACATTGAATTTAGAACATCATTGGCCAAATACAGTATATGTGTGCATTTATACTTGAATAGGGGATTTAAACTGCACTCGACAAAATCCTTCCAGTGTAGCTACTGTTTTCAAACAATCTGATGGAAGCGACTTAAGAGATAAATTCTTAAAGCTGTCTTGATTGGATCCTCAACCCTGATGTTGGAGCATACGAACACATCACACCAGCACAACCGTATTTTATTTTCTGCAGTTTCGACCATACAATCATGACTGCGAGGGCTTTTAGATACCTACCCGACTCTCCGACGCTGGAATGTTCCTAATTCCTCCTCAAAGGCCTCCCTCACTCTCCCGCTCTAGCTCTTTTTGTGCTGCAATCTTAAGTGCTGCTTCTATTGATCAGCTAGTGGAGGAAGGGCTCAAGGGTTTGTGTGTGTGTGTGTGTCCGTGTGTTGGGCAATGACACAACATGGGCCCCAACGTGTCTGGACTTTTAATGGAAAGCTGGTTGGAGTCTCTCTCCCCCTCTCAACCATTCTCATCGGTGTCCTCTGTCCATTTTTCTCACTGTCTCTTCATCTTTCTCCATCTCTTTCATCTTCATCCCCTCCCTCTCTTTTCTTCTCAACCTTCCCATCTCTGCTCCTCACTCCCTCCCTCACTCCTCTCTCTCCATTCAGTCTAAACTAGCAAGCTGGCTGTAGAACAACATCTGTGCCAGGACAGCATTTTATTTCCTTGTGCTCAAGCTGACCAGCTCACTTATCCTCCCACCCATGTGCTAACATTCACCTCTTTTTATACGCACATACATGCATCCCTGTACTTGTGAGGGCACTCATTCACTGCATTCATTCCCTATTCCGTTTACTGATTGGCTGCAGGTATTCTATGGCCGCAAGTATTTATTCCCAACTTTTAGTTTGGCCGCACTTCGCCGCAGAATAAAACGCCGCAGCTTTCCATAGACATTGCATGGCCGCTCACTGCTGTGGCTGTCTGGGAGATGTCGGCCGAATCTTCGGTAATAAAATTTGGCTATACCTTAAAACACACAGCAGTACTGGGACTGGCACTGGTCTGGTCTTGGTCTTGACTTGGTCTCAACTTCTCAAAGTCTTGGTCTTTTCTCGGTCTCAATACACTCTGGTTTTGGTCATGACTTGGTCTCGGTTTAGGAGGTCTTAACTACACCACTGTCGTAGGTATCAGGGCAGGTCCGTGACTAGCAGCGTCCAGTCGTAAAAGACGCAGTAAAGCATTATCAACGCGTGATGATGATGATTTTTTTTTTCCTGATAATGCTACATTGTGAATTGGCAGGAGAGCTAGTTAACGTTAGCCGTTAGCTGTTTGGCTAAATAACTGCGCTAACAGCTGACATTAACGGAGGAGGTTCCATTGAGATACATTGTGATGCATTCAAAAAAAGTAAACAAAAATCGCAATATCTCGTAATATCGGATCGCAATACTAAAAAATCGCAATACATATCGAATTGGCACCCCAGTATTGTGATAGTATTGAGTCAGGAGATAAGCATCGTTCCAGCCCTAGTGATAATGATGGAGTTGGAAACTTTCGCCGTTTATCATTCTAAAGTTGCTGTTGTCACACCAGGCCCTTACACTATATGTCATATTAGCTCTGTGATCATCCATATATATATATTTATACAGTATATATATATAATAACACACACACACATACCGGGCTTGTGACAGTGTGCAGCTGAAGGCCTTGGTATGGTAGATAAAGACCGAACTGGAGGCTGTTGTGATGAAGAGGGTGACACACAGAGGAAGTGCTGCAGGATACAGAAAGAGAGAGCAAGACTTAATGTCTGTATGGTCTGATGTGTTCTTTGAGAGTTCACTGCTATAGTGAGTCCTGTATGAGTTCTGTCATGCATACAGTAATAGGCCTCAGCACACCCCTCTCTCTCTCTCTGTGAGGTTGTGTGTGTGTGGTGGAGCTGTTTTCTGTCCATAGCTGCTTCTCCTCACTATTCTTCAGTTCTCTATCAGAGAAAAGGGAGGGAGGGGGGGGGGGAACTTGAATAGACCGGAGTAATGGGCTGAGTGGTGAGATAGAGACAGAGAGAGAGAGAGACCGAGACAGAGGGAGAGAGAGAGACAGAGAGAGAGAGAGAGAGAGACAGAGAGAGAGAGAGACAGAGAGAGAGAGAGACAGAGGGAGAGAGAGAGAGAGAGAGAGAGAGGAAAATGGGGGGAAAAAGAGATGGAAAATGTGCTTCTGTGTGTGTTTGTGTGCGTGTTAAGTCCGCCAGGAAGCTAGTGGTTCACTGCTGCTTTCTAGTCTTATACTGCAGAAAGTTCTGCCCACGAGATGCTGACACACGCACGCACACACACACTAACACTGCACAGTTTTATCACGGTAGCATGAGTGTTAGAGCCATATGAGTGCCAGCATTTTTATGACTTACGAACCCACATAGGCTGTCGCACACAGAATGCGTGTCCGCAACCCCCAACCTCACTGGCCACACACATGCACTCACAGTCGAGCCAAACACATGCATTTTCATAATCATCAATAATGTTATCTCAATTTTGTCCTAAACAAGAAAGTATAAATAATGTTCCTGCTTTTTACAAGCTGCTACTGAAAAGCTTTCCTGATTGTTACACAAACATTTAAAACAGCAAAATCAGTGAATCTAACTAACAGTTAGCATAGCTAGCTAACTCAGAGAGCTTTTTACCCTCTTCAGTAACTCTTAATTGAATGAAATGATGTACAATCTTGTGAACAGAATGCGAGAGAGGAGTACATGGCAGAGAAAATAGAAAGCAGTGCGGAGAGCTATTGTTACTGACTAGACTCAGTTGAGTTAGCATGTTCCTGGCCTGCTAGCATGTTAGCCGTTAGCTTGCTATCGGCACTAGCTCACCAACTATCCCTGCGAGTAGGCCCAACATCACCAAGTCCCTAGCACTGCCTGTTTCTCGAGGACGTGCGGATGAATTTCACTGTGCCACTTCCTGATGTGACCTGGCCTTATAGGAGAACATTAAACCAAAGATGCTCTATAACAAAGATGACGCATTACAAGCTCCACCAATGGTTTGAAATTGTATACGCTTCCTGTCTCCTAAGTGGGCGTGGTCATTTCGTGTTTGCCTCCCCCCCATCCCCCCACCTCGTTTGGAAGTGTTGTGAACGTTGTGTGGATGGATGAAAGCAGATTGGATTATATTCAAATAATGTATCAATATTTTTTTTTGCTAACATTAGATATTTACACAGCTAACAGCCATATTTAGCATTATGAAAATTAGTTAGCCTGGGCGTTCGCGAATGTTACCAGATCTCGCCAGAGTGTGTTGCTGAGACAGAAAAAAATGTTATTGTCAGAATTTTTGGAAGATATGTGTCTTGTAAAGAAATTGTCCAATATTTACTTTGGTGACTATGGGGCTAAAGAATCAGTCATAATCTGTGTTCACATTCACTTCCCCCATCAGTTTATAGACTCAGGACATGCCGCTAGTCTCCTAAAGGGGCGGGGCAGCGGCGAAACCCACGTGACCGAAACTGACTCTCAGTGCGCCGTCTCCATTCTGAACGGTCTCTGATTAAACGGACTCAAGCTAGTTTTTATACCTGATGAGGGGGATACGTTCACAGCCAGTATTCAGTGGTCAGGCCTGTTGGATTTTAACAAAGAAGTGAGTGTCCATGATGTAAATTGAAATTAGTGCCAGAGACTTAAGCCACTGGGAGAAGCTTCCTGGAGTTAATTTTAACCCTATCCCCTACGCATCATCGCTTACCATGTACTCACGTCTTTTTGATAATCACATTAATAATACAATGTCACACTTCTGAAATTGTCCAAAGCGAACAATGGTGATACATGTACTCGTCAGCATACAAATTCACCATGGAGATGTGGTCTGAAAATTCACAGAAAACCATTTCTCCAAATGACAAGCTTAGAGCTTTGGGGCTAATATCGAAGCTCTGCTATTAAACAAGATGCACACACGCACACACACACGCAAACACACACAGAAAAAGCTACTGTTAAAGGTTTTCTAAGGCAAAATCGGCTCATACAAAATGTAGTACAATATGTTCTCAGATTGAGCTGAAACACACACACACACACACACACACACTGACACGCACACACAATCGACTCGACACACCTCTATTCAAATGATTCACAGACATACACAGGCATATCTAGGCCGAAGTCATCAAGCATCCCTGTATTTGGGTGTGTACTGTCATTATTTATTGTTCAATGAAGCATCAGGCCTGACTGTAGCAGCACTGTCTGTGCTTTCTCTGCTGTGTGTTGACATGTGTGTGTTTGTAGCTGTGAAAATAAGATAATCTAATTCAACAGCTCTTATCTCTAATGGCCACATCACCCCAAATGCATACGTATACACACACACACACACACATACACACACACACACACACAGTTTTATGCTATATAGAAGTGTGTGTGTGTGTGCTATAGTGTGAGATATGGGATAAGGTTTCGTCTTTTCCATCGTTCTCTCTTTTCTCCGGGTGTCTTACCATTCAGTTTTCTATAAGCCCTTTTGCCAGTCTCTAGGATACCGACCAGTTACCGTAGCAACCAGGCTAGCCGGCCACCTCCATGCAACATGCAGCCATGCGGTCACCTGACAGCCTATCTTTCACACGATTGGACGCTGTGTTTTGGCCACATCTATTCACATACTATTGGTTGGAACGGGGGCCCCAACAAATTCTCTCTCCTCTCCTCTCATTTTCATACCCTTCCTCTATTTCTCTCCTCTCCTTTTCTGCATCTCTCCTCTGTATCTCTCCGTCCCTTCCCCCTCTCCTTCTGCCTAACTCTCGCTCCACAAACACAGGCATTGTATTACATCAGCATAATGCTACAGTCACTGCATGGATTCACATTTGATACTTTGACTTTGCCTGCTTTGACTGTATGTGAGGAAAACACGTGTTTTGCATTGGGATTCAACAGGAGCATCAGTTAAAAAGGGCTAGAAAGGAAGAGCAAATTCAGCCTTTCAAGACTGTAATAAATAATGTTGTTTGTTACTTTTTTTTAAAAACAAAACAATGCTGCTCTTGACCCACCATCACAGATGATCTTATGACTCTCTGGTGTTCATGACCTGCAGGTTGAGATCAACTGAGTTACTGTATGAAAGGAAGTAGTAGCTCTAAATTGTTTTTTTTTGTTTTTTTTTCTGTTTAGGACTACAACTACCAATTATCTTCATTATTGAATAATCTGCCAGATTGGATTTAATCGTTTTGTCTATAAATGCTATGACATCTTCATATTCCCTGTTTTATCAAACCATTACTCCAGAACTAGGGCTGAAAGATTTTGAAAAAAAAAAATAATAATAATCTAATTGTGATTATTTTGACTGATCGCAGTAAAACTTTTTGATATTAGAGATATGATAATTTTATAACATAATTATTCTCATTTTCATTGGAAAACATATACAAACAGTCTTAGACTTGCATAAATTTGGTATGACTGGAAAGCTGAGACTCTTGTGGATCCAATGAGTCCAATTGTATTCATGTGTGATGATGTTTGTCTCCATAGTAGCCATTTCACGTAGTGACTTTTCTGACTCAGATGTTACACAGTACATATGGTCGTGTGTCTTTATACTATGACAAGTTTCCCAAAATTAGATTTGAAAAATATCGCAATATATTGCCTTGCTTACAGTATCGCAGCACATCCCAATATATTGAATCGTTACCCCTGTATCATGACACCTATCGTATCGCCGGATTCTTGCTAATACACAGCCCTACTATCCAGAACCCAGCTATCATATATGACACAGAAAAGCAACAAATCCTCACATTTGACAAACTAAAATCAGAGAATGTTTGGTATTTTTGCCTGCAAAATGGTTGAAATGATTAGTTGATTATCAAAAAAAAAAAAATTGCCTATTCATTCTCTGTTGATTGACTTATCGATAAAGCGACTAATTGTTTCAGCTCTATTTTTGTGTGGTATAATGTGGATGTGTGGCTGAAAATTGAGTAGTGTTGTTAAGCCATGTAACAAGTCAGACATCTAAACAAAACATTGTTTTATTTTTGAATTACTTTCATTTTTGAACTCATAATTTGGTGAGAAAGCTGAAAATCATAATGGTAGAACCCTAATATGTGTTGATAATGACTTCAAACTGTTTGTCATTGTATATTTTTCTTGAAAGTAATACAACATAACTTATTTTACAGTCCACATAGGTCAGCTGCTGCCTCCCCATCTGAATGGAGCGGGTCACTGTTTTCTAGGAGAGAATATCAGTTTCTCATCCATTCGTTGTTAATGTCATCAAGCAAAGCTCTGTGGAAAGACCTTGGCTTTGCTCTGATATCCTGTCTATAAATATCAAAAACAGTCACATCCCTGTTTTGACTTTAAACATACTTTCCTCTAGAATGCAAATGTTGTTCTTTTCCAAGAGCTACAGTACATGCACGGGAACCAAATGGCTTGCAGCACAACGCACAGGTGATGAATAAACATTATGATTAAAGAATCCACACTACTGATGGTTGGTGGCATGGTTGACAGCAAGGCACAAATATACACACACGGGCAGCAACACATGTCTATAATGTGTATAATTAGCCTGCTAAACTGCCAGAGAGCCAACACCCAAACATAGGAACCACTTGTTATCCTAAATATTGCAGCTCTGCTTCACTTGTTTATCTTTGCTTTATATAACAGCCCTCATATGAGAATCTGTTGTACAATGTCTGCAGTACAGAGGTGTGCTGGGTTTGATTTGATCTCTATCACCTCCCGGTTTTCCGAGGTTCAATCAAATAACTTTGTTTTGATGTTTCAGTTGATATTCACTGTATTTTGATGAGTGTCACTAAGGTGTGTGTGTGTGTGTGTGCGTGCTTCACCAGTAGACTCTGAGGATGAGGTATGTTTGGAAAGTGGAGGGGCGACAGCTCACTGTTGGATCTAACTATAGATGAAGTGTGAGAAGAAAGAGGCAGTGAGTGACAGAGACGCAGATTGGACGAGAGACTGATACTCAACGAGAGAGAAAGTGAGAGGAGAGAGAGCTCAGAGCACAAAGGGCGACAGTTAAAGAGAGAGAAACAGGGAGGGGAGTTTGCTTGGAAAAAGACAGAAAATCTGAGGAAGAAACAGATGTGGAGAGAAACTTAAGATTTATTGATCCCTGTGGGGAAAATCAGATTGTTTATGCAAAGCGGGATCAGTGGGGAAAAGGTAAAATAGAATACAAGGATGAAACAGAATAAATAGGCAATGCAAGCTGTAAAAATGAAAGGGAAAATAATTCTTATCCAGCCCATTGAAAAGACCATGAGAAACGGTGCATCACCTCCTGTGGTGTGGATTAACAATTCATCTTCTTTCTGTGATTAACAAATCACAGAGCCATTAAGAACACACCACTAAACTCCCTTCCAGTCAAAGAATAGAAACAATATAAACAAACAGTTCATTAATCATATCATGTGTGATGCTGCATCAAGAAAACAAGCAACCAAATTCTTTTACCCACACAAAGGAAAGAGCACATTGATGTGTTGTGGAATTAAATACAGAAATGGGAAAGCACAATATGGCAAAACAGAGAGGCAGAGATTACATCAAAGGCAGCCAAAAGATATTGTAGTCCAGTTTTCTGGGTCCAGCAGAGATCTTTAATAAAAAAGAGAGACAGAGAAATGGCTGCTGTAGGCTTTTTTTTAAGAATGGCCATTGACAAAGATAGATGGAGGTCCTGATGTGTGTGTCTGGGTGTTTTCAGGGAGTGTATTCATGCCATCTATTGGTCCTGCCTTAACATCCTTAGTGCACAAATAAATTCATTTTCCACTCGTGACCCATTTCTCACTGTCGTCCGGTAATTACATTGGGTGTGGCAGGAGGGTGTATATCATGAGAATTGCTGGTAAAATAGTTAATTTAATATTCTCAGTTAATGTTTGATTGTGTGTGTAGACACAACTGCCACAGATGTGATTGATCGGTGTCTGGGATGTAGCTCATAGCTTGACTGTGTTGTTGATCTGGATGAGTAGATGGACACACACATTAAGGCTGAAATTAAATGAAGCATCGCACACCTTTTGTTTAAGCTACAGAACAGCTACGAAGGAACTCACACCTTTTGGGTTTGGAATATGTGGAGTTGGTGTGTGTGTGTGTGTGTAGCGGGCTAACTTCCATATAAACTCAACCGACTTATGGCAAGTCACAGGCTCACTGAGGTGAGGTTCTTGCAGTAACGGCTAAAACAAGCAGTGGAGTAGTAATGTTATGAAGCATAGAGAGCCAGAGTAAAGAAGTAAAATTCAACAACTCCACACTCTCTTATCACAGTTTAGGAAAGCACATTGCTATCGCCAGATGAGTGACAACTTTGTTCAGCTCATTGTCTGTAACCAGTGTTAAAGAATGGTGGAATTAGCTAGCAAGCTAGCTAACTAGTTAGCTAGCGAATTCCATTATGCTTTAATGCTACACTGGTAACAGAAAATGAGCCAAACAGTGGTCTGGTGGCCAGCGGTCCCTCCGCCTCACTCCCCGCCACTCCAGAGAAGGACAAGCTACCTAGTTAACAAGCCAGCCATCCAGCCTCCGGAACTGCATCGGTTCTCTTCCTGGCGAGCTGCGACCACACTTTACGGCCCCACTGACGTGGGTTCTCTTGTAACCATAACAACTAACAACAATCATCATTTTCTTTTGTAGTAGTCAAAAGCCACGGAAAACATTTCATTGTTCAATGACCCTTTTTTTTCACTCATCTTTGTATTCGTAGGAACCAGTTTAATGACTCACATTTCCTGTAAGTCTTAACCAGAAACTATGCAGGAAGTGATTACGTGTACATGCTCATTTGATGGTAGCAGAATAAACACGAGCATACACGTTGGTGAAACAACATTTTCAGCTCATACATCTTACCATTGACTGTACTAAACTAAAACTGGTAACAGTTATACTTAAATTTGCTTTGGGGTGTCTAGTGTCCTGGTGGTCAAGTCACATGCCGTACTGTATAGCCGCAGCGTCTCCAGTTGGATCTAGCTGGGTTACATGTCTTCATACTCTTCTTTGTCCCTGTATTTCCTATCTTTTAAATGTGTGATTTGTCTTTGATTTGTCTTAAGTCCAACTAAAAAAGTTTTTCATGATGACATAACATTTTTATGACTAAAAAACAAAACAATAACAAAAAATCATTGGGTATAATTCCTTAAGAGTCAAATACTCAAAACAAATAGTCTTCATCAGGGCTGCGTAGGTGTGGTTTGATGGTTACCATGAGTAAACAACCCCACTACTATCATCACATTATGACTCAAAATGTTACCAAATCCTGAGGGGTGTACGTCATCTTTTTTCAAACTTAGTCCTACCCACTTCACACCAGTGAGAAGAGCATAGACAAAGACACAGATGAAGAAACATTTTGTGTGAAAACCCAAACTGTTCTAACTTTGGCAGAACATGTTGTTTTTCATGTAGGAGCCCATTGCTCATAGTATGAAACTATTGAATAAAATGTGTTTTTCTGGCCTTTAATTTGTCATGCTCAGCTCTAGTGTAAATAATCCTGTTAGCATTTTGGTACAGCTATTGCAGGAAGCTGGATATAGAGCCCTACATCTTAGCTTAGAATTGATGATGACTAAGTAAATAAACCGTTAGCTCAGACTCTCTTCAAAATGGCTGAGTACATTGGAAAAAAACACACCCAGCCAAGATGTGGCCCGTCAAATAAATAATGTGAGATTTCAGAACAGAGATCAGAGCCCAAATGGTGTGAACACAACCTCATTGCATGTCCACCATTTGCAATTTGTTCCTATTTTGGAGAACTATCGTTGCAATATTGTTCTCCACAGTAGGTGGAGACTGACAGTACCCTCATAAATATACTGCCCTGCAACAAAGGCTTTTGCATAAGTAATGTTTTGTAACACACTTGTGTACATGCTTATGATTACATGCTTGCTCCTCCTCCTGCTCTCTCCACACTCTTTCTCCGTCTCTCTCGGGGTTGAGGTGGGGACAGTAGGATTGATTTTTTTAACTGCGCTCTCTGGCTGCTATTGACTAAGTGTGTTTTAACGATCCACTCATATAACAGCACGTACTGTACATGCCCCATATCCGCCACCTCCTTCCACTGTGTGTGTGTGTGTGTGTGTGTGTGTGTGTGTGCGGTTGCAGGATGCCCTGTGAGGGTGGCAACGGAAGCTCCACTGGAGCAAGGCATGGACCACACACAAACATATATATTTATACAGATGTGTGTGTCTGTATATGTGTGTGTTAGGGCTCCATTGGGGCAGTCTGCAGGAGGGCGGAACAACAATTTAATATTTTATCACTTCCATTATTCAGCAACTGCTAGAGAGAGGGAGGGAGTGGGAGAGAGACCAAGGGAGAAACAGAGAGGATGGGAGAGAGGGCGAAGGAGGCGGTGTGTGTACTTCAAGCTAGTAAGATGCGTTGGCAGTACATCTGACATCTGTATCAATAACAAGAGTTGAATGTAATTGATTGAAATGCGGAAATGAAGCAGCGATGACAGGTTTTGAACGTCTGTTTTTTATATTTTGGTATATTGAGAGGGAAATAGAAAAGGGAGGATAGGAGGAGGAAGGAAGGGAGGAGAGGAGAGGTGGAGTCGAAAGCAGAGCTGGATAGGAAAAGGGATGGAGGGATAGATGAAGGAAATGGAAGGATGATGCTGATGGAGGAGGAGGGTGCAGCAGAATGGACGGGAAGGGGGAGAGAGAGAGAAAGAGAGAGACAAGATTGCATTCCTGGGAAATGAGGATGGTCACCATGGCAACTGCAGCTGAGAGTCACATGATGCAGAGGAGTGAGAGAGAGCGCAAAAGAGAGCGAGTTAGAGGGTGGGGTCGTGCCAGCAGACGACAGAGGAGGAGAGAAGAGAAAAGAGATGGTAATGGAGTGAAATAATAAATTGTAGGGATAGATAGAAGGACAGCAGGAGGTGGAGAAAGAGAGGAGACATGAAACCACACATGTAACGATACACAAGTATATGTAAAGTGAGTCACTGTGTGTGAGTGTTTATTTACCGTTGGGCTTTTTTGTAGGCCACTGGATTACAGTGACGTCATGTGAGGTTTGAGGAGGAATGATAAAGGTTAGACTGTAAGAGACAAGAGGAGAAAGAGAGTAGGTGTGATTGACAAGAAGGATGAAGAAAAGAGAACTCGAGTCCAAAAATAGAAGAGAGGAGAGGAGGGAGAGAGAAAGAGATAGAGAAAGGAGAGTGAGAACAGATTGTGGATGGAGAATGCCAGCCATGTTTTTTCTCCGAGATATCTGATGGCTGATGCTCACTGTGACGTCAACAACAAACACACACACACACTCTTAAATGTACATGTTTTATTGTCTTTCTTGCCTGTGTTTTATTCATGCATATCTCTGTCTTATACATGCTTGCCTATAACATCTGGCCACTTAAGTGTACAGTGTGTGCTGTGTGGTAGCTCAACAAGCGTATACTCCCGTGCACTGGCCTGTGTGGATCTGGAATTGATTGCTTTTCACTTACAATTATTCTATATTCATTCCCATATGGAAAATCTCTGGACAATATAAATTGATCCTACAACGTAACTCATAATTTGGTCACATCTTCGGCCCGGTCAATTTATCGGTCTAGCTCTGATGTACCAAACTAGCAAACAACGGAGAGACTGTATGTGTGTCTTCAGCTAATTTTTAGCTCAAGTTGAAACATTTTGAACTTGCACAGACGGAATATGCGTCTAATCCAGAACATTCTCATTTCCAACTCGTCAACCAGGGCAGCTTTGTTAGTGAAACTATGACACACAGTAAAAGAGGAAGTCCGGTGACGTATCGGTGACTTATCGTATGTGAAACTGACGTATTTTAACTTCCGTATGTAAGTATGTATCATACTTAAAGGAACAGTGTGTAACATTTAGGGGGATCTATTGGCAGAAATCGAATATAATATTAATAAGTATATTTTCTTTAGTGTATAATCACCTGAAACTAAGAATTGTTTCAGGTGTGTTAGTGTTTTAGTGTCAGTTGTTTAGTGTCAGTGTTTTAGTTACCTTAGAATGAGCCGTTTATATCTACATACGAAGCAGATCCTCTTCACAGAGCCGGCCGCCATGTTTCTAAAGTAACTCAAACACTGGCTCAGGAGAGGGCCATTCATGTTTTTGTGTTGGCCGCCATAGTTCTCCTACACACTTGGCACATGGGAGAAGTTTCAGTTGGTTGCAATCTGCAACCTCACCACTAGATGCTGCCAGATCCTACACACTGGACTTTTAACTTAAGTATGTAACTTTTATGTTAAGTAGCAAACATACTTATTTTAACTTTTGTAACTTGCGCAACATACTTAACTTGCGTATGTAACTTCAGTCGCGTAACAAACATAGTTATTTTAACCCAAACCATGATCTTTTCCTCAACCTAACCAAGTAGTTTTGTTGCCTAAACCTAACCAAGTAGTAACGTAACGCACTTAACTTGTGTCACATACGTAACAAACTTACATCACTTACGTAACGTAACGTTAACCATGTATGGAAGTCTATCTAACTTCCCTGCGCGTTGAAAAATGGCGCTAAAGGGGTACCCAGTGCGTTAAAAAGTGACGCCAAGGGGTCCTGACCAAGTGTCCGTATGTGACGAGTTGGGAAAGAGTATGTGTTGGTCTAATCCAAGCAGCAACTTCCGGTGCTGTATAATGAAGCCAATGCTGAAGTGCCAAATACTGCAGTTCCTCAAATGACCACTTGAGGTTGGCTCCAAAAGTGAGTTCCATGTTAAAATGCCTGACTTTACATCAGAAATAAACATGCTTACAGTCTGGGGAAAAAAATGTTTTTGGTCTCTATAGCTAATTTTCCCGTTCATCCCTGTAATACAACTGTACAGGGGTGAATTTTTATATAACTCAACCCTTTCAAATTATATTAAGGCTTAAAGCTGCAGGGGGTAGAATTGGAACAAATATGATTAAAAAAAAGTTATTTTTATAAAACGGTCACTATGTCCTGACAGCAATGCATGAGACCGATAATCTGAAAAAATCATGTGCCTCCGCGTCCTCCGGTGCTCCTAATGGCATCTGTGGGATTTCACAAACCGGAGGAAAATAACCAATCAGAGCTGATCTGGAGTCTGCCGTCCAGCTTCCGTCTATGAGAGCCACGAGTCAATCACTCCGAACTCCGACGAAACGGTCAAACTAACCAGCGCTGATCAAATATGAATCAATATTCAGTTACTGTAATGCCTATTTCTCGCCTCAAATGTTTTCAGAATCATCTTGTAAAAAAGTTTGTGACTCGGCAGCCATGTTGAGATCTGTTGAGGAAATACCAAGCACCGCCCACCAGCCGGAGCACAGCCAATAGGAACGCTCTCTCTCTGAAATGACCTGCTACGTCACCGTACGTAACCTGAGAGGTTATTATGGATTTTTTGCACAATGATGCCAAAACATTGTTGCGTACTGAAGCTTTAAAGTTAGGCATAAGTGAGGGCGTGGCCGCTTTGAGTGACAGGTTGATGCCATCTCAGGTTGCTCGCCGCTAGCTGTCTGTTCTCTTACGTCACCGGGCCCACCTCAGCTCCACCAAAGATCTACCTCTTTTCCCATTTTTGGGGTTAGTCATGAGTTAGGTTGTCGTCACTGCCAAGATGGCGAAACCTATGGGACGTCCACATTTTATACAGTCGATAGTCTAATCGCATCTTTCCATTGACTTTTTATGCACTCGCGCTGCCTCTAAAATTCGCCTTGCGTTCTCTCTGAACACACCGTGTAAGTCATATGTTCTATAGTACAGTTTTTCATAGTTCATTCATTTTGTTTGATTATTATGGTTGCGTGACTTTGTTTAAATGGTTTGTGTGACTGAGAGAAAACACAGTGGTGAGATGTTCGATCTCACTTTTCATACGATGGAGTGAAACAAAGTAATTTAAGTCATAAACTATACACACTCTACACACATCTATGTGAATGTGAGAGAGAAGAGATGTTTTCAGTTCAGTTATGTGTATTGTATGACATTGTTGAATGTTTGATAGTAATTGGCCCATGGAGGTGTCCTGTGGTCTGTTATTTCTGAAAGAACACACTTTATTTAACAGTTTCATTTGTAATTACATCACTCAGCAGTCAAGTTTGTTTTGTTGATTTTTAATCAAATTAGCGTGCCATACCTTTTGCCAAAACATATTACTCATTTTGTTACTGCAGATGGCCCCAAATTACTCAAGCTTGTATTAGAATAATTTAGAGTCAGTATTTCATGTCAGATGATTAATGCCGTTGATAAATGACTGCACAACAAATGAGATAATGCTTAAGAAAGCTGGCCATGATAGCAAAATCAGCTCCCTTAGGGGTAGATACAAGATAAGATGCATCTACTTTATTGCTGCTTTGCTTTGGCTACATGATAGGCACTCCAATTCAGGTCATTTACAAGCAGTCAAGTAACTGTCCGCTTCCTGCAGCAATTAGATATCTTCAACATAATGTAAAGGAGAGACCTGGTTTGAGGATTAAAAGAACACAGTTAGCACAGCAAGTCTGCTGGGGAAGCATGATTTCTTAGCCAGGGATAGAAGTGTTGGTCTGTCTGTCGGTGTCTCTGAAACATCTCCACAACTATTGGATGGATTGACATGAAACTAGGTACAGACATCAGTGTGAATTGTAATAACTCTGGTGACTTTTCATCGACCGTCATCATTCGTTCTAAATTTGTATTCATCAAACTTTGGTTTATGACTAAATACCTTATGTACAGGAATGCAAAGCTAATGACATTCTCATCAGCCTCAGCTGTACTTTGTGTTGAGCGCAAATTAGCAAAAGTTAACAACATGCTAATATGCTAAACATGCTGTATATCTGCATGTTACCGTTGTCATTGTGAGCATGCTAACATTAGCATTTAGCTCAAAACACCGCTGTAAAGGCTCACAGAGCTGCCAGTGTAGCTGTAGACTCTTAGGTTGTTTTCGAAATCGCATACTAACATGCTTTTTAGTACATACTGTACTATATGTACTGCACACTGCCTTCTAAATTAACGATTAAGTATGCCATTACCAGCAGACTGTTCACACCGATGTACACTCAATCAATACGTCTTATCTGCATCACATGACTGTATCGATCACATTTTGCCGGTCCTACAGTAGCTACCGTTGAATGGAAATTGTTTATCACAAACGTAAATCCACATTACCTCTTCTACTCAATTTAATATTTTCTACAATACTGTACCTGAACATCACTCGCCATCATTCGTAATTATTTTATCCAACAGTCAATCATTTAAACCGTCTGCCTCGCAGTCCGCCATTGCACAGTCTGAAGAGACGCAATGCATTTTGGGGCGGTTGAGTATGGTCCAGTAAGCTCACATCTCATGCTCAGAAATTCTTGCTAATGTTGTATACATTCATGCATTTCTCGCGTACACAAAATCCACATACTATGCAGTTGGAACGCACTATATACTCAATTGTACATCATGGTTAGTATGAATAAGGCTCTGTACGAAATCGCATACTAACATATTAGTATTGTTTATGTTTTTTTATGTGCGTGACATAGGTCAAAGACAGAGAAGTGCTGATGAGATAGCAGTGTGGCAGGAAGAAAGAAATGTATCACCAGGGTAAATTTGTTAAATTTGAATTTACTTACAGTAAATGCACTCAGTCTTGGTTGAAAAATACTGCATTTTTTTTTTTTTTTGCGGTTGACACATCTAATTACTGCCAAACCTCATGGAAATGCCGATTTTACAGTAATCGGGTTATTACAGCGCATGTGAAACATACAGTTTCCTGACTTAACTGATTTCCTGATTGTGCGGATTCTTGTGCATGTAAATGTAGTCAATGGTTGACATGTGTGATTACTAAAAATATTATATTACTTTATAGTGTTTTATACACATAATACAGATAGATCTAGTTATGTCTCCCCTAGATAAGAGTGGGTATTTTCGGGCAAAGGTTAAAAGATAATTACTTTCCCTGTTTCCTTTACAATTGTGACTCTGTGTTTGTTTGTGTGTGCACACATGTGTTTATGTGCGTGCATGTGTTGAAGTTTGAGTCGATTATAAAGATGGCTGCATAGGAAAAAATGGAGCATTTCCACTGTTCTTGTCTGAACCTTCCTTTACTAACACACACACACACACACACACACACACACACACACACACACACACTGACTCTGTGCCTTCCGATATGTCAGTTTAGACCGTATCCTTGGCTTGAGCTGTGGGTTTTAAGTGTGTCTGTGGCCCACTGCCCAGGACTTTAAACTGGATCACACTCTGAACACACACACACATTTACACAAACCGAAAACAGGCTCAGTTTCTTCTCTCTCTGCCCTTCATTCATACCCACACTCCCAGATGTACACACACACACACACACACACACTCTTTTTCATTCCATATCAGGCGTTGTGTGGCTGTTGACAGAGTGGACAGAGCATCAGTAGCGGAGAGGAAGCTGGAGCAAAGCTTTATCCCGGGCTGAAACACATTTACATCAAATCAAATCCCTTTGAGTGAGATTGGCGCCACGTATAAGATGACAGACGTAGAGGATGACAGATGGAGAGAGCTTCAGTTTAATGTTAATGAGAGCATGTTCGGGGTGTCATGGTGCCTCAGCAGGCCAAACAGCAGACCATGGACTTGGGTTTAAATGTGACTCATGGATATTGTCACTGCCACTGCTCTTTTTTT
This sequence comes from Sebastolobus alascanus, assembly GCA_916701645.2. NCBI lineage: Eukaryota > Metazoa > Chordata > Actinopteri > Perciformes > Sebastidae > Sebastolobus > Sebastolobus alascanus. The sequence goes on from CAKAOJ020000006.1 coordinate 6,023,037, forward strand.
CAAAGACTGCACTGACCAAAGTGTCAGAGGGCAAATGAATCACATCTAGCTGCTTTCATGTTTAGCTGACGCAACAGAGTTTTTCAAATAGTGTTTCCGTAAAAGACCAAGAATTATACCGAGCTGTGAGATAGGCAAAATTACACTTTGGGCTCTATTTTCCTAAAATAGTGCACAAAAAGAAATATGCATGACCGACAAATTCTTCAATTTTGGTGACCACGTGCGTTGGCGGATACCAAATCATATCCGCGCAAAGTGGAAGAGAGGCTGAATACATTACTAGTAGGAGGAATACAGAATCAGCAGGTGAAGTCGGGGTGAGCTTCAGTAATGACCTCTTGCATGAGCTCCTCTCATCCCCTTTAAGAGCAGCAACAGGTGAAACAGAGACTGATGTGTCTGAGAGAGAGAAATCTCCTTGACGCACCCGAGGTTCCAAAACAAAAACATACACAACACTCCAAATATTAATATGCCTTTTCTCCTCCTCCACTGCCTATTTGAAAATGCTAATTTATGTCTTTAAAGTCCAGTAAATGAGTCTATTTGCAAAATATCAGTCCTCATTTATCTAACGGAGAAAAGCACCCCTCTATCCTTAAACAAAGAATTGCAAAATAGGGTTTGAAGATTTGCCCGTTAAGTGTTTATAAAAATGCACATGGTCAGTTGTCCTCAAATCCCAGTGTCTCATCTGAATATTTAAATAATTAACGGAGGTAACTACGCTGTACATGAAGTAAGCAGGAGTTTGGAGAGGTGTGAGTGTGTGCCTAAGCCACAGAGTTGGTTCTGAGCAGAGGGGAAAACAAGTGAACATAATCATGGAAAACATGGAGGGTGTTTCTGCCTCCACAATCTACACACATCAGTGCATTTTTGTTTATTTTTCATCGTTTATTTATTACCTCTTGTCTTGACACTATATGTCGACAGTATCCTGCGCCCCGAGCTTTAGCCTTTACTGCCCAGCAGCAGCTCCGAGCCTTTATTTCATTTATGGGTCAGATCAGGTTGTAACGGGTCAGGTCGGTTGATTTAGCGATAATGCAGGTAACGGAATGGTTCATGTTGAGTTTTACCGGTGTGGGGTGGGTACAGGTTTGCAAACTATACCCTTGCAGGGAGATTTAAAAAAACAACAAAAAAAAACCTGTGTAAACTTGTTCTAAAATGTTGTCACTAACATTATTTGTTCACACTATTTGTTTGCGGCATACAGTATAGGATGGATACATTTGTGATGTTACTGCATGTGTGTATATGTATCCGTGTGCATAAGCCACAGCTGCAGGTTTTATTATGGCTGTAAGCGGAAAAGTCACTGTAATAAATCTCTTGACATGACTGAAAAAAGTTTTAAAAAAGACTTTCGACTCTTCCGGACAAATTATATGGAGGTCAGAACTCATCCTGAGGACAGCCGCGTTATTTTAGATGCATTTACTGTTAAACTTGAAATCTGTGAGTAAAAGCTTTCCAGTCTGATGTTAAGAAAACACAGAACATTATTTACTGCTAGATCCTGACCGATCCTGTCAGCGTGTCCAGAGATTTAAATGATTATTGAAGTGACGCTGCTGTGCCATCCCTGTGTAAAATGACAAAAAAAAAATGTGTCTTGTGCCGGAGGAAAATTGCATAAAAACTGCGCTTGCCCTAGCATTGGCTTTGCGCCTGCAGGAAAATATAGCCTGTTATCTTTTTCTCTCTCTCCCACACACACACACACACACAGACCAACATTTTTATTTTGCTGTTATTTTATTAATCCCATTCATAAGAAATATTATTGTCCTCTAAAATCTCGTTATAGCATTGTCTTTTTCCTCCTCCTTGATTAGAGTAGAGAGGGGGAGATGGAGGGTGAAGGACTGGTAGCAAATTGTTGTGGGAAATAGTTAACGTTCATGGTCAAGCAGTACACGAGTGAATTTATTTATTTAGCCAAGCCACTGAAATATACATCATACCTCTCCTCAGCTGAACAAGAGCTAGATGATATTAACTTATTGCAGATATATCGGTATCAGCGTATCTGTCTGCTGATAAGTAACAGGAAATGTCAGTACGGAAAGTTCAAAGATATCTTTGCGTCATTTAGAAACAGTGACTCCAGTTTTTCCACTAGAGAGCAAGCATGGGATGGTTTTGTCGGTCAGTCCACAAATTTGGAAAGTGTCAGGGAAATCCATCCAGTAGTTGTTGAGATAATCCATCCAGTAGTTGTTGAGATATTGCAGAGATTCATGTTCCCCTTAAGATGAATTGTAATAACTTTGGTGAGCCCTTCACTTTTCTTCTTGCACCATCATCAGGTCAACATTTCAATTTGTCCAATACTCTGGTTTATTAGCAAATACCAAGAAAACTAATGATACTCCCATCAGCCTCAGCTGTACTTTGTGTTGAGTGCTAATTAGCAAATGTTAGCCTGCTAAACTAAGAGGGCCAACTTGGCAAATGTTAAACATCAGCATGTTAGCATTGTCATTGTGAGCATATTAGCGATTAGCATTTAGTTCAAAGCTCCACTGTGCCTAAGTACAGCCTCACAGAGCCATTAGCAAAGCTATAGACTCATGTATATACATTTCAAATACAACCACTACTTTATACAGTACACATGTATAGACCTATATGTGAAAACATAACAGCTGTGTGCAGCTACTAACTTAAAGCCTCAGTTGGAGGTTTCCTCTCATCTTAGCTGGTGCTGAGTGTGAGCAGAGTCACTCTGATTCCAGGTCTCGTGGAATAAGTGTAAACTATAGCAGATTATTAAACAGGATGTGAGTGTAGTCAGTGGAGGAAGGATGACTTAGATGACACATGGATGGAAGAATATGTGTTTGGTGAATATATGTTGGGTACAGTTAGTTTAGGCTGATAAATGGGTGGTGGGCGTACTGATTGGCTATAAATCGGACACAATAACAGAGATGTGAAAGGACCTACAGTCGGTGCGGAAGTGCTCTGATTGGCTATTGAATGGAGGGACAGAGGTAAGGAAGGAGAGAAAGGAACTGATGCAGAGGATGAGGGAGGGATGATGAAGGCACCGATGATTACCTCTTCACTGTCCAAACAGGGATGTAGAGCAGGCAAGCAGATAGCACATCTGGCTTTAGATACACACACAAATGCATACATTCATCAATGCTGTTATCATCAACTTAAAGTAAAACTACGACAGAAGCTACAGTAGGTATAGCATATCATAAAGTGAAATACTCAACTATTTGAGAACCCTATTTTTGTGTACGTGCAAGAAACTGTTTTACTGAATGCTAATTGAAACACAAATTCGATGAAAACGAGTTCAGTTCATTACATACATTTAGAAATAAGTATTATTTATTACTATACTATAAATACAAAAAATAGAAACTGTTGCACACACTTCAGACTGACCCTGTACTGTTGTCACTAAGACAAAACAACACTTGTAGAACTTAAATCTGCAATAATAAATGTGTCCAAAACAAGCTGTCATACTGTACATATTATTTATTTATTTATTTGCTTATTTTTGGGGGGTTTTCTCTAATCTATGAGACAAATGTAGAAACTCACTTGTCACATATTCTTATATGCATACACGCACTGGAACACACCTTGGTGACAGAGTTAAAAACAGTTTAACACAACAGAGGAGAGTGAAGCTCATGTCAGTAGTCATAGAGGTGAGAAAGGGAGGAGCAGTGCAGGACAGGGAGAGGATGTGGAGTTATGAAAGGAAAAGAGATTGTTGATTGAAAGAGAGGAGAGAAATGGTAGGGAGGAAGATTGAGAGAGAGAGAGAGAGAGAGAGAGAGAGAGGGGAAAACAAAAATGGAGAGGAAGAAAGGGGAGGAGAATAGGAGACTGACCAAAGGACAGTGAGATGGGCAAGAATGAGAGAGAGGGAAGGCTGGTGTGAATAATAAAACAGAAGAGAGGGAGAGAAAGAGGGAGAAAACAAATATGATGCCAGGGGAGGACAAATGGAAACAAACATGGTCATGGGCACTGATGGAAGGAGAGATGAAGGACATATACAACAAAAACACTGTGGAGCGATGAGTGTTGATAGAGGTCAGATAGAAAGACACTATGACAGAGTTGATGATGGTGATGGAAAAATGGCTAATGGCTGAGAGAAACACTGGGTTAGTGGATGACGTCAGGCAGGGGGAGAGTTGGTATGCTTGGATGCAGAGAGCGACAGACAGGGAGGAGAAAACTCCCCACAATAAAGGAAATGACAGGTCTGGTTGAAGTCTTCTCAATTTTCGGAACCCATCGACTATCGGTGTGACGACGATTTAGCCTCTGGGGGGGAGCCGATATTTCTGTGGTTCCAGTGTAGCCAGCGGATATCGGGCCGAAGACTTCCTCTTCTGTGCGCTGGTCAATTGTTTACAGTTTGATTAGCAACTTGAAATGAGAGACTGGAGTTGAAGTTGAGAGACGACATGTACGACTGGATTTTTTCACAAGTAGCTAGTTTACAAGCTAATTTTAAACCAATAAAAAGCGAAATCATCGTCGGACGATGGCCGATGGTTTACTGACTTTGGTGATCCCCTGACTTCCTCTAGCTCCACTATCAGGTCAAACTTTTCACTTATCATGTGAAATATGTCAACATATATACTGAATAGATTGGAACAACATTTTGCACTGAGATTCTTGGTTACCAGATGATGAATCCTACTCACTTTGGTGATCCCCTGACCTTTCATCTAGCGCCATCATCAGGTCAGTTTTATACTTTGTCCAATACTTTGATTTATGACCAAACACCTGCAAAACTAATGTTGTTCCCATCCGGGAAAGAGAGAGAGAGGGCAAGAAAAGGGAAGAGAAAAACAGAGAAGGAGATCAAAAATGTGGAAAATCAAAGAGGGCAGTAGATGCCTTTCCATTTCCTTAATGGGCACATTAAAGCCTGCATCTGTTGAATTTGGACAAATTAATTAAGCTTTGAGTTATTATGTTGTAACATCCTGTGAAATAACATTTTATCAGCAAGCATCATTGTGAAAACACTCCGCTGGAGAATTCTTTGTTGACATCATTAGCTTTTTGAACTGTGTAAGTGGATGTGGGGTTATCCTAGCGCCTTGGTGAAATCCCTCAGTGAATGAAATGTATTGAGGCTGTACCAGGTGACTCCCAGGTGTGAGTGTGTCAGACTGAGCGAGTTTTAATCAGGTTGCTGCTGCAGGAGCATAATGCATGCTCTGTCAATTCTCCAATCTCACGTAATCTGTTATTATCTCTTCCTGATTGCTTGGCATGCTGTGAATTTCAGGGGTATGTGGAAACTCAAACAGATCAGTTATTTTCATTTCAGCCTGAGTGCTGTGCAATCTAATTATAGTGCCTGGATAAAATTACAGTAAGGGAATAACCTAACACTCATCTCGATACTATACTGTTTCATTGGTAAAATGGTGGGTATTTAGGTTGGTATTTAATTCTTTAGGACGTAATGATATATTGTTCCAGTGATGGAGTTAGCCAGGTATAGCGTTGCATATAGAGGTGGGAGTAAAAATTGATTCATGTAAGAATTAAGATTCTTATCTTCTAAGATCCTGAATCGATTCACAACTTCCAAAAATCGATTTTTAAAATGTTTCTTTCTACAAAAGAACCTACAGTAGATATTGCTACTGATGGACAGTAATCCTACACGCCAAGTTACAGTTGTGTTGAGCATTAGCTTGTCATTAGCAGTGTTATTTTGTGTATAATTTATTTTTGAAATTGGGAAGTTTCTGAGAAATAAAAAGGTAGCTTGCTAAAGCCTACCATTTTTATTTATGTAACAGGCAGCATTAACTATAACTTGTTATTCTTGAAGTCACTGAGAATTGAGAAATACTGAAAAATTTTTAGTAAAAGCATGAATAAATGTTACCTTTTGTCTTAGGTTTGCCTTTGTGTGTTTACATTACTGCAATCAGTTGATATAACTTTTTCAAATCTAATAATCCATAATCTTATACACACTTAACTCTGTTCATGCCATAATTTGATATACCACCTTTATGAGTACATCCTGAATTTAGCACTCACTATGTACTGAACGGAGAATCGATTTTGAGTTGAATCGTGATCCCAAGAATCGAAATCTAATCGTGAGATACCGAAAGATTCACACCCATAGTTGCATAGATTATTTATATATTTGATCTGTGTTTACAACGTTTTGTATTTCATTTTGCTGACTCAAAGATTTCTCAGGCCACAGTAATAGAAATATCACATTTATAGAAGTACCTGTAGGTTGAAACTGTAGTGAAGTATGTTTAGGTCCATTGGTCCATTATTTGTATGTCTGATTCTCATATTTCAAGCTTGCTGACTCAGGAATTATATTGATGTAACATTGTTGAACACAGAAGGAAAATTGGATGTTTGGGATTTGATTCATGAAAATTTTAAATTGTGTAAAAGTATATTTAGAATCTCTAGAATTATTATTGAATTTTATACCACATATATTTAAAAGTGGTTTAAAGTTTTTAATGGGAAGCAACTAGAATATTTCTGCATTACCAATAAAGTTATTAGTTTCATCAGCCAGCTTTATTATCTTGAAAATTATGTTATGTTCATAATTTTTCATCACATTAGGGTATGATTTGAAACATCAGCAATAAGGGGATGAGTTAAAGAAGTGAAAGCTCTCTATTTTTGGTTTCTGAGAGGAAAATGGTAATATCTTTAAATACAAAGATTTCTGAGAGCAGCATTGTGATAAAAATGTCCCCTAAAGGCAATTCTTTTTCAAATTCACAATTAGATAACATACAGTAGATGATATGGTATGGTTATCTCCGTTCTTGTATTAGATTTAAAATAAAAACAGACAAATCCATTTTAAGAAGCAGTTCATTTTATAATGGCCTTTCATCAAGTAAGTTTTGGACTGACATACAATCATTTATTTCCAATAAAACTGGGCAGTCTTTTACATTTGTAAGGAAATACATTCTAACTAAATTTGACTGTAACATCAACGCTTTGTGTTTTATTTTACATGTAAATCTCATACTGCTAATGGGTAAATTTCACATACACACAGCAAAAGTCATCCCTGATCACAAATGTATTTTTGGTAGAATTTAGCTTCCGCATAGATCCCTGAAGACTAAAGAGCTGGAGCTGTATCAGCATATTAAGAGTGCAAAAGTCAGGGCCTCAGTGTCCTGGCAAGATTACTGTGAGCAAGAGTGATCATATAGGAGCTTAAGTGCTAATGTAGGAAAAGAATATAGTAACAGCAAAGAACAAAGGAGAGAAGGGGGGGCAGGGATCAACTGCTGGATTCAGACAAAATGCTGGTAATGGCAGCGCTATCTAACGGAGATCTCTGCAGCTGGTTTACTCATAGCTGAGTGGCTTTCCATAAACACAGAATGACACGTCTTATATCAATACAAAAAAAAAGTTTCAAAAATGATCTTGTTACCGTTATGTATGCAATATCAAGACATGATTTTGTAACCTTTGCAGGAAAAGTTACAGTATTAAATTCCACCAATATCATCCCTGTCTATAACATTCAATGTCACAATAGGAACCATATGACTAATGGTTTGCTGATATCAAGCAATCAATGTAGGAAGCACCTTATTGGCAGAACTATTATGATCATATGACCTAAACAACTTTAAGACAGTTACTCTATGTCAGCTACCAGGAGCTAATTTATCTGAGATCAGTGCAGACCAACAGTCTCTGCCCCTAAAGGAACCAGAGCCAGATCACTGCTGCATGACAACATTTTCCTCTTTGGCCTTCTGCAGCTATGAAACAAATACCCAGAAATAAAGGTTTACCTCAGCTGGCTGATTATTTTTTAGAGCATCTTCTTGAAGATTTGCCTACATTGCAATTTGATGACGTTAAAACTATATTTGAACTCAGGCCTCTCCATAAACTGCAGTAGCATTCTGTCGTGTTTCTGCATCTGTACTGACTCAGGGTTTGTAATGGCACATGGGTTGGAAATTATGCTTTTTGTGAAGGCTTTTCACCGGAGAATAAATGGACCTGTGGGAGCGGGAAATGCTCTCATTCTGTTCTCTCTCTCCCTAATCTTGTTCTTTTCTTCTGTCATCTCCTGTAATCGCCTTCGGTAATTGTTGTAACCTCAAACCTCCTCTTCTCTCCTTTTTTATCCTCCATCCATGTTGAAGAGATAGTTTGGATTTTTTTGAAGTGGGGTTGTATGAGGTTCTTATCCATAGTCAGTGTATTACCTGCAGTAGATGACGGTCAGCACGCCCTCAGTTTGGAGAAACAGACAGGAGTACCAGCACGGGAGCAAACCAATGTACTGCTGTTGACGGACCAGACTCCATTGACAAAAACAGTAATTTTATCCCATGTTCTGCGATATATAGTTCCTGTTTTTCTCAAAGGAGTCTGGAGAGAGCATAGATAACGGCTTCAGTACCTCGTCTGAAAGGGCTGTCTGACGGCAATTTAAAGTGGTGAGAATATTCTAAATATAGCGTACACTTTTTTAGGTGAGCCTTTCTAATAGGTGCCCCCCCTCCAGGTCATTATTCTTGCTCTTCTGCTATATGTAATAGCTCTATATTCTTTATATCGCGCAAACAGTATTGATCATACTGTCGTGAACAGATAATCTCTGTTTACCCAGTGGCACACTGTTTAAAGTGCGTCGTACAGACAGTCTCTCTGTGGTGCTTGTTTGTTTACAACAATTATACTAATGTCATTTTGAGTGGTGATGTGATTACAGCACCTATTTGAGTTTAGAGAAGATGCTGCTCCTCCTCGGGCCTCTAAGAATACTAACCTCCTGCTTCTCCCCTCTTGTGTTTCCTCCAGGCGGATGCTAAGATGGTGTGTGATGTGGTCAGCCGTATGGAGGACACAGAGCCTTACTCCGCCGAGCTGCTCTCCGCCATGATGCGTCTGTGGTCTGACTCAGGCATCCAGGAGTGTTTCAGCCGCGCCCGCGAGTACCAACTCAACGATTCAGCGCAGTAGTACGTACACATGGTCATTTGTTTGTGTGTGTGTGTTATTAACAAATACCTAAAAGTGGTCTTAATTAGTGAACATGTGAAATATTGATCACACTGCATGGGCGGAGAATCTCGTGCGCAGGTGTGTGTAATGAGATATTGTTTCGTTAAATGTTACAGAGGTAAATGTGACAATTAACAGTGATATTAGTCTCAACGATATCGCCCAGCCCTAGTGTGTTTGAGTATGAAGGGGGGTTGTCTACACTGTCTGACTGTGTTTACATGCACATTAATATTCCACTATCATTCCGAATATGACAATATTCCGAATTTGATCGTGTTGATCATGTAAACAGCATACTCCATTTGGATATTCTGAATAACGTAGGCCTTATTCCGAATGGAGCATTTTCCAATTAAGACATGTGGGATATGCCGATATTATTCTGGTTTTAGGAGCATTCTTTGGACATGTATACAGCGCATTCAGAATATCATCTCAATTGGGGTTTTTACGGCAGTTTGCGACTCACGACCACACATCCTCTTGCTTGTTTGCAGCTCTGTGCGTTGTACACAAACCACCTAGCCGACAGTTTGCAAAGATGAATGCCCAAAAGGAAAGCCCACATTTCTGGTCGGAAGGAGAAACACACCTACTTTTAAACATTATTAAAGACTTGGATATCAACAGGATTTTGGATATGCGCAAATATCGCGACGCCGACCTTTTCAAGAAGGTGGTTGAAGGAATGAAAGACGGACGCTATTCTGTCTTTCAGAGGTTGTACCGGGCTCACCTCAAGATATGTGAATGAAAACAGGTTCTATGGGTACCCACGAGTCTCCCCTTTACCGGCATGCCAACTTTATCATAATCACATGCAGTTTGGGGCAAAAAAAACATGCAGTTGTTTACATGCAGTATATATGTGTGCCTGTTATTAAAATGGTGTATTTGAATATTTCTGCATACTGGGGTCCCTAGACAGTCTTGCAATTACATAAATTGGATATGACTGTAAAGCTGAGACTCTTGTGGATTTGTATTCATGTGTGATGATGTTAGTCTCCAAAGTAGCCGTTTTGTGAGGCCATTTTTTTAAACTTGACCTCACTGTATAAAATAACCTGTAGTGACCTCTAGGGTAACCACAGCCTCATGAAACTTTACAGCCACAAACTAGAGACCTACTGTAGGGCATTCAGAGGATGGATTGCTTTTCTGAAGTAGATTGACATTAAGGGGGTTTCTGAGCAGTTTCCAGAACAGAGGTGCTTGCAATCCAATTGCCGAAAAATGCAATTCTAACAAAAATCTCCAAATGTTTTTAATACCAAATCACAGAATGACTTTTTTTATGGTGTTCCTCAAGGTCTTGGAGTCTGAATGTGGTATTTTGGAGGGATTTTTGATATTTTTATCAATTCTCAAGTGGTAAAAAATGGTTAAATTTAGCACCAAATCTGTGTAACAGATGGTATCAACCCCAAAAATTGCTGCAGCAACTTATGAGACCTAAGAGAGCAGGGGCTGGCCATCATATACATGTACGTCCGTTATAATGTTCTAAACCCCTATACACTTTTGCAATTTATTTTAATTAATCAGTTAATTAATTAATTTGCATTTCTTATTTATGACTAGAACAACTTGACACACATGCATGTAAACAGGAATATTCATTTTCATTAGCCACGTAAACAGCTCCGTAGGAATATTGTCTTTTTCAGAATAAAGGCAAAAACTGGAATATTTTGTTCATGTAAACGTAGTCGGTGACAAAGTGACGAATGAAAGGTAATGAGGGAATTGTGTCGTTCAACAAAATACAATATCAATAATGTTACCTTCTACTACATTTTCAGAAAAGCATTGTGTTTGACTGCCTTCTGCCTGATGTTATCATCTTACAATTTATATATAATTGTTTAGAAAACAGGTAAACTGAGTTTGTGCACATTTGCTATCCTTTTGTTGGTTGTTGTGGGCATGTGTAGGTGTGTGTTTATAGTGAGCGGTAGGACAAAACAGGGTGTGTGTCAATGCAATTGTGTTTGTTTAGCACCCCAAGAAGTACCATATCTCTGACTCAGCACAGTAGCAAGCATTACCCCGCCCTAAATCCACCCACCCACCATAAAAGATATAAAAAAAAACATGCTCTCAAGCACAACACTATTTATTTACGATCTTCTAAATGCGGTCATACATTAGCTATTACGACACACGGTCAATCACCATTACAAGCACAGGGCCTGATTTATGCTGAGTGCCTGTGTGTGGGTGGAGAAAGGGAGAGAGAGACAGCAGCTGAAACACAGCGAAGGAGAGAGAGAGAGAGAGAGAGAGAGAGAGAGAGAGAGAGAGAGAGAGGCGGGGGGAGTTATTTCCCTCAAGTGTCATGTTTGTGCTTGTCGCCCTTGCTTAATTGTGCACCATACATCCAGAGAAATTAACACAGTGACATAAAGAGAAATTGAAGCAGAGTGGCAGATGGAGTCATATATCTTTGTTGCTGTGTGCAGCACATACTGTACACTATATGTATATCACTCTTATAGGCTCCATCCACAGAGGTAGTGAATGCAGCTTGTGTTTGTATTTAATTGATTAACTTACATGAATTCACATTAAACGGACAACCAATATACTTCAAGCCCGTTGTTCCCAACCTATTTTCCTTTAAGCCCCCCCAACTTGTATCTAAGAAAAGCTCCGTCGTCACCCAAAATTTACAAATCCTCTAACAAAATCCTCAATTTGAATATAAGGTGAATAAGTCTTTTTTTTTATTAAATCAACTTTATTTAATGAATATAACTCGTCAGCTAAACGGCAACAAATATGGATTGAATCAGAATATTTCATTCGATAAAAACATGTTGTGAATTTTGGAAATTATTACATCTATCTTTTTCCAATAAATTTTGACTTTTGGACTTAACAATACCCTGGAGTTTTTAGAAATGTCACATCAGTCAGAAATAATCCTACACAGCCACCACTCGAATCTAATTCTACTAATAGTATAATAATATTAGTGTAGCCTGATCTTTATCTGTAACTGTGCACAAATACCGGGTTAAAACAGAATGTGGCCTGCTAAGTAGCAAAAATAGTTTTATAAACAGACTTCTGTATAAATTGTCCAGTAAGTGTGTTATTATGATTTTAGTTATAGATGTGCAAATCTAATTTTGACAACCTCAGAACAGGCAAATTTTGGCGCCCCCCCCCCCTCTGATCTTTGGTGCCCTCCTAACGGGGTGCCGGACACCAGGTTGGGAACCACAGTTTTAAACCATAATGACAACAGACACCAAGGTATTTCATGGTGAAAAGCATAAAGTATGCTCATGTGGAAATACTATTGACATATGTTTATGTTAGTGAGTCTTTGCACCATGATATTCATTCAGGAAAAGTTATAGAAAAGCTTGCCTACCTTTGGATTTCTACTATATTACATTGTTTTGTTAGTTAGGTTAAAATGTCTTACTTAGAATTTAGAGACGATAGTCAATTAAAAAAAAAAGTTGCCCTTACATTAGAACTGGCTAAAATGAGAAGAAACCACACTTAGAGATGAGATCAAATGCACCATTTGGATGAGAATCTACCAGTTAAAAAACATGTCCAGAGGCAAAGCTAATGCAGACACAGAGGTAACATAAAACAGAATAAATAGCAGAAGATAGAGAAACGAAGAGAGCAGAGAACATGAGAAAAGACAGAGAGAGAGAGAAAGGGCAGGGAAGATATAGAGAGATAAGAGAAGATGGAGAAATTTAAACAGAGGCTTGGGCAAAGAAAACACATCAAAATGATGGAAAGATACAGACCGCGAGACAAATGAGACCAAAAAGGCAAGCGAAAGAGTGAGTCAGTCAAATGATGGGAAAGCAAGAAAAGGTGGAGACAGAGAGAGAGTTGCAGCACTTAGGCATTTCTCATCATGGCAGACATCTTGGAAGAGCAAACATATTCCTGTCAACATTTACATGTGGTCAATTAACTCAAACAACATCCGCTGTGTGAGTGAAAGTGGGTGTGCGCATGTGTGCAATGCATGTGTTGATGTGTGCGTCCGTTTGTGTGCCTGTGTTAAATGTCACATTAAAGATTGATGCACACTTCCTATTATGTTGTGGCCCGTGGAGCAGAACAGGCCAACGAGCCAATGAACTGATAGGACACATATCACATGATCAGACCACACTGTGTGTGTGTGTGTGTGTGTGTGTGTGTGTGTGTGTGTGTGTGTGTGTGTGTGTGTGTGTGGTCGTCAGGTGCTACAGTTAGGTTAAAGGTTGGGTATTTAGTGAAGAAGGTTATAGTACGAGTAGGGACTGTTTGTGCGTGCATGTGTGTTTAACCACATGCATGTAACGCGTGTTTGTGTAACATAGAAAGCACAAAGCTCTTTTCTGAGGCGAGCAAGTACTGCCTGAAGCCACCTCTCTCTATCCCTGTGCAAATTCCCTGCATGTCCTGACCTATTTACCACAATACACATACACTCTGTTTATGATTTACATCCCCTGCCTTTGTGACACAGCGGTATGCATGTACCAACTTGGCCTCAGTCACATCATCTATATGCACTCATATGCAATGACATTAAAGGGTTAGTTTCGAGGTGGGGTTGCATGAGGTACTTATCCATAGTCAGTGTATTACCTACAGTAGATGGCGGTCGGCGCACCCCCCAACATATTTTAGACACCGAAAAGAAAGGCCCGCCTAAAAAAAAAAAAATCAATATCTGTTTAAGTGTACGCTATATTTAGAATATTTTTCACCGCTCTACCTTGCCGTGAGACAGCTCTGTGTATTTGTTATTGTGTGACTTTGCAACTTCCATGTTCTGCGAGGTAAAATGACTATTTTTGTCAATGGAGTCTTGTGGCTTTGAAGGGAGCGTAGATGGAACGGCTTCAGTTCCCAGTCGAAAAGGGTTGTCTGATGGCAAGGTAAAGCTGTGAAAGATATTCTAAATATAGCGCACATTTCAACTGATATTGATATTTTTAGGTGGCTAAAATACGTTTCAATACTGCCCCCGTCTACAGCAGTACATTGCTTTGCTGGAGTGTCGGAGCTCCTGTCTATTTCTCCAAACTGGGGGCGTGCCGACCGCCATCTACTGTAGGTAATACACTGACTATGGATAAGTACCTCACACAACCCTACTTTAAAACACCCAAACTGTCCCTTTAACATGCCAGATGAAGTAGTTAAATGGACAGCGGACCGGAGCATGGCTTTGGTGCTTTGGTTTATTACACTGAAAGACTGCAGTATTAAATAGATGGAGTGCATCATGCCCACTAATAGCAGGCAGTCTGAGTATACTTGATACTAATACTAATTGATGTTAATTGTCAGTCAAAGGGGCATCATTATCCATTCTTTACTACAGATATTGATTCTGCATCTTGCATTGCATTTGATAATTTAACATCATTGAACTTCTTACCAGGTAATAATGTAAAGCTACTTCAGCCATATTGATTTGAATAGATAAACATAGTACATCCTAGTGCCGGTGGGTACTGTTATTTGTCCATTTCTGTTTTAAGAAATTTAACTGTATCTTCTGTTGACAACACAGGTAACCTAATGTTTAAAAGGTAAGCATGCTTCTCTTCACAAAAGGCTGAATAAACAAAACAGATGTCGTGATCTGGTAAGTGTTGCTTTAAGATGTGCCTTGCAGCGTGCGTACACTGCTAGTGTGGAATTTCCTGGTTTATCTTCTTCTTCTCCGGGGCGAAATAATGACGGGGCTTTTTCCTCTATCGATTCAGAGCCCTTTTATGTTGTGGCCAGGTTGTATCATGTTGCTGCTGCTTCTGTAGAAGTGACAAGTGCTGGTTGTAAATATTTGTCAGAACATCACAGTAGGGGAGGCGTGTAACCATCTAAAAACCAGTTACTTGGCAACAGCTATGAAGCAGGATGGTGGACCTCCCTTGGGCTTATACTGTAAAAAACATAAATGCGACATAGGCATGTTTTAAGGTATGTTTCAAAGTATACAAATTCTGCCTTAAAATGCATTGGTATATGTTCATAGATAAAATCCTATTTTGTATACAATTGCAGATATGGCACAATGTCAACAGCCTCTCGTATTGAAATGTCACTTACATGTACTTAATAATACAACTTGGACAGCTACCGTATAATAATTTGTGGTACTTGTTTGATGGGTTTGATTTCTGTAGTGAACCACGTGCTGATGTAAATGGCTAATGTTGGGTCATTGCACTTTAGCAAGTGATCAATATGACTGTGCTGTAGCTTGGCAGCCGCTCGCCTGCATACTTATCCACTTACTGTACAGTATGTGCAACTCTCTCACTGTTGGTCTTTAGATGTCTCACCTTGGTTTCTAATTTAAAGAACAAGACTATGTATCCGCTTTAGCATCAAGCCTCTGTTTTGTCAACACTAGTTGATGTTAATTACTGGTCAATGCGGTGACTCTTTTTACACATTCCATGTAACAATACTACAGGCTACTGAAAATAGAAGAAGTCTGTGACAGAGAGAGGGGTGGTGTGTGATTGTTTGTTAACAAAGCGTTGAGAGTGATGCAGAGTATCGCAGTTTGTCAGAAGAACGCTTTGTTGGGGCCGATACCGATTATTAGTAATAAAGGAGACCGGTAACCAATATTTTTTGAACCGATATACATTTGCAGTAAAAATTAAATTCTTAGTGCCAAAATTTAGAATAACACCGTTTTAGAAATAATCTCTGTCCATACTAACACGCCTGAAAACGCCCATCACATGACCATTCACATACAGTGGGCATGCGCATACCGGTGTAAACAAGAAGCAGATTTCTCGACTGCAGTTGGTTGCTTATTTACAGAAAGTACAAGACTATTATTGTACTTCCTATGATAAAAGGTCTTGTTTGATACTTAAGATCTTCCTCTGTCTTTTCCTGGATGCGTCGATATTGAGTTTACAGCGACCTTTGATTTTTAGACGTCTTTGCCCGTCTGTGGCACAGTGGCCTTCAGTGTTGATTGGCTCTGAATCGTGAAGTGTTACCAATTAGATTGAGTGAGAGAGTGGTAACTAGAGACAGAGACAGGCGGCAGTATCAGAGCCAAAGTAGCGAATTTTTCAATGTGTTTATTTTTCCATTCATTTATCTTGTCAGCTATCAGTTAAAAATAATTACGATTCCTATAATCATAAAAGTGCTGAATATCACGGCCGATAATCGGTCGATCTCTCCTGAAAACACGTACACTTTCAAATGCACTCATCTTTGCCGTTATCACCTCACGGGCAACATTCTCTCCGGTGGTTTCTCTTTTGTGCCTAACACTCTTTCAGTGATCATCTATAATACTGTACATCACCAGGGGGATGAGAGCATATAACAGTCATTAACCTGCCCAGGCATGATTTAATGGCAAGACCTTCAGGGGACAGCGGTTCTATACTGTACATGAAATAATGTTGGCAGCAGCAGTGTTAATGTAAGTTCATGTCAAAAACATTTTTCTAAAAAGTGGATGCAGCGTGGAAACAGTGACCAGGGGGAGCTGACAGCTTCTATTCAGAGAGGGTTCAACCTCCAATGGTGGTAAAGGTCAGAAGGGTCACATCTATGAGCCCCAATAATAATGGCAACTCTAACTGACCTTTCTTACTCAATAGTGAAATATCTATGTGTAGCCTACTAGTTTTTTTTCAGGTGTTTATCAATTCTTCACAGCTAGTAGAGTCTGACAGGAAAGAGAAAAGGACAGCAAGGGGAGAAATTAGTGAAGAGAGGACAAGATTCAATGACTTCTAGCATACAGCTTGAGAGGACATGCATTTTATAATACCTAGTAGGGCTACAACTAGCAATTATTATCATTATCAATGAATGTGTTGTAGGGCTGTCAATCGATTAAAATATTTAATTGCAATTAATCGCATGATTATCCATAGTTAATCGTGATTCATCGCAAATTAATCACACATTTTTTATCATTTCAAAATGTACCGTAAAGGGAGATTTGTTAATTATTTAATACTTTTATCAACATGGGAGTGGGCAAATATGCTTGCTTTATGCAAATGTATGTATATTTTCATTATTAGAAAAAAAATTATGCAACACAAAACAATGACAGATATTGTCCAGAGACCCTCACAGGTACTGCATTTAGCATAAAAAATATGCTCAAATCATAACATGGCAAACTGCAGCCCAACAGGCAACAACAGCTGTCAGTGTGTCAGTGTGCTGACCTGACTATGACTTGTCCCAAACTGCATGTGATTATCATAAAGTGAGCATGTCTGTAAAAGGGAGACTCGTAGGTACCCATAGAACCCATTTACATTCACATATCTAGAGGTCAGAGGTCAAGGGACCCCTTTGAAAATGGCTATGCCAGTTTTTCCTTGCCAACATTTTTGGGGTTAGGGTAGGTTTATGTGTCTGTTAAAGCAATATTATTTTGGCTTTAACACATAGATCTCTGTTGTATTTATTTTCCATGTAGATTCTCTTTAAGCATGACGACATAGAACCACAATACTTGAACAATCCGCACTGCTGGAGAACAGCGGTGTTGGAAAATGCAGTAATGACAGTATGACGATAGAACGTTGTACGTTGTTTGAACAGCCGTTCTTATGTTTCTAGAAACTCTGTAATAATTACAAGCACTGAGCACCATAAAATGTGCTTTGGTAGGCATTTGTGATGAGGTGTTCGTTTTGTATTAGTTTTTATTTTATAGTGTTTGATTATCTTCTAATCTTATCAGAAACAAAATTGAAGGAAAAAATGTTTGTCCCCTCCCCCCTTTCAGCTCTCCCTATCTACTTCCTCTCCACAACCCAAGCTCTAACCCATATTCCTTTCTGTGTGATCAATAGTTCTCATTCTCTTGGAAGTAGCTCAGCATCCATTTATAAAAGCTCTGAAACAACACTCTCACCAATCTATAAATAAAAACTTTACATCCATTAGCCGACACTAAATGGATGCATGATGTGGGTGTATTTTCTCTTCATATCTCCTGCTCCTCGGTCTTTCTGTCTGACTATCTGTCGGCCCATCTCTGTAGGCTTAGGATAACAACACCTTGTTTTGCTCGCTCAGACCTCACTCTGCACTTGGTTTTATTGAAGCTGTTTTCAGAAGGGAATATGCAAGGAATAATACCCTCCAAGGTGGGCATTACACAGCTGTAAGTCAGCATAGGCAAAGAACATGACATTAAAAGAACATAAAAGACACCTGGCAGCCAATCAGAATAAAAGATTCTCAGTGTGCCATGCTGTCAAAGTGAATAACTAATGAAGCCACAGCTCTTTCTTCACTCTAGTCTCCCCTATTCTTTGCTTGATGGTCGGGTGGATTAATACAGTAATGATCATCCCTCAGCCAGGGAGCTGCCTGCATGGGCTGTGAGGTGAATCTCTGAACTGTATCATTAAGGATTGTTAGGGCCCGAGCACGAAAGTGCCAGGAAATCTATTGTATTTCTAAGGATTATTATTATTTTTCTGCTGCGAGATCGCATTTTTGAGGCGCTTAGGATGCACAAAAATTGGAATACGCATCAGAACTGTCGAAAATTGCAAAGTACTGTAGTGATTGGGCTCGGGCGTCGCCAGCGGGATCCACAGCGCCCCCAAATGCAGGCAAGGGTTGAGAAAAAGTTACTTCTAGTAGCTCATTGCTCACATCTGCAAGAGCGTATTAAATATTTTTGAGATTTTTTCAGTAAGTCAGCCATCTTGAATTTTGTGCGTTAAAGACCATGACAATGTCTCATTCTGTGTGAAACGCCCTTTACCTGTTCGGACAGTAATGATCTGTAGCGTACCCTGACCTCTGAACTCCCATAGAGGGAGCCTGTTGGGGCTAGAAAGTTACCCCAGTGTAGCCAGTAGAGTAGCACATTTACTATCATTATTAATGACAGTAATCCAATGGGTGGTTGTCACATTCTGCTTATGTAATGTTTTCTGTTTCACCCACGTGTGCCATGACATACATCATTACACAAAGTGGATTACATCAAAACAAATGCATCCCTTTTAAGAAGTCAGACTCCTACTCTGTCAGTGTAATCAGCAAACTACCCTTCGAGCTACTGAGGCCTACATGAGTCTTAAATAGGGCTGCAAC
This sequence comes from Sebastolobus alascanus, assembly GCA_916701645.2. Classification (NCBI taxonomy): domain Eukaryota; kingdom Metazoa; phylum Chordata; class Actinopteri; order Perciformes; family Sebastidae; genus Sebastolobus; species Sebastolobus alascanus. Next base: position 6,042,213 of record CAKAOJ020000006.1, read on the forward strand.
TAACGATTATTTTCATTGTCGATTAATGTTGATTATTTTCTCGATTAATCGATGAGGTTGGTCTATAAATGTAAGAAAATGGTGAAAAATGTGGATCAGTGTTTCCCAAAGCCCAAAATGACGTCCTGAAATGTCTTGTTTTGTCCACAACTCAAAGATATTCAGTTTACTGTCAGAGAGGAGTAAAGAAACCAGATAATATTCACATTTAAGAAGCTGGAATCAGAGAATTTTGACTTTTTTTTTTCTTAAAAAGTTACACAAACAAAAATGTATCGATTAGCAAAATTGGTGATTAATTTAATAGTTGACAACTATCGATTAATCGTTGCAGCTCTAGTCTAAAAGGTGAGATGCGCAGAGCTACTAGTAGATTTGTGGCAGACTTCGAAGGAAGAGAAAAACAATTATAAGGAACAAGTACCAGAACTGACCGTTTGCTAAGCCTTTCCACACTCAGTTACTGTTGCTACTGTACACTTACCCTTTAAGGGCCGTCCACACCAAGAATGATAACTATAACAATAACGATGTGAGCATCCACACTGATGAACGATCAACAGTGGCGAAAAGTACGCGTTGCACGCTCCAGCTGTGTCAGACGTGACGCCCCGTCAATTTGGATGGATTTTGATTGGCTGCCAGTGTTTTTCTATCATTCATCAAATTGCTCTGAAAACAATCCCAACGATATCGTTCGCCACTGTCTTTGTCGTTATAGTTGTGGTGTGGACTCTGCCATCCACTTGAGTTAGAATGATTTTTAAAACAATATATTTATAGTTATTGTTATAGTTGTTGTTCTTGGTGTGGACAGCCCTTTAGAGTGTGTAACAGAGTTATTTTGTTCTAACATTACACCATTTAGCTCATTTTCAAAAAGTCTGCTTCCAATTTTAACGTGACAAGAGAAAAGGCTTTTAGGATGAGGACTAACCAATGAATTTGGCAAACACAGCACTAGCTTGCATATCTTGGTTGCTGGAGTGTAAACTTTCGCAAATCGAATTAAGAGCTGGACGCTAACATTAACCTAAACTCTAGTAGCATCAACGACCAGCTTCCACACTGTCAATGTGATAACCTGTAACCCCAAAACACTAGTTAGTTAATGATGTGCTCCTTGGCTTTGTAACACTCTTGTCTACTGTACTGTAGGTATAAAGCTAGTTAGCCGGACAAACTAACATTAGCTAATTATGTAAGCAGATCATCACTGTTAATCCATTCTCTGCACTTTTGCCTCTGTGTTTTTTTTGCCTCTGCGCCAGCGACAGCTGTGGTCGGAGGCATTATGTTTTTGGGTTGTCCGTCTGTCCGTCCTTCTGTACATACATACGTATGTCCGGTCCATTCTCATGAACGCAATATCTCAGGAATGGCTGGTGGGAATATCTTCAAGTTTGGATGAACTGATTAGATTTTGGTGCTCAAAGGTCACTGTGACCTCACGTCCATCCCATTCTCGTGATATCTCAAGAACGCCTTGAGGGAATTTCTACAAATTTGGCACAATCATCCACTTGGACTCAAGGATGAACTGATTAGATTTCGGTTGTCAAAGGTCAAGGTCACAAAGAAGAAGAAGAAAGAAGAAAGAAAGAAGAATGGCACTTTATTAATCCCCGAGGGGAAATTCAATTTTTCACTCTATTATTTACAGATACATAGTACACACAGGCCCAAATACACACACATGCACAAACAGGACCTATATACATGCATTTAATGGAGAGATGTCAGAGCGAGGGGGGGGGCTGCCCCTGACAGGCGCCCCGAGCAGTAGGGGGTTTGGTGCCTTGCTCAAGGGCACCTCGGCAGTGCCCAAGAGGCAAACTGGCATCTCTCCAGCTACCAGTTCACACTCAGTACTTGGTCCATGCGGGGACTTGAACCGGCGACCCTCCGGTTCCCACGCCAAGTCCCTATGGACTGAGCTACTGCCGCCCCCAAAGCACATTTTTGTCCATAACTCAAGAATACATATGCTAATTATGACAATTTCACACAAATGTCTTAACAGGATGAAATGATGACATTTTGGACAGACGTGGGTGTAAACTGCAACTTGACTGGTTGGCGGAGGCAGTCAACCGTGAGGTGGTAATTCTAGTTTAGTCTAGGAAAGGCTAAAAAAAGACGCAATTCTTCAAACCCTTTAAATGCAGAATATCCCACTGCAGCCTCATGTACACCACTCCAGCATGTGGAGAAATCCAAAGCTCGACAGGCCTTCCGTGTCTCTTGTTAAGATAGCTAAACTAGAAGTGGATCGCTGCTGATTTACAATTGTGCCTGTCTTTGTGTGTGTGCAGCTACCTAGACAGCCTAGACCGGATCGGTGCGCCAGACTACCAGCCAACAGAGCAGGACATCCTGAGGACCCGAGTGAAGACCACGGGCATCGTTGAGACACACTTTACCTTCAAAAACCTCCACTTCAGGTCAGTATTAACTCAGGACATTGACATTTCTTTTACTGTCACCAGTACTGCCTTTGACTCATCTCTCTGTCTGCTCCTCTTATCCACGCGTACAGTACAGTAAGAACTCCAGTCTGTAATTAATGAGATGAACTGCTTTAAATGAGTGTCTATATCTGTGATTGTCTGTCATTATAACGAGATCTGATTCAATTAGAGCAAGGAGCTGTGGGAATGATGGCGAAGAGAAGGGGTGTGTTGGGATGGTAGGAGGAGAGGAAAGAGAGAAATGGAGGGGAGGCTTTTTCTGACCTCTAATGTAATTACTATATATCTGCCTGTGTGCATGTGCATACACACACACATGGAAAGTATTGATAGGAATTCTAGGAATTAGAGGTTAATAAACTGTAGACACAAATTATTTTTCTGGATGGATGCACCATCACACTTCAACTGATGTTTGTTGCATTTTCTGTCCCAATCTTTCTCACACACACACACTATATTTACTATGTGTTCAGATACATAGGCGCACAATTTAAACATGCAGAGAAACACTAGTTCTACTGAATGATGTTTTCTCCTGTTGCTTTTGCATTTGAGTAGGCGGTGTGCTGCTGGGTGTGTTTTGTCGAGAAGCCTAAATATTGTCAGCTCAATTGCTATTACTGGCAGTCAGGCAGTGTGTGGGAGACTACAGTGTTCCTGCACTGGGTGTAACCCATCATCCTACCTACCATTATACCCATCACATGTGGAACTGGGTTCACTTCACTTTGGATTCATTCCTCTCTGGTAGCGGTTTGTCTAGTGTACTCAAAAGTACAACTTATACACGACAGTGGTCATTCCAAGCTTATGGAGACATGAGGTGAATTACTTACTTTCATCTGGTCTCACATATACAGATAATGAGCTACAGTATTCTTTCTTGATAGTCTAGTATACTTGTTTTGTTGCTTGGCAGTTTCAGCTTTACCGTATTCCTCAGAAGGTCACGCGTCATGGTTTGACGTGCCAAGCCACTAACTTGTGGTGTTTTCACTGTTCCCGCTCTATAAAAGATCTGTAGTAAGCCAGCACTCACAGACCAGTATATCCTATCTGAACATCCTATACCTTAAAGGTCCCACATTGTAAAAGATGTCTTTTGTTTATTATAAAGCAGGTTTAAGTGCTATATAAATACTGTGAAAGTATCCAAACGCCCACTCCATGGAGAAATACACCCAGCCCGAATTCACATACTGTGCCTTTAAATGAGCCGTCAGGATTTCTTACAGTTGTGATGTTACAACTGAGTATACTCCATTGCTGAAGCTGCGGCGGTGAGCTGTGGTCTTAAGGTCTTGGGTGCCTCAAGGGGCGGCAACCCTCGAACACCGTGGTGGACACCGGTGGTCAGGGAAGCTGTCCGACTGAAGAAGGAGTCCTTCCGGGATATGTTATCTCGGAGGACTCCGGAGGCGGTTGCAAGGTACCGACAGGCCCGAAGGGCAGCAGCCACTGCCGTGAAGGAGGCAAAGCAGCAGGTGTGGGAGGAGTTCGGAGCAGCCATGGAGAAGGACTTTCAGTCGGCACCAAGGTGCTTATAGAAAACCGTCCGGCACCTCAGGAGGGGGAAACGGGGAACCATCCAAGCTGTGTACAGTAAGGATGGGACACTGTTGACCTCAACTGAGGAGGTAATCGGGCGGTGGAAGAAGCACTTTGAGGAACTCGTGAATCCGACTAATACGCCCTCTATTGTAGAGGCAGAGCTGGAAGCTGATGGGGGATCATCATCAATTTCCCTGGTGGAAGTCACTGAGGTAGTCAAACAACTCCACAGTGGCAAAGCCCCGGGGATTGATGAGATCCGTCCAGAAATGCTGAAAGCTTTGGGTGTGGCGGGAGTGTCTTGGATGACACGTCTCTTCAACATTGCGTGGAAGTCGGTGACAGTGCCTAAGGAGTGGCAGACCGAGGTGGTGTTCCAGTCTACATGTGTTTTGTGGACTTGGAGGCATATGACCGGGTCCCCCGGGAGATACTGTGGGGGGTGCTGCGGGAGTATGGGGTGAGGGGGTCACTTTTCAGGGCCATCCAATCTCTGTACGCCCAAAGCGAGAGCTGTGTTCGGGTTCTCGGCAGTAAGTCGGACTCGTTTCCGGTGGGGGTTTGCCTCCGCCAGGGCTGCGCTTTGTCACCAATCCTGTTCGTGATATTCATGGACAGGATATCAAGGCGTAGTCGGGGGAAGGAGGGTTTGCAGTTCGGTGTGCTGAGGATCTCATCGCTGCTTTTTGCAGATGATGTGGTCCTGTTGGCATCATCGGTCTGTGACCTCCAGCACTCACTGGATCGGTTCGCAGCCGAGTGTGAAGCGGCTGGGATGAGGATCAGCACCTCTAAATCTGAGGCCATGGTTCTCAGCAGGAAACCGATGGATTGCCTACTTCGGGTAGGGAATGAGTCCTTACCCCAAGTGACGGAGTTCAAGTACCTCGGGGCCTTGTTCGCGAGTGAGGGGACAATGGAACGTGAGATTGGCTGGAGAATCGGAGCAGCGGGGGCAGTATTGCATTCGCTTTACCGCACCGTTGTGACGAAAAGAGAGCTGATCCAGAAGGCAAAGCTCTCGATCTACCGGTCAATCTTCGTTCCTACTCTCACCTATGGTCATGAGAGTTGGGTCATGACCGAAAGAATTAGATCGCTGGTACAAGCGGCCGAAATGGGTTTTCTCAGGAGGGTGGTTGGCGTCTACCTTAGAGATAGGGTGAGAAGCTCAGTCATCCGTGAGGGACTCGGAGTAGAGCCGCTACTCCTTTGCGTTGAAAGGAGCCAGTTGAGGTGGTTCGGACATCAGGTAAGGATGCCCCCTGGGCACTTCCCTAGGGAGGTGTCCCAGGCACGACCAGCTGGGAGGAGGCCACGGGGAAGACCCAGGACTAGGTGGAGAGGTTATATCTCCACACTGGCCTGGGAACGCCTCGGGATCCCCCAGTCAGAGCTGGTTAATGTGGCCCAGGAAAGGGAAGTTTGGGGTCCCCTGCTAGAGCTGTTGCCCCCGCGACCCAACCCCGGATAAGCGCTTGAAGATGAGAGATGAGATGATTTACCCTTCGCCCACTACTAATTTTTACTGACTAGAGCTTATATCCTAATGAGAGACTGATTTATTTTTTCAAACACAGAAAATGAAATAAAAGTGTGAAGCATACACTTGGGTATAGCAACAATAAGTCAGTTGTTAACAATATCAGATCATTGCAAGCAATAGAACCACTTTAAGCACAAGGGAGAGGGACAGAAAAACAGAAAAAGGCCCAGTTTATGAATGGACCTAAAGTACAAACTGACCACAACTGAGAAGCTGCCAAGACACTGTCTTATGTGTGTATGTGTGTGTGTACACACGTATTTATTCATGTCTGCCTCTCTGTCCATCAGGCTGTTCGATGTGGGAGGTCAGAGGTCGGAGAGGAAGAAGTGGATCCACTGTTTTGAGGATGTCACAGCTATCATTTTCTGCGTGGCGCTCAGCGGATACGACCAGGTGCTGCATGAGGACGAGACCACGGTAAGGACAGATGTTCACATGTGTATATTCTCTCTCACCCTGTCTCTCTATCCCTGTCTCACTGATGCTTTTTTTCTGTCACTTTGTGGCCCTTCTGACCCATTTATAAATATTGGAACACACCTTTTAAAGGAAACCATATCAAATAGCATCAGTAATGTTATTCCACACCTTCAGGATGTGGGACAACATGGGTAACAGTCCTCTAATACATTCTGACACAAGCTATATAACAGCTATAAAGATAGAGTATACGCTTGTTCTATATGTATAAACTGTTTAAGCTGACATTAAACACGCGGCATGTGTAAAAGCTTGAGACAGGGAGGGATAAATGTCTGTGGTGCTCTTTGATGAGCTGCTAAATAAATTAAGGCATGAAAGTCTTTACATGTTTATATTTGCATTTCATAGGTTTTTCAGAATGTTTTTGGACTCACAGTCAAACATATCTTCTTTCTTTTTTGCTCTCATTTTGCATCCATCTAAATATCTGGTGTTATTTAATAATACTTAAGCATCAGCAATCGCCTGCCTTTGTATTTCCCGTATGACCAGAACACAATGTGAATTTCTATAGAATTCCATGGTGTTTCCTCTGGATTTCCGTTAGGTATACCATCCTCCGATATCACATCCGAAAATGCAAATAAATTAACGGAATACCGCCGAAGGCCACATTCAAAATACTTGGTGGACTTGTTTGTTTAACCCAACAGTGCTCCATCTCCAATAATGCAAAATACAAGGGGAGACAGCGGAGTATACGTGCGTTATTTTCTCTATGCAAATCATTCTTTCTAGAATTGGTACTGCAAACCAAGTTGCATTCTGGCCAAAGCAAATGACCTGTTTTAAATAATGGGAAGGACATGTACGGCATCTCACGGATATTGCTGTAAAGGCAAATTATGCTGACTGTAGATTCTGAGATATACAGTCGGTGTAGAAATCACCCATGAAGTAGTTGCGATGCCTGTACTCACTTTACTTACTTTATTTTTAAGAAGTTGAATGCTGAAATAATAATGGTACAGAAATATAATATGATATAGAGCATTTGGCGCCCCCCTAAGGGGGGCCCGGACTGTAGGTTGGGGAACCACTGATACAGAGAATCAGGTGAGCATATAAGGTGAACACATTACCAATATATATTGGTAAATAAAAACCTTTACAATTTCTATTTACCACCATTTCACACTGAAATACTGTCAATGTGTAAGTATTTTAAGGGCTCTGGAGTGGTAACAAAAGACTTATGTACACCTATCTGTTATTTGGTTAAAGTAAGGCTCTGGGCATCGTAAAACACAGTTAAAATGGAGTAGCTCAGTGTTTCCTCAACAAAAGGCCACACGCCTCCCATGCGGTTATAAAGACAACGTATGTAACCTAAAACAAATAAGCTGATTTGAATGCACGCTGCTCACTGCTATTTATAAAGCCTGAAGTGTCTCCTCGGAGGATTCCAGGCTGGGAAATTGTGCTCAGTGGCTGCTCTATTTATGCAGATGTCATCAAGCCTCCCTCTGAGCTGGGAGCACCAGAAGAACGTCAGATGAAGAGAGGAAATATCCATCATAAAACACTCACAAACAGCTTTTACTGTGTGTGTTGAATATGAGTCCATTTAATTGGTGTGTAGAGTTTCTTTCTTTGTTTTTTTGTTCTTGCAGTACCTGTCCAAATGTAGGCGATGTAAGGTCACAGTGATATTTTGAGTTCAGTTGCTATCTTGTTTGATAGCAGAAATTGTCTCCGCTATATACAACGTTAATAGTAAACATAATTTCTGTCCCTAAGCATCAAAGAGCAATGGCGTATTTCTAAACTCTGGGCTGTTTTATCATGATATTGCGGCTACTGGTATTGTTCCACCAACACAGCCTACAGCTAAAATCAAATAATTACATAATTTGTGGCAAAATGGGTTTACCAAAAAAAGAAAATTACCAATCACGATTACAAACAAAAGTCAAGGTACTGCATTAAACAATCCAGATTTATATCTGTTCAGACAACAGTATTAGCAGGTCTGTTAATTGTTTTTTATTTCATCTGTGAGACAGTGCACTTCAATAATAATGCACAATGTTGATCAGAACAAACACTAGCGTGGGAGTTATAATTACCGAATGTTTTTCGGTGAGCGCCCACATCTTTTGTCAGCTCTGCTACCAGACACATTCATGGCATGTGATTCAGAAAGTAAAAGTAGTGTTCAGTGAAGATATTCTACAATCAGACAGAAAAGATAAGACCTCCTCCTCAGTAATGAGGGTATTATTATTAGGCCTACTTCAGAGGCTTTATTTTACATAAAATCATAGCCTACATTTACATGTAACAATCTTTTCAGTTCCAAATTGTCATTTCCAGTATGTCAAGACATGTGACACAGTTTTCCCGGGTGGGCTGAAAGAGGTTACTGTGTATTCCTTGAAGTCGTGTGACTACTAGCATGTGCAGTGTAGTCAGAGAAATAGCAGATGGTGACATTTACATTTATATTTTCAAGGAAAACGAAGAAATTGGTTTCCTGAAACAAATATGGCAGCACTTTGAACATATCAGGACACCCTAACTCCAACGATTCCTTTGTTGTTCACTCATTTCAGGCTTTCTGGAGGGTTTTTTAATACCACATAGAAATTTTAATGACATCATTAAAATGACTGTTTACAAAGTATGATGGAAAGCCAGTAGGGACAATATAGCATATAATTATTGATTATTATATCACATTTTTCACTACTTCCCAGTAGGGATGTCACGCTGAGGAAATTTTCCCACCAGTTAATAAACACCGGTGTTACCGATTACACCGGACATTTTACAAGAAAAGATGACGGTCAATAAATGCAGGCTCTTACTTTAATGTTGGATGGCTGTGTGTCTGGCCTCTCCAGTCAAGCTTTCGCTGCAGGGCCGCAGGTTTCCACCTGGTTCCGCTGCGCCACACACACTGGCTGTAACCACTCCGTCCCCCGCACGATGACTGCCTCATTAATGTTATGGTTCCCTTATAGCGTTAGGTTTAAATCCAAAATATTGGCAAATAGGCGCTTTTGCTTTTCGCTTTGACACCAAGTAATGTAATCTGTGTATGCCCAAACACCGTGTAACACCGACTACTGCGGCAAGCCTACTTCCCAGCAGTGTATAACAATAACTCCTAATAATATAACTAATTGAATTAATGTGACCTTAGGGGCATAAAATGAATGGATGTATAAACCAATTAATTTATTTAAGTCTTTGCTAAAATTGACACTTGCCCATTATGAGTTGACGAGCGTCCTAGCTACTGTAACTAGCAGTAGCAGTAGCTACAATACTGATGGTGCTGACTGAAACTCCTCAAAAAAGGGACAGAACCACCTCCTGCATGCACAATCCACTGTCACAACAATCCCACTTTTAGTTTATTGGTGTATAATGTCCCCCAACAGCCAGATACAGAAACATTTTGTAACTTTTATAATTCTATGGCCGGCAAGAGAAAATATTCAAGACTTGTATAAATTAAATTAAAGACTTTTTACACCTTCTAATGCTTTTTTTTATTTTTAGGAAAATGAATTCATTGCCGTATCTGTATGATATTTAATGAGGTGACAGAACCAGTTGTTTATTTCATTTGTGGGTTATTTTGTCCTTTTGAGAGGACAATAAAGAAGTAAAAGACTACCTCACTGTTCCCATACTAAAGGTTTTGACACCTAAGTGCTGTATGGACACAAACACACACACACATGCAGTGCAACACATACTACTTCCACTTTGTAATCCCCTTCTTTCTATTGAAGAACTGCTTGCATTGTGTTTTTCTCTGCCTCTCCTTGTCTTGTTTATGTGAAAACACACACACAAGACTATACAGTGACAACTGCTCTGGGTGAACACTGTGTGGATAAAGTCCTGTCCTCCTGCCTCTAAACACTTTCTTTTCAGCACTAGGGGTGTGTATGTGTGTGCTGTACATGTGTTTGGGGTAAAGGGGGTGTCATATAAAGGAAGTAGGACATGGGTGGGTGAGCGGGTCCCTTGCGTTTTCTGTTCCTGCTCTAAGCTCCGTCCTGCAGCATCTCTGGCTCCTTCCACTCCTCCTGTCACTCTCGCCATCGACTGTTCTCTCTAACCAATCAGCAGTCAGCTCTTCTACAGACGCTCCACCCACAGACAGGTATGAAACCTCCCAATAGGTTGATGCACTTACCATGAGTTGAAAGCAGTGCCTCGTTCTGTTTGTGAACCGTGGAATTGAATTGTCTCTGTGTCTCTTTTGCACAGCTTTGTTTTCACTTCATCAAATGCTACCTATCTACCTATCTGTCTATCTATCTATCTGTGTATCTCTATCTATCTATCTATCTGTCTGTCTGTCTGTCTGTCTGTCTGTCTGTCTGTCTGTCTGTCTGTCTATCTATCTGTCTATCTATCTATCTATCTATCTATCTATCTATCTATCTGATCACTTTGTTATTTCTATAACTAATTAAACCCCCTCTCTTCCGTCATTCTATTGTATGTGAGGCTATCTAGAGTAATATGCCACATTTCTAGTTTCCTCTATTCTGATTGGTTGATGGGCCCCACCTTTTCTTCCCTCCCCTGTCCTAAACTTGGCAATACGGGTTCATGAACAGAGAGAAACTGCTTTCAATTCATTCTTAAAAAGATTCAGTCTCATATGTTTTCATCACTAAGCACTTTCATATGCAGTATAGAGGTTTCTTGACTGCTTCGTGTTACTAAAAAGTAATGGCAACAGTTAGTTTGCTTTTCTCCTTGTACAGATTTCATTAGCAGACAGAACAGTGGATTGTGGTGAGAATTAGTCAAGGTAGACTGATTTATGAAGCTCTTTTGCTAACAAAGCATTCTACCGGGGCTAACGACTCCATCTAGAGAGCCAAAAATCCCATGATCTACGATCACGAGAAAGTGCCTAATGATGAAAAAAAAATATAAAATACTAAAATTAACTTTTTGAACTTTTTGAAAGATCTCATGCTTTGTTTTAGCTGCATTTCAGATGCTAATTTAACAGTGTTTACATCTATGCCTTAAATCATGTTTTAAATGTTGCATTGGTAACACTTTATAATAACCATTTATAATTGTTAAAATGATAGTTAATTAAACACAGTTAATAGTTATTTTACTGTCAAAAAACAATGAAATGATAATTAATAATTAATAATTATTTGTAATGTTATAATTTATGTTATTTTAACAGTTTATTGTTGCATTTTATATACTATATATTTAAGTATTTCTTAATGATCATGAAATGATTTGTAAACGTTTAAGAAATTGTTTGTAGAACATCTATAAAGATTACATAGATAGATATTTGTAACACTTTGTTAATGGTTAATAATTGGTTTGTAAACCTTCTATAAACTTTATTTGGATGGCTATTATAAAGTTGCAACTGATGATTATAATACCTTGTTAAATGGTTAATAAATACTTTGTAAAGTATATAAACACATTATTTATGCAATATATCATTTATAAACTAATTATTTCATATTACACAAACTAATGATAAAATGATATAAATTATAGCATTTCTACTAATTAGTAAACATTATTAATTATCATTTCATTGTTTAGCAGTAAAATAACAATTAACTAAGTTTAATTAACTATCAATTTACCATTTATAAATGATGGTTATTACAAAGTGTTACCGTAGCATTTATTCTTTATATACCCTGTGGAGTTTTCATTGTAAACACTATTTGTATTTTGTTTACATTTAACATTTCTCACCAAAATACATTGTGTGTATCCAGCCTAAGAAACATGTTCAATTTTCGACCTCATAAAACATTTGCAATGCTTATTTAAATGAGCATTGTTTACATCGGCCTGTTTTGTCTTTTTCTCTTTCTTCATTGGTACACTGCAGCCTTTATAATTCATTAACCTCCACAAACCGTTGCTGCCTCCTGCAGATTACATAAACCTCTGTTCATGGTGAGCAGGTTATTTCCTTAAGCACATGCTGCAGAATACCTAATACCCTCAATACAAAGGCCTTCTTCTCAAAGCATCGCTCTACAGTGCCCCTAGTGGTCAAAAACTCTACAGGGTACCTTTAAGCTATCATTTATTCATGTTTCCATACTGCAAGTAAGCAGTGGATCACAGCTGTGCATGGCTTTGTTTAACTCAGCTGCAACATCCAGCTTACTAATCACTTTTCTGTTCCTGATGTGTTGATATACACACATCTACACACACAAATACATACTCGACATGCAGCAGGAAATGCTGTGTCCGTAGAAAAGAGGAACTCTTCTGTTCTGCTTTCTCATTTTTATTTACTCAGTTCCTCTTTGTGTTTCAACGGTGTGTATGCAGGATGTGTGTTCTTGATTTGGCTACTTGAGTGTTCATGTGTTTTCTGAACACATCTGAGCAAAAATTCTGTATGCTTGTCTGGTCGATTAATCCCCATTTAACCCTCGGTAATGTCTCTTCTGCAGAACCGCATGCACGAGTCTATGAAGCTGTTTGATTCCATCTGCAACAACAAGTGGTTTAAGGACACCTCCATCATCCTCTTCCTGAACAAGAAGGACATCTTTGAAAGCAAGATCATCAAGTCACCACTGTCTATCTGCTTCCCTGAGTACACTGGTACATATCCATACACATTACGAGTCCATACTGCTGTATAATTGTATGGACACTGGGAGGAACTGTGACCGCTGAGGTGGAGCTTCCCCCACCCAGTATTCACAAAAAGGAGTAGCCGATTAAGGAAAGAGAAATAGTCCTAACTTTAAGACATACAAGTTGTTGGTCAAAGAGTCATTGACAAAGCATTTCAACACTAAACCCAGCATCAGTGTGCTTCATAAGTAGTAGTAAAAAGATTTTATGACATTAATCTTTTTAAAAATATATTTCTTCAAATGGAAGTGTTTTTATCTGATCTCAGTGATCTGTGGATTGAATTACTCACTACATAGAGTCATACAAGCCTCTAGACCAGGGCTGCCCAAAGTGGGGCCATAAGGTTTGATTCAGCCCGCAAGATGTTTCTAGCGATTTTTTTATTTATTTTATTGTAATTAAAAGACCCGCAGGATATCCATCAGTCCAGACCGATTTTACTGTCTTTTTGGAGGCTGTTTTAGAGCTAGGGTGAAGATACTGGCATCACATGAAACAAGAAAACCTAAAGAATCCATTCGTACAAACCATGTCATGCTAGCTTGCCGGGAAAGAGGCTCCAAAGTTTGCTAAAGCTACATTTTGATGAGGAAAAACTGGCAAGGCTATTTTCAAAGGGGTCCCTTGACCTCTGACCTCAAGATATGTGACTGGTTCTATGGGTACCCACGAGTCCCCCCTTTACAGACATGCCCACTTTATGCTAATCCCATGCAGTCTGGGGCATGACTGGAAATGAGCCCAATTGTATTCAGCAGGTGGGTTTTAAGGTGTTAACTATGTAAAAGCTAAAAGAATATTCAATTAGGGAAACTTAAGGAATCTTAGTAGCATTTTGCATCTTAACAATATAATACAATAGGTGTATGCTTTTGGCCCGTGGCCCACCATTAACTTCTAGTTTTGACCCTCCGAGGGAAAAAGTTTGAGCACCCCTGCTTTAGACCTCACGTTCTCCAACAGCTTATTTCTTAGTTTTGCTTTCCCTTTTAAATTAGAGTTTTAATTGTCACAAATCTAGTAGTTGCACCTGTTTTATTTTTATGTTGAATTAGGGCTGGACAATATGACCAAAAAAGAGAGTTGCGATTGTTTTTTACAAGATTGGGAACAATTGACAATTTCAATCGATATTTTCTGGCTAAAGACTGTCAGCACCAGTTGTTTCATATAAAAAGAGCACAGACATCCACATTAATAATCGGTTACATTTAATAATCAGTTTTAGCACCGATAGAGCAGCTATCTGACAGTTGCTAGCTTAGTGTTAGCTACCCAACAGGCAGGAACAGACTGAACAAAGTAGAATCTGCACACTAGTTTTGTTGACTCCTGTGACTTCACCTCTTATAACCAGATAATGCTTCATCAACATACACTGTAGAGTCTTCAGTCATCTCTCTCATAGATGTGCTCATTAGATTCACTATAAAATATCCAGAGCCAGCTCACCACCCGGAGTCATGACAGTCCCGGAAACTTCAGCGTTGTGTAATATTATGTAACTATTCATCTCACAGCTTACAGGACTGTCGAGACTCAAGACCGCTGATGTAGTCAGCTTTCATCTACTTTCATTTCTGGCTAAAAGTTATCTTTGTGTGCACGTTGTAATACCTCAATTTTCACAACGTAAACATTTTACACATGGTGCAGAAACACAAATTATAATGTATCTAATTAATGTATATATATTTCCCAGCCCTACGTTGAATTAACAAACACAAACCAGCTAGCTAAATCAATCAATGTGCACATATTTACTTTATAGCAACCCCAGCCTTTATCTTAAATGTCATATCAGCCTTGTGAAAAAAATCCGAGGGGAAAGATAAATAAGGTGCAATTGGCGGCATAATCATAGAGTGTAAAAGAGTTCAGTTGTCTGTAGAAAGTACAATTGCTCTGATGAAAGTTATACTGCAAACAAAAGGTTGTGTGAAGAAGGATGAATGAAGACGAGCACAAATAGACAGAATGGGAAACGGTAGATTGAAGGCAACAGGAAAGAGCAGACATAGAGCTCAGACTGGAACAAAACAAAGATGAGAGTCAGAGAAGTACAAGAGTGAAAAAATGAATGAAGTCAGGCATATTACCAGGAGTCCAAAGGAGAGGAGCTCAGGTGTGCTAGATACAAGAGCAAATGAGAGATAAGACAACACAGGGGGAAACAACGTGAGAAAGCCAGTGTGAGAAAAAAAATAGACAAAGCAAGACTGTGGGAAAGCAACATGGAGAGAGACCAAAACACAGAGACTGTGAGAAAGAGAGAATTAGGATTCCAAACCTGTTTCCTCTCCTCCTCCTCCTCTTCTTTTCTTCTCTTCATCCTTTTACATGGCCAGACTTCGAGCCTTTTCTGATGAAGCCGCCGCTTAAGCAGACAGACGAGCCACAGTGCCGCTGATGGCTGAGAGCCAAGTAGATGTTAGTGACACTTTGAGCAAAAATTACTCCGCTGAGATCGGACTCATTCCAACAGCGTTACAACAAATTAAAGCTCTTGATTGAATCCACTGCATGGCAAGTGCTTGCATTACAAGCAGAACTAAATCTCACAGTTTATAATGGACTTGAACTAAAAGGTCATACATTAGATTTGGCACTGCCGTAAAATGAATCAGTGCGCAATACGAATAATAGTTCCATCCTTTTGGCTCTAAGACTTCACATCTGTCAGTCTTGTTCTGTTGCTGTATAAAGACTGTGATACATTGGCAATACTCAGAAACTGGCAGCCAACAATACCAAGACATAATATTTTCCATCACATTTCATTTGTCACCTTTCCATTTTGCCTGAAAAAGTTGTCCATGTATCACATTTATTACAGCTTGGCTAGCAGTAAGCACAGCCCTCCGTACACCTCAGCAGAATGTGTTGCCGAGCTAGAGAGCCAAAGGTTATGTTTTCATAAAATATCAGAAAATAGTGCTGATACAGGAAATGTAGGAGAGCCCACTGATATAAACAACTTTTAAGCCTCCACCTGACTCCCACTATATGTCACCTCTCTCTCTGTGTGCCTCTCTCCTCAGGTCCCGACACTTACTTGGACGGAATAGACCACATTAAGTCTCAGTACGAGAGCAAGAACAAGTCGCCAAGCAAAGAGGTCTACTCCCATGTGACCTGCGCTACAGACACCAACAACATCCAGTTTGTCTTTGATGCTGTCACTGATGTCATCATAGCAAATAACCTGCGGGGTTGTGGCCTGTACTGATGATTCTGTTAAATGTTAGCCAAAGGATGAAGGACGTGTGATTTGTGTTTACCTACCAGTTTGTACCGCATAGGATATGTGGCCCATATCAGTGATCAGTGATGTCATCAGTCAAATAAGGGGTATGGGCTGTGTTCGTAATGGTGCCATACTGCTTTACCGTAAGGCTTTCCATTGGTCCAACTTGACTCTTAAATAATGAATTGATTGGTTGGTTGGTTGTTTGGTTGGTTGAGACTTCTTTTAATGCATTTGCCTTTCTTAGTTCCTCCTAAAGAAGAACCAACGGCAAATTCCAGCAACTTCGTGCCTTTAATTGTACCGAAACTCCAAATATTTTGCCGGTGTGCTGCCTGCACAATACCTACAGTCGACTCTCCAGGGATGCAAGGTTCCTGAGACTTGTTTGTACATGCAGTAGTGCCTTACTAGACTGATTGCTAATGAACTGCAGCCATTGTAGGGGTTCACCAAACTGGTATAATGGGAATCACTCCTTTACCCCAAAATATTTCTAAACATTTTCATTTAAATTTGATTTGTCACTCCTCTTGTGCCTCAATCACATGAAGGGCCAATGTGAAAGTGAATATATAAGTATGTTTTTTAACTAGTCGGGGTCAAATTCAGTTCACTCTCAGTTTACGACAGAAAGATGCGCAGGAAATATTAAACCGTCGACAAGATTATGTCCAGCTTACTAATCATCAGCAAAAAAAAAACTGCATTTCTATATATTTTGTGCTAAATAGCTTTTGTGCACACCTCCTTCATTATGTTGTATGTGTTTCGTGCAGCGCGTTTGCACGGGATGAACAAAGTCTGTAGTTTACTCAAAATTACTGACATTATCCCCCGGATATGATGTCGAGGCTCTGCTGCGTAACATCCGGAAAAAAGCGGCGGAGAAAACAAAAAACTTTGAAAAAATAAATACGCCCCCAAATCACAGAGATGCCGATTCGCACAGGACTAATATTATCGCATGACTTCTGTGTTTGGCGAAATATGATAGGTCATTTAGTAGGTGGTATTTTTACTTGACAAATTACGGACATCGCAGGTTCACATGGGATTAAGATCACAGACGACCTCTGCAGTTATTACATGACTAGAGGTCCGCAGGTAACACTAGTCCCGTCCGACTGGGGTTTAACACCATCATCAGAAACATGTTACTGAAATAAAAATATACTTAAAAAAAAATTAGAATGATGAAATAACATGTTATGGTAATTTGTTAGTTTTAATTATTTATAAAATCATTTCAAATTGTATTATTATTTTCTGTATTTTATCATAGTCTTTATGTATTTTATTTAGTCATAATAATCTGTCTAGTTATAATAATGTCTTATTCATTGCCCACTTTGTAGTTCCGTATTAAACAGCGTGACGCCTTGCTTATCATAATGATTCAACAATTAGGACCAATTAATAACACAGTGTCCGTTCATCTGGCCCTGTCTTCCACTGACTTTAAAGAAACGTACAGACTGTTGTCTGTTCCAATTTTGACTAGGCTTGTCTCATTTTTCTACAATCAAAAACTCATGCCATTATACCATACATAATTTGAAAAATGTTAAAATCACATACACATTTAAGAAGAAAGGGAAATTATAGGAAAAAAATATTTATTTGATATTTTGTAGTGTCATTTGACTTAAAGCAGAGACATGGTCATTGGCAGTTCAGTAATATTGTCAAACTATGCAGCGTCAGTCATGGTTTGAGCAATATCGGAACCCATCGGCTGTCGGTCTGACGACGATAAGCCTCTGGGGGCAATGGCTAATATTTCTGGGGTTACGGCGTAGCCAGCGGATATCTGGGCCAAGACTTCCTTTTCTGTACGCTGCTCATTGTTTACAGTCCGATTAACAACTTGAGACGCAAGAATGGGGTTGGAGTTGAGAGACGACATCTACGACCGGGTTGTTTCGCAAGTAGTCAGTTTACACTCAGTTAACAGTTTATTTGTAGGCTAATACAAAACTAAATCGTCGTCAGCCAGTGGGTTTCGAGGCTGCATTTCGGCCAATGCGTTCTGCCTCTTTTGCTCTCTCACAGACCTGCAACCAAAACCTGCTCAAACGTGATTGGTCAATACTACTCGGACTATAAACGGAAACCAGAACGCTTCCAGTGCCAAAATCTTGTATCGTTGCCTACAGATTCTGCATTCATATGCAGATATCTGTTTATAGAGATTATGGTTTGAGTAATGGTTGCTTATCATTTTATTGTAAACTACCCAGCAGGAGCTCATTCAGCAGAACTAAATTGTGTGTTTCCATGTTGCAAAGGAATAGTGCCATCAGTGTTTTGGCCTTGGATGCTTTTCATTTGAGAGAAAATTTGGTTTTGGTCTCTATAGAAAAACGTGATTGAAACTGTATCTTTGTAATTTAATGTAATCTTTTGATCAAAGTTAGAAGAGGTAAGCAGTATAGTTTTTTTCTAAATATAGCTATTTGAATTTATAGAAAAGAAGTTGCTATTTATTCAGCCATCGTCCGTCATCCCTGTGGATGTCCCCTCCGGTCGTGTTTTAGGATTGATTTTTCAGGCTCTCGTGTCACAGCATTCATGGGTCCACTATAAAATCACTTTAAATGAAAAGCTACAAGAGGTAGTGTTCTGACACAACCAGACTGTTCCCAGACAATGCTTCAATGGAAGCATTGATTTTATGGGGCCCTGGGGCCGCGTCCATTGTGTGGGGCTGCACAGTGTAATATCCCTATTGTCCCACCTATCTGCCTTAATAAGCCAGAGGTGGGCTTTGAAAGAGTGTGTGTGCTATTAAGTACATAATAGTCCTCTGGGACTAGACTGTCAACCTTGTGACTGTTGTTTCAGCCCCGATGTTTTGCTTTGTGCTGAGCTCCAGAGTTCAATTTAAGCTGGATAGTAGTCGTCCCAGAGCTGCTGTAGGGTTGAGGGTTTGATGTAGTGCACAGCTTAGTTGAACTGAAAAGTGGTGTGTGCAACTTGTGGGAACAGTTCAAATTTTGAGCCTTGACATTAAAGCCAAAGAGATGCTTATGATACCAGAAAAATATCCTCAGCTCCTCCCTTCTCTATTTATAAGCAACAGTTTACAGCAGCATATAGAAACAGAGCTTTGTCTGCTTTACTGGCAAACAGAGAGCTGCTTTATTTATTTATGAGCAGGGCATTCGCTTCATTCCACTCTTCCCTCCACACTCGAAACTACGAGGGCGTGTCTTCACCCTCTGCTCAAAGCTGCCATTTTTTTTTTTAAACAGGTAGATGATGTCATCAGCTCTTCCTACCACATCTGTGCCAACTTTCCCTAATTAGAGAGCTGCCTAAGGCTGTTGATCAGCCTGCTTCATGTGTGTTTCTGTCTGTGTATCTTGCGTGTATTCGTGTGTGTTACCGATTGTATATAGTTACCTACATGTGTGTCTGTTGATAGTACAGGAAAGGTCAGTGTGTGTGTGTGTGCGTGCGCGTGCCTGTATGTGTTGTGAGAGACAACATCAGCCCATGGGGGGTTGTGTGTGTGGTGGAGTGAGTATCTGTGGATTAATTACCCAGAAGGCACCTGTCTACCCTTTCCACACATAGGCCCTTAGCACACGTACATGTACACACACACACACACTGAAGACACAAACACACCCATGGGACTTCAAAATGTCACCTTACTTGCCCGTGCCAAATAATACCACCATATCCAACCAAAGAGCCTCAGATGCTTTTTGGTTCTTTTGCCAAACTCGAAGCCCGCCGCTGAAGGCTTTTGGTTTATATACTTATCCTCCGA
Source organism: Sebastolobus alascanus (assembly GCA_916701645.2). Classification (NCBI taxonomy): domain Eukaryota; kingdom Metazoa; phylum Chordata; class Actinopteri; order Perciformes; family Sebastidae; genus Sebastolobus; species Sebastolobus alascanus. The sequence goes on from CAKAOJ020000006.1 coordinate 6,061,931, forward strand.
CTTATTACATTTTTATTACATAATGTGAAAGTGAAATGATCCGACTGCATCGCCTTCGGAGATGTGACTTGAAATGTTCACGAAACATCAAAAGCTGTTGTCCTGAAATGATGTCAAAATAAGTCCACATAAAAGATTTTTCGTGAATTCACATCTTTATTTCACTTTCCAACTTCTGTCAGCGGTTACACTGTGCATGGAAAACCAGTGTTATTTGTAATTTGCATAGAAGCCAAACAAATATTTCACCTCGACATTGTGAGCATCTGTGCTTAATGCTTATATTTGGGGGTTATTTTAAAAGCAGTATACAGAAAAGACAAAACAAACTATCCTACACTTGCGTAGTAGAATTATGCCCTTGCACAATTAAATAAGAGAAATGTTCCATCCCTGAATGCCCTGCCACTGTAAACGTGTTTAATTCAGCATTTGTTGTATGAATAATTTTGTTGTGCATCATCCTCACTTAACGCACGGCACCCCTCGCCTAAATCAGTTTTTTTTTTATACATTTATGTCCCCATTTTTATGCCTGAAAGCCTAAATAGCAGCCAGCAGTAGACATGTCGCTGTGGAACAATGGGCTGGTGAAATTTTCATCCACACTAAGTTAGCAAGCTCCAATTCACATGCAGCTGAAAGGACATGCCTACATTCGTATTTGCCCTTGGGGTGGCTACAGCAGCGTGCTGTACTGTTGGAGCTTTGTCTTCCATCTTCTTTCATGCCCGTGTTAACCTCAGGCAGCGCACAGAACGGGATGTATCCATGTTCCTGCTGTACAGATTCTTTAGTGTCATATCAGATGCAGTTAAAAGTGAATTTAAAGGACCATAACTCTGCTTTTGCATATTTAAGTCAATTGCTACACATCACATACAGTAGACCATAGTATTTTTTTGGTTAACCTTCATTTTATACAGCATTGAAATCACCTTGCAGACACCTGAAACATAATTTTTGTGTTCACCAAAATCTAACTTAGACACGCACGTTTTTACTCCGCCTCTGTGAGAGAGTCCACTAATTGTGGTGGTTCCATTGGGATGAATTGATTTCACTGCGCATTTTAGCCATTTTAAACGCTGGTATCGTATACCAGGATATTTAGTAAAAGGACCAAAACATTCCCACAGTGCAATTAAAAGTAACCACAACCACCTTTTCTTTAACATGAGTTGTGGTATACTGTAAATGTGTGAAATCAGATAGGAAGTAAATACCCTACTCATGAATTTTGATTTTCATGAATTTGGATTTTTTTTATGTGTAGGCGAACACTAGTCTGCCTTTACAGCCTTGCTGTGTATACTCGCATTCATGCGCCCATGGTGCGATTGCATTCACACTTCAAAAATCCTAAAAGTTGTGTTCACTTGTTAAGACTATTTTACGGAACAAAACGTGTAAGTATCATAAACGTTTGTTTGCCACAGAGCTTATTTTCTGCAATAATCCTAAACCCAATGTAAAAATCCTGTTGGCTTTTTAGTCAAGGGAATCAGGGCGATGCTAACTTCCTGGTTGGCCTACAAAAACACGTCATCCCTGCAGCACTCTATAATAGCTCTAAAACGAGAAATGGAGAAGTGACATCAGCGGGCGAGGCTGAGAGTATAGTGGGTAACGTAGTTTATGTCCTGCTTCAGTCCCAACGATAAACTACTATAGGCTGGAGTGAAGGAGAGATTTGTGGATAATGTAGTCTGACGTCATGCTAGAGAGTGTTTATGGGTAATGGTAGGGTATTTTTTTTTTTACATGAATGGTTCTGATGTGAATAATACAATCAGTGGTTCATTCAGGTAACAAAGGTCCTAGTTGATCTGGGCAGCAGGTGGTGGCACAAAAGAAATGTTAGCACCATGTGCCAATTCAATGCCTTAGCAACAACAATTTCTGAAATCCCACAATGGCAACCAAATGATTTTGACTGAATTTTGATCCCATGTTAGAGGTGAAGGAGCTCCTGTGGTGTCTTTTTGCTGACTTATTTATGCTTCAAATTTAGAAGTAGAATTTTGCCTGTAAATGCTTTTGGGTCGTCTTATAATTTGTTCCCACTCGATAAAATGAGCACTAAAGCCTCTGCAGAGCCAGAGAGATCCTGCTCTACCGCTGGATTCAGGAAGCCGCATGGGCACAGGACCGTAATGAACTAGTGTAGAATTAAGGAGGCCGAGTACGAGTTGGTGAAAGCCCTCGCTCTCGTCATGCTCTCAACCCTTACTGCTGCTGCTTTTTCAGCCTTCAACCCTCCAACGTCCAAACTCATTTAACCCCTCTGTCAATACCAACCAGCGTCCTGTCTACACTGTACAGAACACTTACAGCAAATCTACAAACCTGTTTATTGTGTATTTGCGTGCGTGTGTGTACAGTATGTATGTATGTGTGTGTGCGTGTAGAGTATTTTACTGAGCACTGTTGGTAAAATATATCTGCTGTATCTCCCTCACTGCTGTGATAATTTATTGAAAGTTGTATTTATACATACGAGAAATGGCAATAAAGCACCACATGTGTAACTTGATACGTGTGATTATTTTCCTAGCCTAATTATTTTGTTTCTGTGCTGTGTGTGTGTGTGTGTGTGTGTGTGTGTGTGTGTGTGTGTTTGCAGAATATTTAAATGGAAATACTGAGGATGTTTGTTGATTATTTTTTTTCTCCTTCCCTCTCAATTTCTGTGTTTTCCTAAACTGATTATTTATTGTGAATGTTGGAAAGAATTCCCTGAACAGGCCCACGTTGCAAACCAACACCGCCACCGTTTCTTGTTGGTACGTGTGTGTGTGAGACAAAGAAATCACTCCTTAGTCGGTATCTTTGTCTGACTGCATAACATGCCTGCATAATGTTGCACTTAATTTAACTAAAGATGCACAAGCAGAAAATTTTGATGTCTGTATTTCCCCTTTCTTCTCTCCTCTCTCCTTTGCTAAAGTTTTAATTGGAAAGAGAGAGGGGGGGGTGTGTGTTGTTATGTCTGTCTTTTTCTGTGTGTAAAAGTTTTTGCCTCATTTCTGTCGACTTTGAACTCTGGCCATAACAATGATATTCTTTCTACAGTTACCCTTTTAGATTGCTGATAACTTAAACTTTTCCCTTCTTTCCTTTTCTCTCTTTATCATCATCCATTCACTTTTCTTCCTGTCTTTTCTCGTTTTCCCCTCCCCTGTCATCTCTTTCTCCTCTCCTCCTCTTCCTTTCACCTGTTCCCTTAATCTCTAATCTCATCCTTCTTCTTTTGTTTCATTCTTTCCCATCCCTCTCTTTCTCCCCCTCTTCTTCTGTCCTCCTCCGCAGAATCGCATGCACGAGTCTCTGATGCTGTTCGACTCGATCTGCAACAACAAGTTCTTCATCGACACCTCCATCATTCTCTTCCTCAACAAGAAGGATCTGTTCGCAGAGAAGATCAAGAAGTCTGCACTCAGCATCTGCTTCCCCGAATACACAGGTAGAAAGAAAAGAATTGTCAGTTTTCCCCAAGTGCATGGGTGAGAAACAGCAGCTCCCAAAACACGTATGCAGCGACGAACCTGACAGGTGCACAAAATTGATTTCCTAGAGAACACAAAAAGCTGCTGCCAACCAGTGAAACTGAATCCAATTATGTAGGACAGAAAAATAGCCTGATGTACCATAAATTGACAGATCAATATGCTAGGGTATAAAATGACAAAAACATGACAAAAACACAGCTGTGCCACATTAGCTTTGCCCACATTACTGAGGAAAGAGGTTTACAGGGCTGTTCATCTGCAGACTAGTGCAGAATAAGACCACTATTACATACAAGTCAGTCTTGAAAAATGTATCTTTAGTGCAGTTTTAAAGGAATAGTTCAGCTGGAAAATACGCTTCTTCACTTTCTTGTTGAACGTTCGAAGAGACGGTTGATACCACTCTCATGCCTGTATGTTAAATATTTAGCTGAAGCCAGCAGTCGGTTAGCCTAGCTTAGCATAAAGACTGGGAACACAGGGAAATAGCTATCCTGGCTCTGTCCAAAGGTAACAAAATACACCTACCAGCACCTCTGAAGTTCACTAATTAACCTGTTCTATCTTATTTGTCTAATCCATACAAAACTAGGAAAACGACCATTCCAACAAAAACTCCGACACATAACCCCAGCGTATTTTTAGACAGTTTTTTTTGTAGTGATTAAATAAACAACACATAACGTGTTAATTAATGAGTTTTAATGGTTTTGTTAGGCAGATTTTATTATCTGTGGATGGAGCCATGCTTGTTCCCCTTTCCTGTTCCCAGTCTTTATGCTAAGCTAAGATAACTGGCTGCTGGCTGTAGCTTGATATTTACCGTACACACCATAGACTGTATATATATAGATGGACGATGCGTCTTCACTTCCTCCCACTGTACAAAAGTGAAGCCAAAATATCTCAGATACGGGAGCTGCCATCTTGAGATTTTGAAGTCATTTGTTGCCAGAGTCTGCGCAGTAGTGATCGGGGGGCTGGAGCCGCGGTATTGAGTTCCCGCCCACAAACCCACTCGAGCCAATCACGAGCCGAGCACAGCCGCTTGTTAGCGTGAGCCACCTAGCTGCTACGTTAGCACCACGGTAGCTGTTTGGCTAGAAAGACACAACAACTAACCATAATATCTCTATAGCATCTAATAACTATTTGAAACCAAACTTCTCCGAAAATTGAACACTTGAACAAACATCAGCGTGAATAACTACCTAAAATGAGAGAAACAATCTTTGGGAAAAATATATTTGACGTGAACATTGACTTTTTAGTTTGGCCCATGTCCCATCCGCTAACATGGAGGGGGCGGGATTTACTGTATGATTTATACTGCAGCCAGCCACCAGGGGGCAATCAAGATGTTTTGGCTTCACTTTTGGGGAACTGTCATGTCGATCCATCTTTATATACAGTCTGTGCTTTCAGCAGGAAATAAATGAACATATTTCCCAACATCTCAAACTATCCCTTTAACTTAAAATATTAAGTTTTAAAACTGCCTGAAAGCCAATATTAAGAGGCTGAAATGTAGGTGATACTATATGTGTCAGGGGTAAAGAGAGGAGCACTAGTTTAAAAGAGATGATGTAAAAGTATGAATGACTACCAGCTGTCCGATCTTACTATGATTCCCAGAAGGGAGGTACGGTAGCTTTCTAAAAGCCCTTCCTGTGTTTCTGGCCACTGATTAACCGCTGCTTGATACAGCAGATTAGTTTGTTCTGCATTGTACCTTCGGAGCTGCGAGGACCAATCAGGACATTAACTGGCACTCAGTTGTAAACCATTCTGAGAAATGTGGCACTTTTAATCAAAGCAGCTGTTGAGTCAGTGTGAATTATCAGGTGTTAGCAGGAGAGATAGCCGAAACCAAATGTTTGATGTCGACCGATTGAAGAACTGTGTAACCTAAGTTTGAAAAGAGCTATCTATACATGAAGATTTACTTTACTGCGTTTAAAAGGATAGCGGAGAAGTAGTGAGAGGAGACGGAGGGAGAGAGGGGAGCAGCCGAGAGGCTGAGATAGAAGCTGTGATGGGGAGAAAAAAAGGAGACAGATTTGTTCATGTGGAGGTGAGAGTCAGATGTAGCCGTGGCAGTGAAAAGGAAGGGATTGGGAGTCAGAGAGCAGGAGACAGTCGCGCTTGGTCAGCCATGAAGAGAGAAGAGAGGAGATGGCAAGTGAGAGCTGTCTCCTGCCCTCTTCACACACACGCAGCTCTCTCAGACAATCCTATTCATTTCTGTCTCTCATGCTTTACTTATTTTCTAACTGCCTTGATAATCACAGTAAGTCTATCTGACATGTTGCATCTTTTTTCCCTTCCTGTGAGAAGCCTCTAAGAATAATATTTGAAACCTGTGCAACAAAAGTAAACCAACTAGGGAAAAGTATTATTATTATCATTATTATTATTATTATTAATAACTAGTAGTATTAACCTCATGTCTTGTTCAATTCAATGAAGACAACATGGAAGGAACGTGCAACTTTACACACAAAATCCAACAGGCCTGAGAAACAGGAGCAGAATTCCCGGGAAATATTGGGATCTCTGTTCGTGGCGTTCAACCGTAGTGTAAAATCAAGGGAATTCTATTATATGAGAATCGCATCATCTGTGATTTTTTGCCGTCTCCCTCTTCTCTCTCCAGGACCCAATACCTATGATGACGCGGCAGCTTACATCCAAGCACAGTTCGAGAGCAAGAATCGCTCTCCAAATAAGGAAATCTACTGTCACATGACCTGCGCCACGGATACAGGGAACATCCAGGTGGTGTTTGACGCCGTGACCGACATCATCATCGCCAACAACCTCCGAGGGTGTGGCTTGTACTGAGCGTGCCCACACACCCCCGTAATGTCCTCCCCCCTTTTGTCCCCTCTTCTCTCTCGCCCCTCCTGTCCTCCGCCCCCCCCTCCGCGTTCCCGTTCCTTTGACACTGCTGTGGAAATGATGATGATGACGATGATGATTCTGCTGATTATTTAAAGAAAAAAGAAAGAAAAATGCAACTAGGTACATATTAATAATGAGGATAATTAAAAAAAAAAAATAGGCATACGTATATATAAATATATATATAAATATATATATATAATGTTTTTAGTTCTTGTCTCTTCTCTTCGCGCTCCGACTTCTCCTCCTGATGTTCTTTGGCCCGATGCCAAGCAAACAGATTTGTTTTAGTAGAAAACACGAAACCCTGAAGCCTTGAAAACTTCTTGAACAAAGTCAATGAAAGCCTCCGTTCCCCGTTCTACTCTCTTTTTATTTCTCAGCTGTCTTTTGTTGTTAACAAAAACAAAACCTGTACTTTTTTTGGCAGATTTTTTTTTTTATTATTATTATTACTATGGATATGACTTCTGTTTTATTTTTGTTGATCGTGTGTATATTTATTACATGAGTATCAGTCTGTACACTGATTTTTATTCACAATTTGCCTCACCTTGACACCTTTTATTTGTGTATTATTTTGTTTGTTTTTTTGCTATAGTAGTGATTATGTAATAACAATTTTTTGCGGAAATATGTGAAAATGTCGATAGCACTAAAAAACATCAGACGGGTCGGCGAAAACCTTAAAAGAAAAAAAACACTCAAGACCTGCTGAAACTGACAACACTGATTTTAACATTAGTCTTTTGTTTACATTAGCCAAGACGTTTTGAAATGTTTGTTGTCAATTTCCTTTTTGTTTTTGAGTAAGTTGTATCATTTTACTCCCTGCGATGCGGTTTTCATCGACAGGAAGTGAGGCTTCCTGTTTCCCAAACCTGGCCTTAGCCATTCGCCAACCGCCGGTCATGGCCGAGCCTGAGAGCCAATAGGAAATGTGCTAAACGTCCTATCAGTGCCATGTAACAGAGGTACTGTACTGTAGATAGCTACGCTTTTAGAAGCAAGTACACAACGTTATGACTCTACCTTCCTCACTGTTATAACCTCTAGACCTACTAACATTCTACATGTAAGGAAACTCACTCCTGGTTTGATAATGGTTGATTAATTTGTTAATTTATTTATTGATTGATCGCCTGTCCTACACATACCACTCTCTCTCTCTCTCTCTCTCTCTCTCTCTCTCTTCATTTACACACCACCACCATGCCTTTACTTCTCTCACCTCCATCCATCTCTCTTTCTTTTTGCATGGCGCCCTGCCGTCCCGGTCCCTCCTTTCTTTCCAGCCCTTCTCTCCCCTCCCTCCCTTCTCTCCTCCTCTTCCTCCTAAAACCCTGACACAGATAGCATGAGATACTCAAGCCTTTGTATAAAGAGACCAGTTAATTCATAAAACTTGAAAAAAAAAAAAAAAGCTTCACATAGATGCTGTTGAGATAATAATTTAAAAAAATAATAATTTTAATAAAAATTGAAAAAGATGAATAAAAAAGATGGAAAAAAATACAAAAAAAAAAGACGGATAGCAGCAACAGAAGGAGAGCAATGATTGGTTCCTGAGTGGGACGGGGCGGGGTCAAATATAAAAAAAAAATGTGAGAGTCAGCGTTTCATTCGGGAGGCTTTGAAGAAGAAGTGTAGATTTTGGGATTCTTGCAGTAACACGTAGAATTCAAACAGTAAAAAAACGACAAAAACATCTACACCTATAATAATAAATAAAACTAATGAACTTGGGAATTACAAGATCAACAACAACAACGATCATTATGATCCCGTAATATTCTCTAAAGATGATCTTTCTTGTGCTTTGTAGCTACGAAACATTTTTTTTTTCTCTATATCCCTCTTTTTTAAAATAAAGATGTTTTGCAAAGGGTTCCAGTTTGACAGCGAGCTGATGTGGAGCCATGACGATTTCAGACTGACCCCGTGTTGTTGTAATGCTCTGAACTGTGCCCCACCCCCCTCTCCTTTTACCGTTTTGCCTGTTTCCCTGCATTAGAACCGTGTCCTCACTTTAGCCTGACTCAGAACGATTAAATATAATATTATAACAATATCTATTTTTTATTATTTCTGAAAAAAATGAACCACTTTTTTGGGGAGAGCACGTTTCTCGCTGCGTCCGCTAGTTAGGGACGCCGCATGTTCACACATCAACGCTGTATAAAATCATGCTCCTTTCTTCTACTTCTTCTTCTCTGTCTCTTTTCAGTTTGACACACACCTTCCAGGTCTACAATGAAAAGCACAGTTCTTACGTCTCACACACACACACACTCGCTCGCACTCACACAAACGCACACACAATAAGTAGATTTGGAAATTTGTTATCTGTTCATACCTAATCTATGTTACTCCTCATCGATCTATCTATCCATCTATCTATATTGCCTCTCTTTCTTGCCTTCTTGATTTCTAGTTTTGAAAAGAGAAAACAACTGTGTATAATGACATGATATACCTGTTTCTTTGGCATTCTGTTCCTGTTACCTTCATTATTTTTTATTTTTACCTCCTCTTTGTTCCGTTCTTTACCCAGTGAATGCTTTTTTCTGTGCAGCTTTTTTTCTCTCTCTCTCTTTCTCTCCCTCTACTCCTCTTTAGTGAATGGTTGTTATTTCATGTGGGATGTCCGTGCTGGAAAAACCAATCGAATGTAGTGTTTACATTAAAAAGCCACTGTTTTCATGACTACAAAAAAACTCTTCTTGACTCTGAGTCATTCCATCACATCACTGTGTCTGCGTTTTTACCATAGACTGTATATAAGAAGTGGACGTAGTCATCGCGACGTCACCCGTTGGTTTGTGGACTGACATTTTGAAGCCTCGAGTTCTGCATTTTGGCAGTCGCCATCTTGGTTTTTGCAACCAGAAGTGACACGAGAGGGTGGAGCTAAGTACAACCGAATGCTGAAAAAGACCTTTTTAGGCAACCAAATTGTTAGAATTAACTTTCTTGACCTGAGTTGTAAGGCGAACACACGGACAACTCCAAGACGCCGCGGTAGCGACCTGTCAATCACAAGGTAGACATGCCCTAAAGCATGCCCTGCTTTATGGTCTATTTGACTCTAAATGGGACCATAATTTACTAAATGAACATCATGCTGTATTGAAGACGACTTGAAACTAGCGATTGATTCCTATGTTTACAATGTTTACTGAGGTAATAAATCAAGTGAGAAGTAGGGTCATTTTCCCATAGACTTCTATAGGGAGCCGAAGTCCCGCCCCTTCCGGTGGACCACCGTGGGACCTTATTTCGGAAAAAATATGTACGGTAGTCAACAGCAAGAGTCAAATATTTTTTTTGATCCCGTTTGAATTGCTCCATGAATCACACGTGTGTCAATTTAAAACATTATTTTGCAAGTCAAGAAAGTTGCAGTTTGTTGTAAAACTCTTGAAGTATAAAACTGTGAAAAAAAGACTACACACCCAAAAGTCGCGTAAGTGTCGTCTCTCTCACTGAAGCTACGATGCCTGTGTGTTTCGTACTGGGATGTACTCAGACGAGCGACGGGTCTTGCTCGTTATTTCTCTTCCCGGCTGACAAAAATAATAATAAAAATTGACAAACATCATATGTGTGATTCATGCTGCAATTCAAACGGGATCTAAAAAATATTTGTCTCTCGCCGTTGACTACCATACATATTTTTTCCGAAAATAGGTCCCATGGTGGTCCATCGGAAGGGGAGGGACTTTCTCTCTCTATATAATCGGACTTCTTTTTTTTGCAACCAGAGGAATCGCCCCCTGCTGGCTATTAGAAAGAATGCAAGTTTAAGGCACTTCAGCGTTGGCTTCACTTCTCAGACCCCGGAGCCACCCGCTGATTTTTACCTTTCAGCTTCGAGGAAACTGCTCCCAAGCAGTGTCACACGTTCGGTCAGATTGAATATGTGGAGCAATTCAGAGCAGATATTTGCAAAATCTCCAGGCTTAAAGTCTCTCTCTCTCTCTCTCTCTCTCTCTCTCTCTCTCTCTCTCTCTCTCTCTCTCTCTCTCTCTCTCTCTCTCTCTCTCTCTCTCTTCCCTATTTCAATACTGTTCTGTGTCAAATAAAAGCAAAAATGAAAAAAAACGTCAAAAACAAATAGGTAGATGCCAGTTTCACAAATTGTAGACTTAATTTAACACCTGGTAAAGTGCTCTTTCAGATGGCTCGCTGGCACCAAAAACATAGTAACACCTCTGTAAACAGCTTGCCTACAGAAATGTAAAACACTTTCGACAACTGGCAATAAAAACAGCACAGTGCCAGAGCTGAAACCAAACCAGCCTTGGGATTATTATTGGTACACACTGTGACACCAAATGAGATGGTGCTGATGATCTCTTTTAATTGCATTTTAATAAGTTCTCACTGTTTACAGCTTGGCGTCCTATAGCCAGCAGCAGGCCGCCCGATACTGCCGCAGTCACAGAGGGAGAAAATTAATTAAACCAGGAGACAAAACTTACTAATAAGTTTGTAAAATATACCAGGCAAGTAACTTTTCCGTGACAACGGTTCAATCATATAGAGATGACATAGCCCATTGTTTTACCTCTTTTTACAGCTCTTGCATCATCCTGAATGTGCACTGGGGACTTTTCTTCCCAGATTACGTGTATGTTTTGATTACTTTATCAAAAGTCACAGTTTTTAATGCCATCTGGAATATAGTGAGTTTAAATGAGCCCAGGAGGTTTGACTAATCTACTATCATAGTGACCACATGTTAGAATTGTCTGTCATTCCAATCAGCTGTGACGACATTTTACTCACCAGCAATTGTTATTGCTGATTGGAGAGGCGGCAGCAACACTAGACACAGCTTTACAACCAATCATCCAAACTGACAGACAACCAGGCGCAGTTTTACCCATGCTGGCTGTGTGAGTCTACAGAGAGCAATGTCTGTTTGTTGGCTCACCTCTTTGGTCCAGACTGAAATATCTCAAGCTGTTGGATGAATTGCATAGTTCTCATAGTCCCCAGACAATGTATCCTAATGACTTTGGTGAATCCCCAACTTTTCTTCTAGCGTCATCATGAGGTTGACATTTGGGGTTTCTAGTTAAATATCTTGACAACTTTTGGATGGATTGCTATGAAATTTGTACAGACATTAAAGGTAGGGTCTGTAGTGCTGAGAAACCAGCAAGAGTACACTTGAGTTTAAAAATGGTCCAACCCAATAAAAACAGACCAGTGTTGCCAACTCTTTTCCATTTATTTTAGCTAGCAGCACTAGCTCCAAAAGTCGCTAAATCTACGGAGAAAGTCGCCAAGTCGGCAACATTGACAGCCACTCCCCCAAAATTGTTATTATGAACATAAACAAAGAACATGGCTATTGTTAGTACTCACAGCTGTCAAGCTAGCAGCTTGTTGAAGACTCTGTGACTCGCAATGAGTGCACGGTCAGAGTGAGTGCAGGCAGGCTGGCCGTCCAATCATTTTATTTGGGCCGAATGAAATGATTGGACGGGCTTATTACAGTCCTGCGACAGCCACGGATATCAGAATTTTTTCTTTTTTTGTCGGAGCATTTGATTTATTGATTGCTGTCAAGATGTAATGAGAATTTCAGCAAATATAACAAAATATGTATTTGAACAGCACTACCAACCGTACCATTAGTTTTCCTCACAAGATGAACTGTAATAACTTTGATGATTGTTGACTGTTAGTTCATGTTAGCATGTAGCACCATCATCAGGTCAAAGATTTAATTCGTCCAATATTTTTATATGAACATGGTTTATGACCAAATAATGTATTAAGAGAGCTGGATACAGTACGGCCGCTCAGCCTTGCTGCTAATTTGTCCCAGTGGCCACTTGTGGTATTGGAACAAAAAAATCCCTTGTGACCCAAAAAGCTTTTCCCCATGGAGTACCATTATAAAAGAGACGTCCGTAAAAGTGGCCCTTATTTAAATCATTAGGTCCTAAAAGTCGTGAAATGCACGAATCCAGAGTTATTTTCCTTCCTCCTTTCATGTAAATGAGATCCAGACCGAGGCTGGAGCGAGGGCTGGGAGGCGGGTTTAAAGGAAATGCTGTTGCCCTTGCTCTATGGGCCTAATGACTGCAGAAGATCGCCGGATGATCCGGGTACTTTAACACTTGGCAGTCGAGCCATTTTGGCTTCATGCGCCACTGAGCAACTTTCATAGGAATGAACGGGAGCCCGTCAACAACGCTGTATCCAGTTCTCTTTAGACATCCATGCTGCATTGGACCCCCAAATTGCAGAAACCCAGAAGCTGAAAAAACGTTATCGCTTATGCACTCATCAAGCAATTTTCATTCAAGTGAGTGGAAGGCATCTTTGAAACCAGTATATAGTTCTTATTATATATCCATGCCAAATACCTGCAAAACTATCGACATTCCCATCAGCCTCAGCTGTACATTGTGTAATGCTAATTCTCAAATGTTAGCATGCTAACCCGCTACACTAAGTTGATGAACAACATTACCTGTTAAGCAACAGCATGTTAGCATTGGCACTATTAGCATGTTAGCATGCTGATGTTAGCATTTAGCTCAAAGCACAACTGTGCCTAAATACAGCCTCACAGAGCTGCTAGCATGGCTGTAGATTCTTGTCAGTGGCGAATTGAGTATAGAATTTCAACAAAAGTTGCAATATAAATAAACATGCTTTCACTTTCTGAATCTATTTTATGTTAACAATAAACTCTTAAAAGACAGGGAAACTGTGTCATACCTTTCTGACTTCTTTTGTTTTCCAGTTGGAATAGAAAAATCCACTGGAGCGGAGTAATCCATGAATAGTGATGACGCTGCCACCCTGTAGTTTCCCAGCGCACCTTCGCAATATACGTGTATAGAGCAAGTTGGAGTATTTTTTTCCCCATCATGTTACATAGCCTCCAGAGCAATATCAATATTTTAAAATTGGCCGTTGTTCCCCTTTAAATCAGGGGTTTAACCATATGGAAGTAAAAACAGCACATGAAATGTTATTATCCACAACTGCATGCACACAAAAGCAACTCGCTACATTATGTCAAAGTCACACCAGGAGTAGCTTTAGAAGATCTAATGGACGTTTTAAGTGCTCAATTTTGATTTTAAAAAGTCTTTTTTTACTTCCGGATACGTGGTTTAGATAATCCCGTTAAGAAGTCTACTTAAAACTTATCTGATCACTCAAGTGGTCGACGTTTGCATAACCTTGTACACCTCTATTAAGTGCTGTAATGCTGTTTGTGAGTAAACTGTTATCATAACGAGAAGGATGAACACTTTGAGCACTAGGAAGACTCAGATTATACAAAAAGGAATTGTTCTTTTAAAGGGGATGGAAAAACAGAAAAGCTGGAAAGAGTTTTCAAATATCTGTCTGTCATATAGCCTACACACATACACACACACACACACACACACACACGATAACAGAGAGACACAAACATGTTGCTTCCTGTCCTCCCCTCAGTTGATGCCCACTGGGAGGAAGTCTTGAAGTTAGTTAAAAAAAACAAACACACTTTTTCTATCCTGATCTCATACATTTTAAGTCTCACAGACACACACTCTACTGGCTACTGGATAACTAGATAACTTCAACTCAACAACAATGAAACAAAGCATATAGGCTACATTCAGTTAAGAGGAGCTAGTGTTTCTATTTGCTTTACACTATATAGACTCCCACTTCTTCACACACATACTGTGAACATGAAATGGGATTCTCTTACTCATGTCTATTGGTATTAATGGTATTACAAGAACAAATATGCACACACCGTACAGCTATCTGTTCACGTCTTCATGACATGCTGATTTCATCTGTGTTTATAATGTGTATATCTGTCTCTACAGTGAAGAAACACACTCGCACACGTTCCACATGGAGCTGTCATGTCAGTACACTGACATAAAGCAGCAGAGTAATATGTACACACACTTCACCAGATAACAGACACTCTGGCCCCTTATTAAGGTGCATTTCAACTACACTGCAGGTATTGTCGACATGAAACATCACACACACTCACACAAAGATCGCGAAGAATCCCTGTCATGGCAGATAGAAGAGTACATGTGAGCTGGAGTGATAGGAGGCAGAGAGAGAGAGAGACCGAGAGAGAAAGAGAGAGAGAGAGAGGTGGTGTCAGAGAATATTCATTCACACATGAAGAGAGAGAGGAGTCTTTCATCCTCGCTGCTGTGGCAGTAGCTGTAAGGAAAAGGCAGGTTCACGGGGTCAAGCATAATACCAAGAGAGGAGGAGAGAGGCTGGGCAGATGTAGAGAGCCATCAGACAGCAACAGAGAAGGAGGGAGGGTGAACGGAGAGAGAGAGATGGAGGAGGTGTAAGGACGGAAAGCTCTGAATCTTAGCTACTCGACTCTTTTTTTAAAAATCATTCAGTCACTTTCCTTACCTCCTACTTACCTCTTTGTAGCTATATGCTTATTTACTATCATGTTTGTGGGTGAAGCATATAGACTGTATATAGATGGACGGCACGCCAAAAGAATCCTGCGAGCCTGATTCATGGAGTCTTGTTGTTACAGTGAAGTTGCCAGGTTTGCTACCAGTGTTCCTGTACAGTGATTTATGTTACAAACTGTGTTCACCCACTGCATTTAGCAACCCAAGGCCATACTTGGAGATGCTGCACAGAAGTGGTGAGCAAACGGGAGAAATACTATAGAGTATCAATACATACAATATGTAACTCCCCCTTTAAGGTATAATATGCAAGAATTTCCTAAAAAACAATGTATAGACTGATACAAAAATAATCCCTCTCTATCATCACTTATGAGCCAGTATGTGTGTGGTGGTGTCTGTACAGAGACCCTAACCCTCTGCCTGTAATATCTCTTTTCTTATTATTTTGCTGTCTGGATGTCAGCAAAGTGGCTTTGTGCCCAACGTGGGGGTGTAACCCCCAGCCAATAACAGGTCGTCAAACACTGGCGCTTTTTCACGCCGCTCAACGTCTGATACCGAGGCACAAGTCCCCCTTTAGCTCTGTCAGATACAATGCGGCCGTATTGGACGGATGAGAACGGGTTTGTTACATTGCTGTCAGTTTCTCCTGCTCCTCTCTCCTCTGCTGTGTGCGGTGTGCGAGTTTGAATTTGACCGAGAGCAGGGTTGAGTCACAATGAACAGGATGAAGCCTGACCTTTGGCTGCATTCATTCAAAATTCAGCAAGCAGCACCTTCCTGCATTGTGCGGAGTTACTTGTGTGTTTATTTGTGCTTTAGAATGTAACCACTGTGAAACAAACAGAAAATTATATTTTATTTCTCTGATTCGCTGCTCTGTTCTCACTAAAGCTGGGCATACATTGTTCGATTTTAGCCCGTTTCTGGCCCAAATCTTGAGCCGCACGACTCATTTTAGAGTCTGACTGAATTTCAGCTTCGTCGGGCTTTGTTTGCTGTGCAGTGTACAGGGGGGGCCGAGGACCGAATAACTCCTCCCGACCGGCCGTTGGACTCTTGCACAGTTGAAGAAGAGCCACGAGCCGATTCCCCAACGTCAGTTCCTTTTTTCTCCTCTTTTTACACTAATCAGAGCGCAGCTATCAAGATAACAATGTAGGCTACAATAGATATAGCTAGTAAAACGTAGCTAGCATACCTCCAATTCTCTCTGCGAAATGAACAAGCCATACTGTCCACGTCTTTCTAGCAATAACGAGTCCATCTAACGTTACGCTGCTGCCTCTTTTTTTTAGACATTTCAGCAGGCAGGATGGCGCTGATGATCAAGGCAGCACATTTCTGCATTGTTAGCATTGTGACTCGTACATATCTTTGCTGGCAAACAAACTTTACCTGCCTTGGAGCTTTCAAACCAATCTTTATTGACAACGGTCAGCAGCCAGAACGGCCCGCAGGAGCCGACCGGCCGTGTTTTTTTTATTTTTTCCTATTTTACACGTACAGTGTGAGCACTCAAGTCGTGGCTGATGATCGGACGATACAGTGTGAGCGTATATATCGTGAACTTTGGCTTTACATCGCAAACGACCTACTCGTACAGTAGGAAAAGGAATTACACAACATTTCTAAAATCGTAAAGTGTATGCCCAGCTTAACGCCGCTCCCTCTCTTCATTCACTCTATAGCTCGCTCGACCATCGCTGCTCTCTCTCTCCCTCCCTCGCTCGTTGAGCCGAGGAGGAGGGGCCAACATTGAATGCCGTGTTTACAAACAGCAGCTGACAACTGTAACATATTATACCTTTAAACCACAGACTTTATATTTCTGTTTGAGTGCTTATTCAATTAATTTGTGAGCTTTAGAGGTGTTGGTTGACATATTTTTTAACTTTCCTCATGCTTCTTTTCTTTATGCTAAGCTAGGCTAATTGGCTCCTGGCTCTAGCTTCATGTTTAAGTTACAAACATAAGAGTGGTATTGATTTTGCAAAAAGAAGGCGAATAAGCATATTTCCCAAAATGTTGTAGAAAGTACTGTATTTCATGAAAAGATCTCTGGTAATTTTATAAAGACAGAAAACAGGGGAGCCACAGCAGAAGAGAGGAGCAGATATTGATTTTTTATTCCGCAAGGTGACTGACAAGGGAAAATTGACTGATGAGCAGAGTGACTGACAGCTGCATTATACAGTCGGGTGTCATGAATCTTAAATCCCAGAGTGACCTCACCCCCTCGCTGCCACTGAGATAATTTTAAATCCTGTTGAAAACATCAATGAATCATCATCAGGTGAAACTAAAGATAACAGCAGTATCATCAGCTCTCTGCCTAACTGAGACAGACACAGTACCTACTTCACACATGGAAGTCATATTGAACAGGGCTGCGAGTGGAAAAGACTTTCATCCTTTTATACTGAATAAAAAGCCAATAATTCAGTGGAAATGCTGCCCTGAACAGGCTCTTCCTCGCTGGGCTTTTTCTGCTTTAGAAAATAACAGGCAAAGGGCATCCTACCACGCAGCTCTCTGTATGATATTATCTTGTCTCATGCATCCTCACATGTACTTTTGCACGACTCAGAGTAGTAAAAACAGTCATTTTGCTGCGGGCACACAGGAAAAATCAACCTACACTGAGAATGATGAGTTCCAATACAAAATATGTCTTTCAAAGTTGCACTGGATGGAGGGAAATTAACATCTATAGTTCTCCTGCATAATTGTGTTGATATGCAAGACTCAATGCATAATATTTAGAGCAGTAAATTTACATATTAGCCAAGAGTACAGAGTAATACCTGAAATATGATGTTTATTGCAGGCCTGCAAGCTATTATGATCAATAAAGGAAGATGGCTTTTATATGGAAATGGAATCCCTGTCAGATTTAATTCAGTATACTTTGTGATGAATTTCTCATTTGGTTTGGAGATGTCAAGCTTTTCCCCACATAGTTAAAAAGACTTTTCAAGTCTCACTGACAACAACGACAAGAAAAGTTGGATGAGCCTTTCAGCGGCAAAATGTATGAGGACACAGTTTTGGTTGTGATGGCTCCATAATCCAGCATATTGGATTTGAAATTAAACTATAGTCCCTTTCTCACTGGACAAAAAATAAACATGAACACCCACTAACATCTGGCCTTTGTCTTCAGTGGGAAAGGTTACAATCAGCATTGGTTCCCGGGACAAATAACTTTGCAGTAGTCTAGTAGGGTATTTTCAGCTCCAGCTCCAGTAATGGCAGTAGTGCTTGTAAACGCAACTCATAAATCGGCTGCTGGATTCCTCTGTATTCAAGACTGAAGTTTGACTCTTGGGGCCCGGATCTGAGTACACTTGTCCCCAAAGTCTGGTTCGATCGATTAGTGTGAACGCTCCGTACCGTACTCGGGCACGGTTCGTCGATCCGTACTCGAGTCCACTTGAAAAGGTGGTCTGGAGTACGGATCCTATGTACTCCGGTACGGTTCGCATCAGGTGTGAAAGCTAACCGTACCAAAACACGGAAGTGGACCGCTAGTTAACACGAGTAACGTTAGCAGTTAGCGAGTAGTTTTGAAAGGGCAGGCTTTATCAACGCCGCCGGTCTCCTCCGAAATCTGTATACATAAAACAATTTAAATTCTGGTCTGTAAAGTTAGATGCTCGCAGCATGCGCCGATCTCATCCTCTGAACTGCACGGCCGTGGATGATACAGTGGTTCCTTAAAATATAAACAATAGGTGATGGGGTTGAGTGATGTTTATTATTTTATTTAGCTGATTTGGTGGTCTGTCTGCGAAGAACGAGAGCTGCTCAGTTGCTCAGCGCGCAGAGAGAGAGAGACGGGGTGAAGGGGAGACAACGTGTAGAGTCGGTATATTTTCACATCAAACTCGATGAAATAAGAGTTTATTTCGGCCAAACCAGAGTTGGTGATTGTTGGAAAGACTAACAACAACAGTATTGGTGAGTTTTCTTTTGTTTCTGTCAAGTTTGAAGGAAGTGTTTTACGATGCTCCGCTGCTAAAACAGCTGATCTCAACATAAACAAATACACGTGGATGATGATGCAATCGTACTCGGGCACGGTACTGATCAATCGTGCCTAATGTGAAAACGCCCTTACTGTTGATAGGTGAACCATCTCCATGACAACAGAGCGAACTCCTATGATGTAGGCCATGAGATACAGTTGAAAGCCCTGGTAAAAAAAAAAAGTGGACCTTATGATGAGCATTGTTTTTTATCAAATAATTAATATCATCATGTTTAAAGGTATAGTCTGTATTTTGGGAAATACGCTTATTCACTTACTTGCCGAGAGTTAAGTGGGAAGATCAATACCACTCTCATATGTGTCTGTTGTATATGAAGCCATAATATATATATATATATATATATATATATATATATATATATATATAAACCCTTTTTTTGTCCCTTGATCACAGTTTTTAGGGGCATTCTGAGATTTCTTGGGACATTTTTGCCCTTTGCCCCCCATCATTTCTGACACTGCTGTGACGTCAATGAAGTTGGCATTTTCGCTGCCGCCATCTTGGTTTTTTGGCCGTCGCCATCTTGTTTTTTTGCAACCAGAAGTGACACGATTGGGTGAAGCTAAGCACAACCAAACACTGAATAAGAAATTTTTAGGCAACAAAAATATTACAATTAACTTTCATGGACTGAAATCACACTGTGAAAGGGTTAAAGTTCTAAGATGAAAACCCGGACAACTCCGAGACTGGACGCCGTGGTAGCGACCTGTCAATCATAAGGTAGCCACGCCCTAAAGCATACCCTGCTTTATGGTCTATTTGACTCTAAATGGGACCATAATTTACTAAATGAACATCATGCTGTATGGAGAAGACTTGAAACTAGCGATTAAGACCATAAACTCATGTTTAAAATGTTTACTGAGGTAATAAATGTTCAGTAGAAAGAGAGAAAGAGTCACCCAGTAAAATCTGTCCATTTCCAGCACTGACTTGGAATAGGACACCTTCTGCTCTTGTTTGAGAGGCTAAGCCCATCCTAGGCAGGCCCACTACCAATGTTAATCCACTAAAGCACCTACATTACACTTCATCTTTAAAGTAACAGTGACAGATTTTAATTGTTTTTTCACAACACAGCCTACACTGCCCCAGCTGATTTTGTTCCTTTGCCTCTATCATGTCAATACGTTTTTGTGCACTCAAAAAATTGACAACACCAAAGGCCAAGTGGTCTGAGCCCTATAATGATGAAATCCCAGACCAGATATCTGTCTGTATTTGCTAATTAGCTGAGGCTAAAGGAATGCAATTAGTTTTCCCTAAGCGTAATTGCTTTGTGTTGCCCTCCCCCCCTGTCCCTCTTGGACAGAAAGCCAAGCTATTCCTTTTACTCAATTCTGCTGACTTTTCATATTAGCCTCAATATGTGCCACAAAGATGAAGTTAGCCTTTCGCTTCATGATTTGTCAGAATCCAAATTACATAACACACCCACATTTTAAGCTGCCAGTTTCACATCACCTGACAGACTTCCTTTATTGTTTGTCCTGTAATATACATGGGCAAAGACAACATAACATATGTGACATATTTGATATTGTTGAAACCAAAATTGAGTCCATGTGAGGCTCTGCTGTGATATTACTTTTGATTGAGGGATGCACTGTTGGCACTGGGACCACCCTTCCTGTTCAAAGGCAGCAGGCAACCACAGAAACCTGACAGGATATTCAAAGAGGAAGTTCAGTTGCAATCTGGCTCCGAGAGATTAGGTTACAGTTTGTTAACCCTTGGAGGTTTGATTAAAGATTGTGTCATGATGAAGTGTCTCGATGCATTCAGCTTGTGGAAATAACAGTGGATGCAGAATATTACCACAATCAGTAAAAGTCTAAAGAAGGTTGAGGAATGGTTATTTTGTACCCATAAAGATATTTGTCTTTTTGTAGTCATTTTCGGGATTTTTCCTTTTAATGAACTGAACTGCAAAACTGTACAAATGTATGCAGATGAAGAAGGTAGTGAGATCGTGATGGGAATGTTGCAAAAACTAAAAGATCTTCCTGTCTCTCTCATTTATACATCCCATCGCAAGCACAGGAACATAAAAAGGATTGCCCCTGGCACTAAATCAAGCCAAGCTCTTTGCTCACTGCCCTTCTTCTTCTTCTTCTTCTTCTTCTTCTTCTTCTTCTCTCTCTCCCTGAAGTGGAACAGGTGACCCACCTTGTGGTGAGAGGAGGGCAATGCACCACCACGCCCTGTGATCTTGCTGCTGAATCCAGTTCAAGCAGCCATATACCAGTGTCGATTAGATGATGATACAGTGACACAAACTCTAAGTACCTACTCACTGTTACTGCTCAGTGCCCCCTGATCTTTTGTTGCTGCATCCCTTCCTCCATCCTTCCCTTCTCTCCCTCTCATTTTCTCTATTTTCAGTCCTCTTTTTTTCTTCTCTTACTAGGTAGGTAGGTAGGTAGATAGATAGTGGCAATGCTACCAAATGTACACAGACACACAGACACACGCACTCACCAAAAGGATATTTATAGTGCTCTAGCACCAGTCTGTCTGTTGCTAGGATACCAGCCAGCTCAGAATTCTCAGACATGCAGTTTAGCTTTGTTTACAAAAATGAGCATGTTCAGTATGTTTTACACACGCACACACACGCACACACATAAGTGAAATGGAGTCTGTGTCCAAACTGGAGTATCTCACAGGATCATTTTCACCACTCACACTGGGCTGACAGTAACCATAGTGAGAGAAAATGCTGACAGTATTTATCTTTCAGGGTCTCGCGGTCTATGGTTGCTATGGCAACTGTCCTGGCTTCTCAGCAGCATCCCCTCGGTAACAGCGGAAGGTGGCAATGGGTAAACCAGAGGCTCCACATGGGGAACAAAGTTGCCGTATCGCCCTCTACTGGTCCAGATTGAGCTCAGCAAGGAGGGCTAAGGAAGGAAGGAATTGTGTCATAAATCACAAACTACAATGAAACACTCATTGTATTTAAAGAAACAATATTTTTCATTTACGGTAAGTGCTTGTTAGCTTATAGTGTTTTCACCATTGCTTTTGCAAAATCCCATATTGTGGGCTCTATTTAATAATCTGCGTTTAAGCCACTTTGTTTTAATCCAAATCCAGTTAGATTGTTAAAAACAGCTCTTTATGTTTTCCCAGTGTAGTTAGTCCGTCAGGAGGAATTATTCTATGTGTCAATGGGTGGTTAGTTTTGACAGAAATCGCGTTTTATTCATGCTTTATAAATTTGTGTTGCAAAAATGATGCATGATGCAAAAACATGCACCTTAGTGCCCTACAAACACAGAGCAGTAACTAAAGAAATTGAGAAAAAGGCTCAAACTCTTTGAGAGAGTTGGTAAATTTAGCTTCAGCTGCGGCTATCTCACCAGAATTTAGCGGTTTGTCTTTTAGTTCTGTTGTCGCTTTGCAAACCTAACATCATATTTTCTCTCAAATTAAACACTTTTATAGGCCTAATAATATTTCATAAGGTAAAACAAATATCAAAAGGTCAGATTCGACTCCTTTTTACTCCATTTTGTAGTTACTGCATTTTGGCTTCTCAGCATAGCTCATGTAAAGTGTTTATTAGTCCTAGTTTGTGCCTCTCTCTGTATTATCACTACATTTGAGTCACAGAGCTATGTTACAGATTTTTGAAAAAAAAAATATACTCTATACCCTGCAATCTTTGACAAACCCAGAAAATTGGTTAACAGCTCTTGCCGCTATTTCCAAAATCTGGATAAAAACAATAATCTGTCCGCTGGAGCATAAAAAAGATTTTTAACCCGTTTACCACATTGTGCCTCTTTCTCTTAATTCAAACAAAGATGGAAGCAGGAAATAATATATCTCAATTAGCTTGATTTTTACAACATGAACCTAAATAGAATAAAAACCAATCAGTTACAATGGCATACAATTATATTTCTTTCTAGTACTTTATATTTTTATAAGAAATAATGTGTTCATATTTTGATTGTATTTAACAATAGAAAGGAGATACAGTAAAATACTGGTACATTATGTTTGACTGTAATTAGATTTGGTACATTGAAATTTTTAATTTTATTTAATTTTTTTAATTGTTTATAGCATTTATTTAAATTGTTTTTAATTATTCAAAAAATATTACTTTTATTAACATAAAAGACAAGACCATGGCTGCAACTAATACTTATTTTCATTATTGATTAATCAATGAATTGTTTCTTCATTCACAATCATATAAAACAGAGAAATGAAGCAATGGTATTTTGAGAAGCAGGAAATAGTGAATTTATGGCATTTTTTCTTGATAAATGACTTAAACAATTAATCCATCAACAAAACTGTTCAGATTTTTTTTAATCCAAATTTTAAGTAGGATGAAATCTTATTTTTCATACAAAAGATGAAATATTTTGGTTCAAAGGGAATTTAAAGATTCCTTGAAAAAAAAACACAATAAAATACAAATCCTTTTGAGACAGTTTGACATTCAAAGCCGGGTTGTAGTAAACAGTACCGTACCGTATCTGCTTTTCCACATGGACACTTATTGTCTGTCAGATATGCTGCTTATACATCTTTCATTTTACCCTCACTTCACCAGGTTAAAGCCCCTGTGTGTATAATTTAATGTGACTATAGCACCTTTCAAATCATTCTGATATTTTAAGTTTGAGTTTGTAAAATTGAGATGTGTTGCTTCATGCCCATTTATACAAAGGGGATGTAACGGCATGCATTGCTATATGCCACAGTGTCTCTTCCGATACTTCCAGTAGAGGGCAGCAAAGGCAGAATTTTCAAATTCTACACATAGTGCCTTGAAGTTATAGTTTTTTTTTTTGTTTTGTTTTTTTACAATATTAAGTTTGTTAAACATTTCAAAATAGGCACACCAAACACAGGCCCAATCATTGCTCTGTGATGCCAGATGGATACAATTGTAATACTGATTTGCTGTCATTTTCACATCATAGCTACTTGGGGCTCCATATTTGTGTGGTGTGTGTGTGTGTTTATTTTTTGCCCTCATGAGGAGTGGGAGAGGTTGTCTCTTCGGGGGGCAGACAGTCAGACAGACAAACAGACAGGCAGACAGACAGACTGGCTGACCGTAACACTGTAACCGATATACTAAAATACTGGACCATGTGCCATTCCAAATTCGTCTGTCAGCCACGGAGTCCCACCGTCTGACCAAGAATAAACACACACACATCCAGGCGTCTCCCCTTCTCTATACTGTAGGCTTACTCCCGTGTGTGTGTGTGTGTGTGTGTGTGTGTGTGTGTGTGTGTGTTGGGTATCACAGTTAGAGATGCAGGGATGTCTGAGTGAGGAAGGAGGTTGATTCTCAGTCAATGATGTAACCAGACTGGCAGAGTTGGGTCACAAAGAGCCAACGTGCAGCTCTCTTTATGGAGCCACCTGGTAATCCTGTCTGTTGCTAATAGTCATTTAATTCAAAGCAGAGTTGGTCCGCTGAGCGCCGCAGACCCTGCTGAACTTTTACTGACCCTCAACAAGCCTCATAACAGACAGTTGAACTGTTTGCTGCTTCATCAACAGCACAGGAAAGCAGACATTTGCAAGTGCTGCCAAATGGGAAATATAAACAGATTGTATGACGGCGAGAATAAGATATAGGTTTGATGTTGTATTGATAGAAAAAAAAAAAATCCCTCATGCATGATGTATTTGCTCCTTTAGGGATTTAGTTTTGTAGAAATTGTTGTGTAGACAAGTCAGACGGCAGTTTCCGGTCTTGGTTTCTCTGTGAGAGTTACAGACAGTCGAGAAACTTGCAAACACCTCATTTCTGCGCTACAGTGTGTTTGAACATTATTGAAGAGGAGGAGATAACACCCAGGTAGCCGCACACAGAAAGAGCGACAGATGACGAGTCACTTTGTTCATATTCTTGCTCGATCTCCTTTTTGTACACACATCAAGGACATGAGTCGAGAACGGCACCTTAACTTAACTGTACACACACACACACACACACACACACACACACACACACACTGATTGTCTCGAGTCAGCTGTGTGTCACTGTAGCATCATTAGCTTTTCCGTGTTCCTGCGTTATTGATGCGTTTTAAATATTTATTAGGCCACTTCCACAGCAGCAGCAGCAGCATCTTCTAAACCAGTCAACAAAGCCAAGATGTTTATGTCTGTGTCCTTGAATAACAACGAGGAGGAACAACAGGGACAAATCTGTGCGAAGTATGTGATATAGGACAGTTTTTCTCTTTCTCTTTAGTCTGGAAAAGGTTTAACTTCATGTCTCAGGGAACTTTTGGAGCCACTTAATGTACACATGCGGGAAAATGCAGTAAAATGTAGGGTTTGTTTCTTGGGTCCGTGGTCAGCTGCTACTTAAATTTTGTTCTTGTTTAAACCAAAATGTATGAACTGTCTGTAACTGGTTAAGTTTGACTGTTTAGATTAGATTTGGCACATTGAAATTAATTTTAAACTGATAAAGATCAGAAAATAAGGCAGCTATTTACTCTTTAGTCACTGAAGCAGCATTATATACTGTCAATGATATCAGGTGTAATCCAGGCTGTTCTCATACACCGTTCGCTTTACCAACGAAAAGTAAATGCACTGTAATTGGTATATATCCCACGCAATTACTACGTATGTAATCCACGTAATCGTGAACCAAGAGGTATAAAGAGCGGAGAATGGCGCGTAGGGAGGGGGTTGAGATGGACGGATGGGTAAAAAAACTCTGGATTTTTTCCCAGGAGACTGGTGTTCGTACCCCGTGTGAAACCAGAAGTCAATGTTTATTTATTTGTTACGTAACTTCTATACTTAAGTTACGTTACTTCCGGTGTGGCGTAATTTGACCACAATCCTTTCCTAATCCTACCTAAGTATTTTTGTTGCCTAAACTTAACCAAGCAGTTTTGGAAAATATCATACGAACCGTTATATGAGAATACATTGTGTAACAGTTATTTAGAATTTTAAAAGTCCAAATTTATTTTAAAAATATGACTTTTATTAACATAAAGACAAAACTTATAATTATTTTCATTATTGATTAATTAATTAATTATTTATTCATTCACATCTGATATAAATTCAGAGAAAAGGAGCAATGTCATTTTGAGAAGCAGGAAATAGTGAATATATGGAACTTTTTCATGACTTAAACAATTAATCAATTAACGAAATTGTTGAGTTTTTGTTTTTGTCCAAATTTAAAGTAAGATGTACATTCAGTGTCCTGAAAGCCATAATTTGGACAAAATGAATAAAACCAATCAAAAATGCAAGACAAATTTCATAGTTGAATCTGAGTGCACATGTTGGTGTGCAAATCTCTTCGAGGCTTTACCTATAGGCACAGTGTTGTGTTGAGCTTAATGCTAATGCCCATATTAGGGGTGTCGCGATATGACGGTATTGACGATAACTGTGATATTTAAAAATGAACTATTGATATTATGTTAATAATACACACATGATAATATAATAATGATCTGATCTAATGATAATAATAATTCAGCGCCTCTTATATCACGCTTTTGTACAGTTATGGTTACAGACTCTCTCTCCACCTCCCTACACTCAAAACGAGTTACAAAAGAGACAAAATGCACTATAAACAAAGTTAAAGATGAATTTATCTGGTAGCATTTTTAAAAACATTTTTCTATACATATTGCAATAATATTGTTATCATGAATTCCTTTGGCCACGATAATCATGTAGTGAAAATCGTGACAGCCCTAGCCCAAATGCTAACATGCTCAAAATAACAATGCTAACATTCTGATGTTTTGCAGGTATAATGTTTACATTTACAAACTATGTTTTAACATAGTTCGCCATCTTAGTTTAGCGCATCAGCATTCTAACATTTCAGCACTAAACACAAAGAACTTTGACCTCATGGTGGCGCTAAACGAAATGTCGGGATCACCAAAGTTATTACTATTCATGCTGTGGAGAAATAAATGTGCAAAATTTTATCGCAATTAATACCTTTTTTTTTTACATTTCAGTCCAAAATCCCAGACTGACTGACTGACCAACATTGCCATCCGTAGGGCCACATCATTAGAGAGGGTATGAGAAAAGCTGTAAACACAACTTTTCCTAGCTTCTTTAAATGTCACATTTAGAGAGACTGAGTAGACCTGAGAGCAACAATATGAAGTTTGAAGTTCTTTGGCAAAGTGAATTTTCACTATAACTAATGGACTGTAGATAAGGAGCCACTCAGCCACTCAGCCTCCCGTGTGCCAGTGTTATTCTAAAGCCATCAGCCTTGAAAACATTAGCAGAGGATATCTAACAACCTTTATGTGCAGTAATCCATCATTAATGTCATTTAACTGACACAGACACTACACATCATTTAAGAGGCTGTAGTGCATTTGCTCTTTACGCTTGACTTACAGTAAATCTAGAGAGACAAAAAAGGTTAGCAGACCCACAGATTCAGGAGCACACGAGTCATGTTAAAATGTTTCAGCTTATTAATATTAAGACAGAAAAAGAGACGGAGCACATCCATGTTATACAGAACATCATTTAACTATACCTGAGTACCTAAATTAAATAAAAGTGGGCATATGGATACAGTCTATCAAGAACATATAATCTTTTATTGTGATATCGATATATGTCGTGATATAACACATTTTCTGGAAAATTAACTGAGAAACTGTTTATAGATAAAATGATGAGTCCAGACCAGTCCATTTGTTAAACCAAAGAAATTATAACAAATCAAGGTACTTTAAAGTACACATTGATGAAAGAATCCAATATTACCATAGAGCAATGCTGCCTATAGCTACATGTATGGCAAAATGACAGTTCGTCATATCAAAGTATGTATTGTCATATTACCCATCTGTAAAAATAAACCAAACTAGATGAGACTGCAATACACAAGACTGACATTTAGGTAAAAAAAAAACTCTGAATTAAATCAAAATAAAATAAAGGCCGAATAAACCATAACAAACCTGAATTTCGCTACTGAAAGAAAAGTCAATCTAAACCTAAAGGGGAACCACGCCCATTTTCACAATTCATACATGTTATTCCTATGGTCTAAGACAGCCCAAAAATATTAGTAAACATGAACAACTCTCTCCCAAATCCAAAGAATAGAGCGCTAAAACTCAAACTTGTGATGTCACAGGGTTGGGGTCATAGGGATGTCTTAAGTGTGGAGCTGCTCCATAGACAATAAATGGGAGAGATTTTCTAGATGACACTGAGAGTACCCAGGGGAATGTTTTGAGTATATGGGAACATTTTCTGTTTCACAAAGAAGATAGAATAAAGCTCATTTGGGTGTAAAAAAGAAAACAAACATTTTTTGGGTCCACAAACTCAGTCTCCCACTCATTGTCTATGAGGCAGCTCCAGACTTTATACCCTATGACATCACAAGTTTGAGACTTACTTCTCTGGTTTCTGGCCTTGAGAGAGAGGAGCTCATGTTCAAAAACATTGATTGAACTTTCCTTGGCCATGGGAATAACATATTGGAATTCTTAATTCGGGTGGTGTTCCCCTTTAACTACATATAACATTTTAACAAAATTAAACTAAATGTAAGATCAAGTAAAATAAGATAGACTAAAACTAAGATTAACCAAAAAAGCTAAAAATGGAATTAAAACTACAAATGCCAGATTCGATTTTTTATTTTTTTTTTGGCTTAAAATAAGTACATTTATTGCGTTAAATTACGTACGCAACTTCAAATAAGTCAACGTTGACTTCTCATTTCACACGGGGCATGAACAGCGGTCTCCTGGGTGAAAGTTCCGTGTTTTGCGGACTTACGCGGACATTGATTAGAAACAAATTTGTGATACGTTAATAACAAATGTCATCCGGAAGAAAGTACGTTTCCCTCGATACGTAATTGACATTTCAGTTTCGTTGTATGGGAGCGTAATTTTTAGGAGAAACAAAATTACATAAACTAAAGTGAGCCGTGCTCAGTGTGCTGTGTGGAGATGAGACCAGACGGCATGTCAGAACTATTCGCCATGGCAACCACAGATTATCTGATTAATTAATGAACCCTTTACTGCATCACCAGCTACTGTTGTTAATCACTCACGCACTGTTTGGCCTGCAGCTAACACGCACAAAAGGACAGTTTGAGGCAGCAAAGTAGTGTGCTCTGTGTGTGTGTGATCCTCAGGCTATTTGAATGGGAGAAGGTCTGGTAGAAATCAATGGCATGGGTGTCATAAAAGGAATGTTTCTTTTCATGAAAAGGATTCAGAGCATATGCTGTAGCCTGAGGCCTTGTTCCCACCCCTAAAACCCTTGTTAGGATGAAAAGCAATGATTAAAACATTTAGCCGTTCAGCCTGCACAGACCCACCACTAGTTTTAGACAGTTTAGAGAAGAGCATGCCTTTTATTCTTTATATTCTTATATAGAAATTAAAAACACTGTAATCACTCCTCAGGTTTCCTCTTTAAGTGTCTGTGTGTTATTAAAGCATAATTATATGTGTTTCATCTTCTCTCTCCTTTTGTCTCAGGGGATCACAACCTCACAAACACCAACAAAACAAACAAAAAAACATGTCACAACACAGAAGAACTGCATGAGAATGTAAACACACACAGAGACACCTTCAACCTGCAGGTTCTTGTTCATAGTTTAATTAAGATCTGTGTGGGTGATTATGAAACTCCCGTGGGAGTCTAATAATCATATTTACTCTGTGTGTGTGTCTTTAGGTGTGTTGACTAGAAATAAAGGAGCTGTGCTACATTTCAGGGGCGTGTTTTTATCCGCCTGTTCATTGCATAATCAAACATTCATTCCTCATTATGTTGCAAGTGCCAATATGTCTCGGCTGTAGTGCTGTGACTTTGAATTGTCTGCCTCTGAGTCTGTGTGTGTGTGTGTGTGTGTGTGTATGTGAAAAGAAAACTACTTATATGTATTTTCCCTGAAACATTCAGACATAATTAAACACTTTTTTTCACTTTCCTACTACACTGTGTGAATTTATAGTTATAGTTAACAATAAACACTTATAAGACGGGGAAACGGTGTCATACCTCTCTGACTTCTTTCGTTTTCCAGTAGTTATAGTTTATGCAAGTGCTGTCCACTGAAACCAAGCTCTCAGGAAGAGCGCCGGTCGTTGATGCCAATTTTCGTAGCGGCCAAACGGCAGTACTGCAACTTCCGTGTCCGTCATGTGATGCCATTGGGCCCAAAAATACTTTTTCCCATAGACTTACATTGGGAAAGAGACGTCTGTAACTCAGCGGATAATTTTTTTTTAGGTAAATCAACTGCCCAGTATGAACACTGTAATAGCCCTTATTTAAATCATTAGGTCCTAAAAGTTGTAAAACGCACTAATAGCTGAATCCAGAGTTATTTCCTTCCTCCGTTCATGTGAATGTGACCCAGATCGAGGCTGGAGCGAGGGCTGGGAGGCGGAGTTAGCAAGCGGGGACGACAGCGTGACGGCTGTGACCCCGTGACCGAGCCATGTGACCGAGCGGACGCTACAGCGCCTGCTCCATGGGCCCAATAGATGCAGAAGATCGACGGAAGATCTGGGTACTTTTCCAGTCGGAAGTCGAGCCATTTTGGCATCATGCGCCAATGAGCAACTTTCATAGGAATGAACGGGGCCCCGCCTCCAACGCTGTATCCAGTTCCCTTAATACATCCATGCCTGCTAGCGACCATACTAGCGACAAGCACGGCATATTGGTAGCTCACTAGTTAGACAGTAAAATAACGTTAGCTATAGCTACTTTCATAAATACAGTGCTAGACTTTTGTTGACCACATATACCGCGGATGGAAATAGTCCGAGATGCCTTACTGGTGTTCCGTTCCTGACTGTGGAAACTACCAGCTAGCTGCTGCCCAAATCCTGTCATGGATTTCTCCGCCCCAGTGGACATCACTTGCATAAACTATTAATAGTGAAAAACGAAAGAAGTCAGAAAGGTATGACACAGGTTCCCTGTCTTATAAGTGTTTATTCTTAGAAAGTGACCGTATATTTATTTATATTGCAGATGTTGTTGAAATTCTATACTCGGTTCAAATCGCCACTGACAGGCAGTTGCTGTTTACCGTGATGACGCTGCCATCTTGTGGTTTCCCGGCGCGCCCTCGCAATATGCGCGTACATGAGCAAGTTGTATTATTTTTTCCGTCATGTTGTATAGCCTCCAGAATAATATCAGTGTTTTAAAAATGGCAGTTGTTCCCTGTCAATGCTCTGAATCCCGTATATAGAGCCTTTAAACAGTAGCCAACTCATGTACACTGAAAGAGCTCCTGGTCACTGTAATTGTTTCTCCTGGCTGTGAATAGATCCCTACTTAAAGTGATTTCAATGTAGCCTAAGTGATAAAGTCCCTATCAGTACCTGCTCTGCGCATAAATTAATTCAAATGTTTATCTGAAGCTCATGAGGCTTCAGCAGTCTCAGTTAGACAAATCAAGCAATGTAAGAAACACTATCTGGGAAAATACAAAAAGGGAATATTGCATTTAACAGACTAACTTTGGAAGATCTCCACTTGATTTGACTAAATCAGACTGTGGAAGTAAATGTAAACGCTTGTTAAAAGTGCAGTGTGTAGGATCTGGCAGCATCTAGCGGTGAGATTACAGATTGCAACCAACTGAAACCTCTCCTGTGTGCCAAGCGTGTAGGAGAACTACGGTGGCCGACGCGACAAGGTGAAAATGCGAATGGCCCTCTCTAGAGCCAGTGTTTGGTTTGTCCGTTGTGGGCTACTGTAGAAACATGGCGTCCGGCTCCGTGAAGAGGACCCCATGGACGTATTAAGAGAACTGGATACAGCGTCGGAGGCGGGGCCCCGTTCATTCCTATGAAAGTTGCTCAGTGGCGCATGAAGCAAAAAAAGCTTGACTTCTGAGTATAAAATTACCAAGTGCGATCTTCTGCATCCATTGGTCCCGTAGACCAAGCACACTAGCGTTTCCTTTGACCCCGCCTCCCAGTTCTCGGTCCAGCCTTGGTCTGGGGCTCATTCACATGAACAGAGGAACGAAAATTAATAATTAAATTATAACTATTTTACAACTTTTAGGACCTAATGATTTAAATAAGGGCTATTCAAGTGTTCATAGTGGAAAGTTGATTTACCTAAAAAAATGTATCTGCTGATTTACAGACAGTCTACAAAAAGTCTTTTTTGACTCAATGGCATCACGTGACGGACACGGAAGTTGTAGTACCGCCGTTTGGTCATTATGTAAAATTTGCTTCAAAGCCCAGCGCTTTTCCTATAGAGGACCCGCTCCGTATGTATGGCCATTCTCATGTAACAATACAAATCTTATTTTCAGGTGATTATACACAAAAGAAAACATACTTATTAACATCTTATTTCATTTCTGCCAATAGATCTCTACACACTCTTCCTTTAAGTCCAAGTATCCAAAAAAGTATGGTATAATAATAAGAATATGAAGAAGGCAATTAACTTTACTCAATAATAGTATAATCTAGCACATTCCTTAAAATGTCAGTAGGCCTATAAAATGGTTGACAGTGTTGCTTAGGTTTTGACTGATTTAAAGCAGTAGAGTTCACTGTCCTGGGGCAAACTATTCTGGAGAGCTGTTACCTTTAGAAACAGATAATTAAACATCTCACTAGTACTTCCCACAAGGCTTTATGGCGTTTATTCATTTAGTTATTTCTTTAGAAGTAAAGAAGAAGACTAAACACATTAGCCTAATTAACTTGCTAATCAGTTTGAAATCTATTGGCTAATAACATAATATAATGTAAGCTACAACTTTTCCAAATATTCACACACACATTTCTGGAGGATTTTAGGATTACAGTAGGATTTATTTGATCAGTGAAACACAAACTATCCGCGCACCTCTTCACGCTCTCCCCCTTTTTCACTTCTCACATAAGGATCCTATAAAGTTTCTGCGGTCCAGGCCAGACGCATGCGCAGTGGCAGCCCCGAGTAGCGTGTGTAGTAGTATTATTATTGTGAATGGGGGGAGGGAGGGAGGGAGGGAGGAGGGGGCGGTATTTCGGGTGTACAGTCACAAGAGCGACTCGACGGAGCCAGGAAGTAGACTGTTGATGCTTTCAAGTACTTTCGGAATTGCCGTTATTTTGAAAGTTGGCAGCTGCGCCAAAGTGTTACAAAGAACAAGAAAACATATTAAAGAGCTTTGTGACAATATCAACAACAGCTGGAAACACGAACTGCTACAGACGGCTATTTGTGATGTCACCCTGTATGTTGATACATGTTTATAATTATTGTTTGTGCCATTTTTTCATTTCTAGTTTTTAGTTTCAGCTAGATCAGCGCATGTGTATAGGCTACAACACTATATGTAGACTATGTGTTTTGCTGAATTATGCTGTTACAGCTGCAACTTTTGACTGATAGGTGGATAAAAATGTAAATTACGCTACATGCCAGATATTTCCTCCTCTGCCACCAGAGCACAAAACAGCTCTGTGCCATATGATTCATGGCTTTAATTAACACTGTCATATTATTTACTTACATAGGTCTAATCCCTTGTGTTTTATGCATGTGTGTCTTTGAATGTGTGGATATTCGGCAGGCCTACCGGGGAGGAGCACTTGAAAGTTGCAGGTAGACCAGAGCGCTCCACTTGCTTGAGATCACACGCTCGTCGAGAGAGTGAGAGAGAGAGAGAGGTAGAGAGACAGCGAGAGACAGTGAGGAAGAGAGAGAGGGAGGGAGAGATAGAGAGAGAGAGAGGGAGCCACACGGTCAAATTGAGCTTTATCGCGGTGGGTCACTCAATAAGAGCCATTTGGAGCCAGAGGCGACCCGGAGCGCGCAGGAGCCGCAGACGACCATCAGTCCGGATCACAGAGAGCAGCCAGCAGAGAGCACATTGCTCCACACAGAGAGGAACAACAAAAAAAAAAACACACTCAGACACGGAAGAGAAGTGAGTGAAAGAGAGGCAGAGTGAGGGACGGACGGCAAGACGAACAGTTGAAGTTTTACTGTGCGGGATAAATAAAAAAAAGAAAGGCTCAAAAAGTGAAACTGAAGAGGCCGGAAAGTGTTGGTGAAGATGCCGCGGGTAGTCCCGGACCAGAGGAGCAAGTTTGAGAATGAGGAGTTTTTCCGCAAGTTGAGCAGGGAGTGTGAGGTGAGTCAGTCGGCTGTGTTTCTACACACTGGGTCCATTCTGTTAGACGGCGGAAATAAGGATAGAGATGAAGAAAAGGCTCGTTAAGGGAGAAAAGCATGCTGGCTGGCGGCTCGAATAATTTTCATACTTCATTTCATTTAATTACTTCAGTGGTTGCCTAGTTGAATAAAATCCCCAAAATGAAAAGAATGATAGTCTCCAAAAGTGCAATAAGTTGATTCACTTGTATCTCCTGGAATTGAAATTTTGACATTTTATTTTATATTTCTTAATTGGCTCTTTCATTTTTTGTTTATTTATCTAATGCTCAAATGAATATAAAAAAAGTATATATTTTTCGACTTATTAATTTCCTGTTTGAAATGATTTTTTTTACTATTTTTTTTAATGAAGAGCACAGAGACAAAGTGATGCATTTTTGCCTTAAATTTAAATTCCTGTGGCTTATCTTCAAATTACAGCCTACTGCTGGCAACGAGCATCGCCATTCAATCTCAAACAGCCCTATCTGGAGTGTTTTCTATCCAAAATAGATCCAACACAGAGTATATCACTATACATGATGTGAGTATATGTGTGTGGTGTTTATAAGGTTTGTGTTTTCTTTTTTTTGCAGATTAAATATACTGGCTTCAGGGACCGGCCCCATGAGGAGAGACAAGCTCGCTTTCAGAACGCTTGCAGGGACGGACGGTCAGAAATAGTGAGTACAAAACTATAATAACAAGAGGGGAATGTAGTCTGTCTATCTGTCTATCTATCTATCTATCTATCTATCTATCTATCCATCTATCTATCTATCTATCTCTCTATCTCTCTATCTATCTATCCATCTATCTATCTATCTATCTATCTATCTATCTATCTGAACAACAAACTGGCCTGTAAACTCAGTTTTGGCTCATGAATGAACCTTAAAAGCCATCTTCAGTAGCGAGCATTAATCTGAAGGCTGTTTCCATTTTAAGAGATAAATGAACTGTTATTATGAGAACACTGAGATCAGTTCACTTTGTGCAGCAGTGCAGTGTAGATACACTACATACAGTGTGTGTGTCTGCTGATGTTTTGATGTGTCCCTGCACAAGGAAGTAGACGTGTTATCAGACATGCAGACCCACCAGGCTTAACTTCACTTACAGGCTTCTTCCCTCTATGTTCTGCAGCTGCAGACATCACCGTCTCAGCTTTGTTTTGGTGGAGGCACACATTAGCGCATGTTATCACGCAGGGACTTTATGGTTACAACACTCTCAGGGCTGTAATTTGGGGCCTAGAATTGCTCACCTAAAGTAAACATCACCTGTCATGTCTAATTCTGGTATATACAGTAAACATGTAGTGAATGAGGTCGACATACAGCGAGTGAACAGGAAGATAGAAACACCTGTGTGATGTCCAATAATGCAATTCAGCACTGCTATAAATACCATTCCAAATGTTGAGTAATGAGTAATTGTTGTTCAGAGCTGAAACAGATAATCAATAGTCGAGCAACAGAAAATGAATCAGCAACTATTTTGATAATTGATTGATCACTTTGTCACTTTTTTTTCTGGCAAAAAATGTCAAACATTCTCTGAATATCTTGTACTGTTATTCTAACAAAACTAACACCATGAATGTGTCACTTTTCACTATCAGACCGAACAATCGAGATATGAATCTGCAGATGAATCTGCAGATGAATCTAGAATTGCAACAATTAATCGATTAGTTGTCAACTATTAAATTAATCACCAACTATTTTGATAATCGATTAATCAGTTTGATGCAGTTTTTAAGAAAAAAAAAAAAAAGTCAAAATTCTCTGATTCCAGCTTCTTAAATGTGAACATTTTCTGGTTTCTTTACTCCTCTATGCAGTAAACTGAACATCTTTGAGTTGTGGACAAAACCAGACATTTCAGAACGTCATCTTGGGCTTTGGGAAACACTGATTGACATTTTTCACCATTTTCTGACATTTTTTAGACCAAACAACTAATCGATTAATCGAGAAAATAATCAACAGATTAATCGTCAGTGAAAATAATCATTATTTGCAGCCTTAGATGAATCAATATTGAAAATAATAATTAGTCGTAGCCCTTTTTTTGTTTAGACTTGAGCTGTTTTTGTGTTGATCTAGGTCTACGGTCCGTCGCTAGTTGTTTCTCCTCAGTTTCATTTATGGAGGAGCAGCCAGCGGATAGTTGTTGCAGGGAGAGATAGTTTGTGGCAACAGTGTGTCTCCCTTCATTTTTTCGAAACCACACTTCTCTCTAGCCGCGTCTTCAAATGCATCTGATCACATGTCCAATTTTTAGACGGATGCCTCTCAAAAGCAGATGGGCTGATGGGAGCTCTTTTGTCTAATCAAAAGACCACCGTGTTCCAACAGTGTAAAATATTGTCCATTTCAGGTAAAATCCTGCATTGAAAATTGACTTAAAATGTAAAAGTAAATACCTACTATGCAGGCAAAATGGTCTCTGTCAGATTTATTATTAGTATTTAACTGGATTATTAATACTCATGCACATGTAAACAGCATTAGGTGATTTACTTTACTATATAACAATGCATCATTTTTTATTTGCTCAAAGTTTTAATATGCAAAGTAACTAATTAGTACAGCCAGGAGATAATGTCCTTTACGATCAAAACATATCTGCATGTGTTACTGCCTTCACTTCTCTGCAGTGGTGAGCCACTGAACCCATGTGACCTTTTTTTTGTTTTCTTTTAAAAATACTCCGTGTAGCATTTGTTTATAACTTTAAAGCGAGTCAGGACGCGTTCATATTCTCATTATGTAATTACTGCATGCTTACAGTGTAAAGTCTGTGTCTGTGTCCTCAACAAAAGGTGAAGTTAGGTGGAGAGCCTTTAGGCTGCCGACACAAACGCACACAGACGCAGCAGGGCAACTTCTGCTGTCTTAGTCATCCTCGAGGTATTTTTCACAAACATAATGTCATCATCGCAGGAGGAGGGGGGGAGAGGGGGGATATCTAGTTTTACCATCTTTTAGTGGGACATGATGCGTCCGTCTGTCTGTCTGTCTGTCTGTCTGTCCTCACTGTATTTATAAGCCTCTTCTGTGAGAATTGATGGCCACGGTTTTAATGGTTTGACGGCAGCTGTGACATCATGTCGCTGATTTATCCGTCGGCCAGACGCCGCTAAAGACCTCCTGCTATTTTCATGGCCAGCGTGAGTGACTATCAGACACAATGAGACTCGAACGTGCTGTCAAGGACCACAGAAAACCAACAAACTGTGGGTAATTTATTAGGATAATACTGAATTTATGTAATGTTTAAAGTCCACCTCCAGTCAATAAAGTGTCCTTTTTATACTTGGATGTTTGACCTTCACTGTGCAGAATGATGTATGTGCAGAGTTTTGACATTAGAATGCTTTTTTCATATTCATCTGAAGAAAGAAAGTTTCTCGGTGCTCAACTAAAACCTGAGTTTAATTGTGGTTCAATATGCATATTACACAAGTGTGATGTGGACAGCCTCCAGTGCACATACACTCAGAATAGACTTTTCAGTTAAATAGGATTTTTTTTTTCAATGAGGGAGAAGGAAGGAGTAGATGTAATAGAATTTATTTGTGGAAAAAAACATATCGGACACAAATTATCATTCCAAGCAGAGTCATTTTATCATGTCAGGGGGTTCTTTAAGAATCTTTATCCCCTTAAACCGTACTTTCTCTCAGCCTAATTCCAGACGGACTCTTATAAAATGTCAAAAATATAACCTCCACATCAAAAAGTTTTCATTCCACTTAGCGGTAAGTGGAATTCCTTTTACATGTCAGTTGAGAACAAATTGTTATTTACAGAAGAAGCTGGTTAAGTAAGTAAATAAATAAAAGGCCTGTTAAAAGTGGACAGAAAATAAAAGACAAACACTTCATACTACGCACTACGCACTACAGTATTAAGTTAATGTTTTCCCACTGATATTTTACTTTTCATGGTTCTGTCTTCAGAGTTTTATTCTTATTTAAGGGTAGTAGATTTATTAACAAAAATGAAAGATGTAGGGGAGAGCAAGGTTGGTTGGGACAGTTAGAACAGAGCGTCTTTAGCAAGTTAGAAAGCAGCTACGCCTATGCCATTCACCATGCTCATACTCATCCACACCCTCTTCACTTTCAACCTCAAAGTGAAAAAACCTTCTGACTATTCCTCACATTTTATTCACAGTTTTGAAATATACAGCATCTGAGTACATTTGTGGCTCTTTTGTTATTTTTCTTCTGCCATACTGTTTTTAGTTATGCCACATACTAAAAACATATTGTTGGAAATATTATTTTCTGGCCTATCAGTTGATGCTAGTGTTAGCTGTCTGATTTTTTGTTGATGGTAGCTAGCACAGGAGTCCAAAGTGTGTCTGCTCTCACTGGGATGGTTGGGACAGCATTGTTTATAGTTCCTACCTTGTTACAAATCAACAAAAAGCAGACAAAAACAAGACAAAGGCTTTTACTTATTGAATAAAATTCACTGTGAAGTCACTGCGTGAATGTTTACTCAAGTGGCAGCCAGTCAGAAACCCTTTTTTTTTGCCAAATTCTGTATCTTAATAATTTATGAAAA
The DNA here is from genome assembly GCA_916701645.2 of Sebastolobus alascanus. Classification (NCBI taxonomy): domain Eukaryota; kingdom Metazoa; phylum Chordata; class Actinopteri; order Perciformes; family Sebastidae; genus Sebastolobus; species Sebastolobus alascanus. Next base: position 6,100,615 of record CAKAOJ020000006.1, read on the forward strand.
CAAGTGACATTGTAAATATAAGGTGTTCAAATTTAGACTGCTTTTTTTTCATATTAAATGATATATTTTTTTAGCCCAGAACAGGGTGTCCCAACCGACCCTACCCGCGGTCCGAACCGTCCCGGGACGGCCGAATTTTTGGGAAAATGCTCTCTTTGTACATTTAACAAAATTTAGCCTTTCACGTTTGGGTTGGGCTCTAAAAAACTGTATAAGTTGTTAGCAGACACCTGTATCTGTTCATGGATCAAATTAATTCCATTACTGTTCAAGCAGTCTTTGAGTAATGGAAATTTATTTGGTGTCCATATAAAAGTGTCCCAACCGACCACGCTCTCCCCTATTCTGCATGTTATAACAGATACGGTAATGATATAATGTCCAATATTTAAACAATGAGAGAAAACAACGTGACACATCCCAAGATACAATGCATGCAAACCTTTTACATTATATTAAAAATGAAAGGCTTATTTTCTACATTATTCTTACAATATACATGTCTTGTAAAAATGCAATTTGCTGCTGATTGTGTATTTCTAGGAGTCACACACACACACAAACACACACACACAGCTGTGTAGCTAGAATCACAGGGCGCCTCTAAACTGTTCAAGATTGATCTGATAAATGGGACAATAATTCAAAGTAAATTATCTTCAGCTCAGCTCATTAGAGATGAGTCACTTTCTCAACTTCTATTGATTTTTATGCTGCTCTGCTCTCCCTTCTCCTCTCCCATCTCTCTCTCTTTCTATCTGTCACTTCCCTTCCTTTTATTTAATTTCCTTCGCTCTGTTCTTCTTTGTCTTTATTCTATATCTCACTTCCATTTCCTCTCTCTCTGACTTTCTTTACATCGCGCTGCCTTTACCGCAGTCGCCCTGTTTCCGTTCATTTCTCTTCCTTTTTCTCATTTCCTCCATTCTCCTCTGCCTCCCTCTCTTTTTCTTTTTCCTCCTTTGTCTCTCAGTTTTCCCTCCATCTCTCTCCTCTCTCTGTGTCTCCTTCCCCCTCTTTTTTTTCTTCCCGCAGTAGTAGGCAGCAAATGAGTATCAGATGCTTGTAATCCAATACTTCAAATACGGCAGAAATGATGACTCGGGTGTTCTTTGAGCTCTCGTTTCTGTGAGTGTGTGTGTGTGTGTGTATGTATCCATGTGTGTATGAGAGACTTTTTTCTCTGTGTGTGTCCATGTACACACGTTAAGCTTTCTCCTCCCTCTATTTCCCTCTCTCCCACTCTCTGTTGTTCTCTCCTTCTTCTCTTTCATTCAGTTTTCTCTCAGATTTGACAGGGTGCATAATTCATATGCTTCCAGCTCGGTCGCAGCCCTAATGCCATTAGTATTGATCTGTCTCAGCAAACACAACACATCACACACGCACACACATGCACACACACACACACGCATACACACGCATAAAAAACAGACATTTTCTAACTTGATTTTCTGCCTCGCCATAATTCATTGCTTTCTGACTGCAACAGAGAAATGCATTCTATTGATTTTCCTTTTATTTGTGTTTCTCTTTGCGTGTGTGCACAAGTGTGTGTGTGTGTGTGTGTGTGTGTGTGTTTTATCTTGATAGGAATGTCTCCCATTAGAGCAAGAAGCCATTTTACAGAAATCAAAAAATGAGGAAAGCTACAGTATGATGTGATTATGTGTGTGGCGAGAGCTGGCCAGCGGTTCACTTTGTGCTTTTGTTCTGAGAGGAGAGCGGCCGTTAGACTAAGAAGGGACAGAGTGGGACGGAGGACGGACGGGTTAAAGAAAGATGCAGTCTATCAAACTTCAACTCTTCCAGGCTTAGACCTCAATAAGACATTTAAACTTACTCAAACATTCTGCTGTTGCGACGTTTACAAGAACCATCTGGAAACATTTCTTTGACACCGCGATAATTGTACTTAAAATCTAAAATTCAAAATCATAATCTTGGATAGAAATGTGTTAGAATCTGTATTACTGTTAAGTTATAAGTTATATTTTTGATATTAAAGGGGCACTCCAAACATGTACTTTTATAAATTTGGGGGACTTAGGAGAGACAGAATAATAAAACGATTGATATTTTGATAATCGATTAATCTTTTGAGTCTTTTTTTTAAGGGAAAAACAAGGCCGAAATTATATGGTTCCAGACTCATATTCCAAAAATATAAGGATTTTCCGCTTTTCTCTGTTTTACATCATTGTAAACTGAAAGGTTTTACATTTTGGACTGTTATATATATATACCATTATAAAGTGTCAACCCTGGCTCTGGGAAACTGATGGATATTTTTTTTCATTTTTTTTCATTATTTTCTGAAGTTGTAGCAAACAAATACAAATAAAAATGATTAAGAAAATAATTGGCAGACTCCTCGATAATGAAAACGAGCCCTCAAAGGAAAGCTCAAATTAAAGCTCATTGATACACATTGCAGTAATGCAACTCAAAAGCATCCTTGTTTAGATCCTCCCAGCCTGGTCAGCACCCAGGTCTGTACTCTCTGTTATACATTTGAAGCCATAATTGAAAATAAGTGGGTGATTTCTCTCAAGGGATTCTCTCAGTTTTCAAAGCTCCTCCAGAACCACAGAAGACATTTTACATTAAACATTACATTACATTATACAGCTGTTTCTGCAGGCTGTGTAATATTCCTCATGATATAAACTGACTTTGGCATGTAAAATCACTGGAGTGTCGTTTTACCATTCATAAAATATAATGTAATGAATGTCATTCGTAGTGCTGAACCCAATAAATCACACCCCACTCTGCAGCTTTAGCTCATTGTTTTGGTTCTCCAACCGTACATTGACTATTTGAATCTCACAGTTCTCATCAACAACCATACTACCATATCAAACTGTGAGCAGCAGAACAAAAATGCTTGTGGGTTGTGTGCTCTGTGTCTGCTGCATGTGCAGTTGTTTGCAAATACATTCATTTTTATAACCAATGTTATTACACGGCTGTGTTGAATACTCGATTCTGATTGGTCAATCACGGCGTTCTGCGGTCTGTAATTTCTGTATTACAGACCGTTGCTATGTATAACAGACCGTTGCTATGGGCGCAGCTCTGATGTCGGACTCTGGCGGACCGTTTTTGCGTCAAAATATTGATTTATTCAGTAAGTAGCCGTGTAGTAAGCAGGATAATGTACAGCTAGCGGGTCATTGTTGTGAAAGAATCCCCGACAGGGTGATGAGAGATTCTTGAGGGGATTCTTTCACAACAATGACCGGCTCGCTGTACATTATCCCTTACGTATATCAGGGCCGTGTTTGTGAATTTATTTTGGAATCTTTCTGCAAAAAATCACTTTCATGGAGCTTTTTTGAAGCTTGACCTTACTGATGTTATGCTCTCTCCCTCTCTCTCTCTCCAGGCCTTTGTAGCTACAGGTACCAACCTCTCTCTCCAGTTCTTTCCAGCCAACGTGCACGGAGATCAGAGGCAGGTTCCTGCAAGGGAGTATGTCGACTTTGAGAGAGAGACAGGAAAGGTAGGACAAGTGCAATATATCCACACGCACACACACATTTCTCTCTGTTGCTCTTCACCTGATGTCATGGTCATGGTTTTTTGGTGTCGAAAATGCATCTTATACCCACCAAACATCAATCTGACATAGTCTCTTATTTCAACACCAGTTGTATTTGAAAACATCTTTGTCATCTATCTCATGCTTTAGTCATGTGCGCTTGACTCATCCGACTTTGTTGACACGCATGACGATGTGAAACTTATACAGAAAAAAATCTGTTGGAGAAACATGTACATCTCTTGTCTGCTCTTTGACTTTCAGTTCCTCTTCTATTTTATGAAATGAAAATGACAGTCCAGACACCCACACAAGGACAAAAAACTTCATGTGAATTTATGAATGCCAAAAGCAGCATTTCCATTCACGTATTTTTATGCGCATTTTGAAGTATTGCATTAGAAAAGCTGTATGTAAGCTCCTCCTGTGAAAAAAAGATGTTACGCTTTCTTGAGGTGGTTTTTGCCTTTAACAAATAAATCCTGACATAGCGAACATTTAACTCACATGACTAATCAGCTGTTTCTACTGGATATTCCCATGATGTGCAAATTGTTTGTCTTCATCTCTGGACAGCATGAAAGAACAATTCATTTCTAGCAATTAAAACCCAATTGAAACAAATTCGTGAAGACGCCTCTCCATTTTTCTATCGTTGATGGTAACAGTAGGTGCAGGTTAGACCATGATGGGTTAGATGGCCAAGCCGACTTGTTTTGTTTCCGGTTCACAACCTCTTTTTCTTCTAATGTTTACTGGCGGATGAAAGCTATGCAAGCTTATAGCGCCAACTTGTGACGAAATTACGCTGTAGCTGCTACAAACCGGTTGATGGACCTGTTTTTTTCGTGCGATGAATTCGCACGTCAATATTTTATTTCAAACTGTTGTTTTTGTCATGAGTACTTTCACACAGAACGTGAATATTACACAGCGAAAAGCAAAGTGATTTTTTTTTTCGTAACAAGGTTGATTTTCTGAGCTTTTGCACCGTGAATAAATGCATCAACCAATCATGGTGTGCGGAACGGGTTGAGTCGCCTAAAATTATGAAACAACAACACGGAGGCTCCGTAGTCCGAACCGGTCCACAAAGACAAATTTAAGGGATCGGTTTGTTATCATCTCCCTTTTGTTCAAAGTTTAGCCTCTAAATCAGACAGTGCTGGGTATTTACTGGTCTGTAGCTCCCGCTGTCTCGTAGCATCCACCAAACATACTGTGAAATGTGGCTAGTGATCTTGGTCACATGGTGAAATCACTGCTGAGCTTCTTGTAACATAACAGTAAGTTGCTCAGTAGTGCTTGATCAGGATCAAAGTTAAACAACTTAAAGAGCTCAGAAGATATTAGCCTGCTGCTGTTGTCAAGGTGATATCCACTGTACAGTGCAGTGGTGCTGCTGCTGTTGTGTTTATGTGTATGTTAATTGTCTCCCCTGGCGCTAAGCCTGGATTGTTTGTGTGTGTGTGTGTGTGTGTGTGTTGGTGTGTGTGTGTGTCAGAAGGCCCTCCACGGACACTGGCCAGCTGAAATGAATGCCGTCTGGCGGCTCATTAAAAATGCATTCTGGGGAATCGATGGACCTCCATGCCCCATGGCTGACGGACTAATCTCACACTGTTAATTATTTAACACAAGTGCCCTGATGGTTGGGAACAGTGTGTGTGTGTGTTTGTGTGTGTGTGTGTGTGTGTGTGTGTGTGTGTGTGTGTGTGTGTGTGTGTGTGTTTGTGTGTGCGCTTGTGTTGATGGGCGCTTTGCAGAAGAGTTTTCTGATGTGGTGTGTGTGGCAGACGAAGGTAGAAACAGACTGTATGCATGTGTGTGGAGAGTGTGTGTGTGGTTGCGCTTGTGTGTGCGCGTGTGTGTGTAAGACGATACCTTCTTCTTTGTCACCTCAGCGGTGCTCACAGATCTATGAAGTTTTAATGAGGCTAGGAGTCGTCAATGTAAAGCAGTTTCACAGTGGTTCTGTACTGCTCACACACACACACACACACACAAACACACACACACACACACACAAACACACACACACACACACACACACACACATACACACACACACACACACACACACACACACACACACACACACACACACACATCTGAGGATCCCAATAAACGTGCTGACAATCTGCTCTTTTCACTCACAACAAGTACCTCCAGATCTGAAATGCTCTTTTCATGTAGCTCCAACAAAAGACACACAAGTATGAGGTTTCAACCTTTCCTTTTATGTACTATTCATTCATATTCTACTTGTATGAAAACAGACAGGCAAGTGCTAATTGTGTAGAGTGTACTTTTTCTGCTGCGTTTCTCTACCACGATTCCAGCTTTCATTTCACACACACACAAACACAAAGACACACACACACACACACACACACACACACACCCCACCTCCTCCGATCCTGCTGGACCTCCCTGTAGAATACAACTGTCAGGCCATGGCAGAGATCTTGTGTACGTTGCAACTTCTTCTCTTAATTACTGTCAAAGCTGAACTACACACACTTCCACATCTCATGCTTGCTGATGGTTATTTCAATTGTTTTTGTTATTGCTTGAAACAGTTAGGAAAAGAAATCCTTTTAGATTTTAAACTTCTACTTTTTCAATTATGTATTTTATGTCAGACATATAGAACACCAACACAGTCTCACTGCAGTTCGTGAAATAGTCACGGAATTTAATCTATTTGAGTCGTGTACATAGACATGAATTTCCTTTTTTTTGTGACGCTCAGCACGACTTTCAACGATGTATTTTTCATGCTACGAATGTCCAGCAACACGTGACGCATGTGTCAATTTCCGCTCCAGTCTTTTCAAAATAAAACTACTTAGTTAGGTTTAGGAAAAGGTCGACTTGGTTAGGCCTAGGCAACAAACTACTTACTTAGGTTTAGCAAAAGATCGTGGTTTAGGTTAAAATAACTCCGGAAGTGCTGTAAATAACAAATAAATCAACTTTGACTTGTGGTTTCACAGGGGACACAAACACCGGTCTCTGGGCGAAAGTCCTGTGTTTTTTGACCCACCCATCCACCCCAACGCCCTCCCTATGCGGCGTACGCCGCTCTTTATACTTCCCGGTTTCGTGACTATTTCACGAACTGCTGTGCGACTGGGCAGAGAACACACAGAGAAAGAGATTAATGGCCAATAACAATACAGAGTAACATTGACCATAAATATGAATAACGGGGTAAAATAATAATCAAGTTTGCTGTTTTCTATTATGGTGAACAGGGGAGAAAAAGAGTTGAAAAAGATGAGGCAGTAACTCATGAAATCAGACTGAGGTACCAGGTTTTTGCCCCTCTTGCTTTATTTTTATTACTTTTCCTTAAATATTTTCTTTCGTTCAGCTTCCCTTCTTTTTCCTTTTTGTTATTCTTGTGGCATTTTATAAGAACGTCCATGCTACTGTCTCCTCCCTCCCTCCCTCCCCTCTTTCTGTTCCTTATGTTTTTTTGCTTACATCCTCGTACCCACCGTACATTCCCCACTGCCTCCTTTTATCCTCCCCTCCTTCACTCCCTCCATTCCTCCCTCTCTCCCGCCTTCATTTCCAAACACAGGCGGTGCCAAACCAAAAGGATAGCACAGCCAGGTTAAACTTGGCGACTAAATATCGTGTGTGTGTGTGTGTGTGTGTGTGTGTGTGTGTGTGTGTGTGTGTGTGTGTGTGTGTGTGTGTTTGAAAGACAGAGAGAGAAAGAGTAGAAGTACAGGCTCTCAGTGTCGTTGCAGGCTAATGGGAGCCAGCTGTGGACGAGGTTAATTTTAGCCTTAGCTGCTAACTTGCTAGCAAGCATTAACCCAGTCCTAGACATGGATTGTATCTGCAGCTGAATTTAAACACTGGATATATCTGTTCAAATTTACAGATATATGAATTATGATAATTTTAAAGGATAGAAGATTGTACAAATTTATCTTAGAAAATGGGGTTATTTATTTTCTAGAAATATTGATGAACTTTGTTGTCTATTTTCCCCCTGAAATTCCTACCGTAGCCCTATATACCCTACCGTACTGTGATGCTAATTTCTTTAGCACATCACTTTCATCATCACTGAGATACATTTTCCTTTAAATATATAGCTCTTTTGTAGAGCTGCAACGATTAACAATTAATCGATTAGTTGTCAACTATTAAATTAATCGGCAACTATTTGGATACTGGCATTTTTTAAGAAAAAAAAGTCAAAATTCTCTGATCCCAGCTTCTTAAATGTGAATATTTTCTGGTTTCTTTACTCCTCTATGACAGTAAACTGAATATCTTTTAGTTGTGGACAAAACAAGACATTTGAGGAAAAACAACTAATCGATTAATTGAGAAAATAATCGACGGATTATTCGACAATGAAAATAATCGTTATTTGCAGCCCTAGCTCTTTGTGACTTTAACTCAACTCCGTGCCCCCCCCCCCCGTGGTTCTTCACAGACATGTTTCCCTTGTTGGTTAAAGGTTTTGAATTTGCTTGTTCATTCATTTTTTGATCACTGACCAATTTGAATGTTTCCACATTGTCAAACATGCCTTCCCTTAATTCATTCATCTGTTTCTTGTCATCTAAGGCGTTGTGTTTGTGGTTGCCTTTGTATGAAGAAACTGCCATGCTTCTTGTGTCCTTTAGGTAAATCAGATCTTTCTTTTCTTTCTGTCCACTCCTGCAGTCCATCCAGTTTCCCTTACCACCTCCACTGTGTGTTCGTGTATATGAAAATGTAAGCATTTACCTGGGATGCTGCACCGAATGTATCATCCTTTTTAAGGCAGCAGCAGTCGTCTATGTTTGGCTGTCGGAAACCTCAAGTTTTCCAGCCAACTAGGAACAAGTTAAGGTTGGAGTGTGGAGCGCTGCTGGTGAAACATGTTAAATTGATGAACATGACAGCAGCTCACTAGGAGTTGTTGCTCATTTTCATTACACTCCCATTACCTTTTCACTAAAGTGTCAGGGTGAAGAGGCCTCAACAGAGCCGTTCTTCTGGCCCCAAACTATTTTTCGGTCATGAACACTTGGAACAGGTTCAGATTTGGTTCGGAAACTGGCGACCGTTCGCTGGTGGAAAAATCATATCTGAGGATGTGCCTTTAGACGAGGTTGAAACCACACAAATTACTCAAGTTTCACTGTTGAAGGTTGTTTCTCTATGTGTGTGTGTGTGTGTGTGTGTGTGTGTGTGTGTGTGTGTGTGTGTGTGTATATGTGTGTGTTCAGTGAGTGCTATACCCCTGCATGCTGATGAGACGATGGCGCCAGACTGATTGCTAACACACACACACACACACACACACACACACACACACACACACACACACACACACACACACACACACATATCAACACACAACATAACACAAACATATAAACAGTAAACAAAACCTAAAACAGGGAGAAAAGAGTGAAAAGAGGCAGAAAGAGACAGACAGAGATTAGTGGTTGTTTGAGGGGGGACTAAATGAGAAGCAGACGAATGTCTGTCAGCTACATGATGGAGGAGGGTGGAGTGTCGGGGAGGAGCTCAAACACAAAACCCAGGACAGAAACACACATGTATTCTCAAACCATTCTCTGCATATGCATGAACAACAGCATCTTTTTTTTTACTTTTACCACCAAGAAATTTTGTACACGCACACACATACGCACGCACGCATGCACACACACACACACACACACACACACACACATTCATGTTCATCTCTGCATGAATTGTTATACATTTGATGATTCGTCCAACTATTAGCAAATGTTAGCATGCTAACTCACAAACTTTATACCTGCTAAACATTAATAGACCCTTTTACAGCTGACGTCATGATTATGTCATGGTGTTAGCTGGAGGCAAAACAAAGGAAAGACTGGAGGCTAACACTAGCAAGGGGCTAAAGTTACACATCTAAAATGTCATCTTGCTGCGTTGTTGGGTGCCAGAACTGATATCGCATACATTTGAGATGACAAACTGTGAGACAGAGGGTGAAAAGAGATGCTGCAGCACAGCCGGTATGAGAAAGTAAAGCGTTTTTTAACATTAAAGCTTGTAAACATGTTCTAGTAGAAACCCAAAATACAAGAATGCACCTGAAAATAAGCATGATAATAAATAAATAATAATAATACTGATGTGGTCCTTTAACCCCTTTCCAGGGGGTAGGGGTGGGGAACAGGGGATATTCAGTGGTACATAAAAAGTCAACAGTAGGTGTCACATAAATGTGGTGTACATCATCTGAAAACTGGGAACCTGAAGATTAATTTGAGATGCAGCTCAGTACTGTGTGTCAAATTGTTCTAGTCATTAGTAAGAAATAAAAAAATAATTAATAAATGAATTAATCAATTAAAAGTGTAGAACGTGATGATATGAGTTTGTGATAGTCATTCCCATGCTCTATTATGTTTTATGTCTTGTTACATAGATTTGGTGCTAAATTTAACCATTTTTTACCATTCGAGAATTGATCAAAATGATCAATAATCCCTCCAAAATACCACGATAAGACACCAAGACCTTGAGGAACACTATAGAAAAATCAATGTTGTGATTTGGTATCAAAAACTTTTGACATTTGGAAATTTCTGTAAGAATTTAATTTTTCGCTAATTGGATGGTGATTTGTTTGTTCTGGAAACTTCTCACAAACCCCCTTATTGTCAATCTACCCAGGAAAGCCATCCATCCTCTGAATGCTCTAGGTCTTTAGTTTGTGGCTGGAACGTTTCATGAGGCTATGATTATCCTAGAGGTCACTACAGGTCATTTTATACAGTGAGGTCAAATTTTAAAAAATGGTCTCACTACAATGAAATTGCTACTATGGGGACTAACATCATCACATATGAATACAATTAATGGATCCTATGTGGATCATTGGATCCACAAGAGTCTCAGCTTTACAGTGATACCCAATTTATGTAATTCCAAGTTTGTTTAGGGACCCCAGTTTGCAGAAATATTCAAATACACCGTGAAAATAACACATTTATACTGTATTCAAAAATGGCACGGTTTGTAAAGGGAAGACTCGTGGGTACCCATAGAACCCATTTACATTTACATATCTTGAGGTGAGAGGTCAAGGGACCCCTTTGAAAATCTCCAGTTTTTCCTTGCCAAAATTTAGCGTAACTGCGTAGCGATATTTTTGCAATCTTCCCTACAAGTTAGCATCACATGGTTGGTACCAATGGACTCCTTAGGTGTTCTAGTTCTAGTTTCAACTAGTAATATGATTCCAGTATCTTCACTCTATCTTGAAAACTCAACCCTCAATAACCTCTGAAAGACAGAATAGCGGCCGGGCCCACCAGCGGGCCCTCTGAGTTTTAAGGGTTTAATGCTACCAGAGGTCACTCCCCAACTTTTATTTCCTACTTCCTTGCTGGTCTTGAAACCTCCTTCCAACATTAGATACCATTGTTGTCCTAGTGGATAAAAGTTGTTCCAGATTAATAGGGGTCAATATAAAATCTGGCAAATATGTACTCAGGTGTTGGTGAACTGTGTAAATATTTTATTGTACCTGTGCAGTGCATCAGCTCCACACCTAGAACAAATCTACAACTTTAGTTGTTCTGTGTGCAGGACAGTGAAGGATGGACAGTCAGTGACAAAACAGAATTTTTGTACTTGAAAAGTTGAAAATCACAAAAGTTTAATAAGAAAAAAAAAATTGGCACATCCATCTGGCCATCTGAAGAAGTCCAATAATAAAACTTATTCTAAAAATCTTTTGATCCTTATCTGATAAATAAAACAGTTTGTACAGTATGAATGTTTGTAGAAGGCAATCAATGCTAGAGCCACATTGTAATATAATAGGTGCAAGATGTTCTGGTTTACAGACTATAGCAGATTATGAAGTGTTGACTGTTCACATCCTCCCAAAGCCGTAGCACCAGTCTAGTCTTTGGAAAGCACCACGCTCAATCGGTGTTTAAAGACAAGCCAACTATCTACATGACTGTTACCTCCTTCAAATAGTTCAGAGTAATCAAGTCTGTGTATTTGTCCTTTTCTGTTTGAGGTTCTCAGAGAGAGAAATTTAGAAATTTCCTTATTCTTAGTTCAGTCGCATCATCATGATGCTGATATTTTGCAACTTCAGATTTTGTCCCCCAGGCATGTTTTCCATTTATTCTGTCGATAGATCTGATTACATGTACCCACAGCCTGCATCCCCCCAAAAGTTAGAAAGTTCTTGCAGATGATACTGACTCTCTCTCTCTCTCTCTCTCACTCTATCACACACACACACACACACACACACACACACACACACACACACACAAAACCCTCTATGTTCATTTCTTTTCTGACACCTCTGTTGCCCTCTAATTTAGTCATCAGCTTTAAGCCTCCAGGATTCTCCTTTGTCACATGCATATCAACATCAAGTGTGTGTGTGTGTGTGTGGTGTATGTGCGCACTGTGTGGTGTTATGTTTCCTTCTGAAAGGAAGCTGTGCCACCGGTGCGTGACTTGTCAGTGACATCATCAAAGCCAGACCACTAATTGGTTCCCTCTGCTACTGCTGCTCTTCATCCGACAGTCTGTATGTTCTGTGTGTGTGTGTGTGTGTGTGTGTGTGTGTGTGTGTGCAGCTGTGTTTTACATCTTGAACATCCTGAGTGATTGTTCAGTACACTTTAATGAAGCTTGTTTTATTTAAATCGGTATAAGTAAACTTTCTTCGGAGCCTCACAGACAGTCGGAGTCTCCCTGTTAAGAGACATTAATGCACCACAAAACCTCTTCCATGTACACACACACACACACACACACACACACACACACACACACACACACACACACACACACACACACACACACACACACAGACAGTACCGTCGCCGTCTCCTCCCACAGGGTTTCATATTTCCTGCTCCAGGCCTTGGATCAATGACCACACCCACTCCCATGATGCACCACAGCACAGGCACAGACAGGGTCCTCTGTATATATGCTCTTTGTGTGTGTCCCAGTGTTTTATGTTGGCATCATGTCTTTGTGCTTGAGTGAATCTCTGTCTGACTGCAGTTACGCATACAAGGTGGAGGCAGAAAGAACATGTGTGTGAGTGTTTGTGTTTATGTGAAGTAAAAAAAACACTGATCGAGACACAAGGTTCAGATAGAAAACTGTGCAGAGAGAGAAGTCAGACTGGTGTGAAATCCAGCATGTGTATGTCAGCTCTATTTCTCTATTCTTAGTCCTTCTCTTCCAGTAAACGTCTGCTGAGCTATGCAACACTACACACCTGGACTTTTACTTGTGTGTGAACTTGTTTCTCCACGTAGTGTCCGAATGTCCTCTCAAGCATTAAAACATGAGTGGACAGCCTTCTCTTCTTCTCTTTAAAGGTGCTCTATACAATATACAGAGCGTTAAAGCTGAAGTAGGCGAGATTGGCGAAAATAGGATTTAAAAAAGTTATTTTTTTGAAAACGACATGTACTACGGTCACCACTATATGGTGACAGTAGTAAATGAAACAGGTAACCTGAAAAAAATCATGTTCCTCTGTGTCCTACTGTGTCCTCCGGTGCTCCTAACGGCATCTGAAAGATTTCACTTACCGGAGGAAAACAAGGTCCGCTGTCCAGCTGTCGTCTATGGGGGCCGACTGTCAATCACTCGCGAACTCCGACCAAACGGTCCAACTAGGCAGCGCTGATCAAATATGAATCAATATTCTGTTACTGTAATGCCTATTTCTCGCCTCAAATGTTTTCAGAATCATCTTGTAGTGTACTGTTTAGCTGTAAAATGAGAAAGTTTGTGACACGGCCGCCATTGTAAAATCTGTTGAAGGAAGCCAAGTTCTGGTCACATGACCGGAGCACAGCCAATAGGAACGCTCTCTCTCTCTGAAATGACCTGTGATTGGTCAAAGTCTGCCATCACGGGCTAGATTTTCTAAAGCCTGAAAACAGAACCATGATGAGGAGCAGAAGTCTAGTTTTCTCTAAGAACACTTTAATAACAATATGCTGAAAGGTTATTATGGAATTTTTGCCCAATGATGCCAAAAATATACTGCCTACTGCCACTTTAATATAGCATCAAACAACTATTTGCTATGTAAAGATATAGAGGAGTAATGTCTACCTGAGCAGCAAATGAAGTCGCTCTCCCTGTGTGCGTTGTAATCCGAGCGTCTCCTTGCTTTGTTGTCATAGCCGGACCGTCCGCGCATGCCTCTTAGTGCATGTTCGTGCATGTGAGCGTGCCTCACTGGCTAGCTCACGGCCGCCGCTCTGCACTGCGCTCATATGGCGTTTACAGCTGATAACACCTTTTCAACCCACCCTCCGGTTCCCGGTTAGCTCTGTCAGCACTATTGCCGTAGTTTATCTGCAGAACCTTCACCGTCAACATATCTTATTTCTTTTCCATACAGTATTCGCTCCAAACAACTAAAGCATGATTATCATGATGGTAGTTTTGGTTAAATACTGAAAAAGTCAATGTTAACTTGAAGCACAAGACGGGACGCATGAGTGATTAAAAAATACAACTGATTAATTCTGCCTTAGTCAAAAGGAACAGAAGACATGATTGTTATTTTTTTTGTAATATGAATTTTATTTAATATTTGCCTATTTAAAGTTTTATATTATATTATCTTTGTATATGATCTTTGTGCAATACTCTCTCTCTCTCTCTCTCTCTCTCTCTCTCTCTCTCTCTGGTTTTGTAACTCTATCTGCAGCCTGTTTGTGGATTTGCATGATATTTCCATTCCTATGAAAGCCATAGGAACAAACAGTGGTTTTGGCCCTCCGGTGCACACAGAGAGGACTTTGCATAGCAATGATGTGCATTATGTGTCTACAGGCAGTTAGAGACTCAGAGGGGACAGGGGGCAATGGAAATACAAACTGCCAGTGAACTAGTGAACAATCACTTTGCAATGGAAAACATATGACATGACAAAGGTCTTTAGTATTTTAATTCTGAAGATGAAACAACTGATAGAAGTCAAAAATGAGATGCCTTGTTGCAGCTAGTTTGCTTTTAGCACTGTTGAATGAATACTGAAGAAAAACAACACAGGCTTCTTGATTTTTAGAGGATGACACACAATATGCAAAGTTCTTCTCGCATCTGGTTCCTACTCTTTGGAAGTTAACAACATGTTTGACATCAGCCTTGACAAGTGTCATGTGATGCGTTACGATGGCCCCACATTAGAGGATTGGGCAGATTTGGGGTCCGATTCCTTCCATAGCACATACAAGTGCAACCATGTGACAGCAACAGTCTTCCTTCATGTTTTTTTTTCTGAAGTCATGTTTGATCAAGCAAGTTTTTGGGAGATCCTAAGTCCCTGGAATGACCACTCTGAAATGTGGAATGTGTGGTCCAGCGTCTTGACTGAATCGCCTGGTGTGTGCGATATTATGATTAAAATATTTTAAAAATGGTTAAATCTGTCGTTATGTCTGTGGACTCCCACATTTTTAAAATCAGCTAAGATTTGAAAATACTCGTGTGCACCAAGCATTAGGGCTACACCAGGTATTGTTTTTTGTTTTACTTTATCGTCACCAGATATTGTTTTTTTTTTTATCGTCACCAGATATTTTTTTTTTTTTTTATCGTCACCAGATATTGTTTTTTTTTTTATCGTCATCGCCATGTCAACATGTGATCACAAAAGACTGAGATATTGCACTTTGAATATATCGCAACAAGTTCAACGTATTAAATTACATTCTGTCTGTAGGCGCTACTTTGTACAATACGTGCCATGCTGTTAACTCTCTGGCCAATCAGACAACGTTTATGGTGAACACCCAGATGCTCAGGGATTCTTTGAGTTAGTATCAGTAGAAAACTGCACTTTAAAATGTAACTATCATTCTTTTTTTTTTATTGATGCTTTTTGTGTTTAATTCAATGTTCAATTTGTTCAACAAAAGAATGGTGAAAATAATTTCCTTTCATTTTTTTCAAATTCAACAAGCAATTTGTCGTATTTTACCAGTATACTGAAAGCAGCAGAACAGCAGAACTGAGTACACTTTCATATCTGTTTATTTGTCACAAGTAATATCATTATCACATACAGTATTTTCCTCATATCGTGCAACCCTAGGGTGTGTTCCATGTTGTTTTGCAGCCTTTATAATTACAGGGTGGGAGAACAGAAGAAGAGAAAGTGATCGTGCCGTGGAGAGTACCGTACTATTATACTTCTGTTGCTATAGCAGGTGCTGTTTGTGTGTGTGTGTGTGTGTCTGCGTGTGTGTGGGGTGGCAGACAATAGGTCAATAGACATTAGGCTGTATTCAGTGTGGGATTAGGAACAGAAGGCCAGTAACGTGCTTTATCTCCATCGGCTGCTGTCACACCTGACACACACACGCACGCACGCACGCACGCACGCACGCACGCACGCACGCACGCACGCACGCACACACACACACACACACACAAACACACACACTTTCCCTCCCTCTCTCTCTTTTGCTATTCACCTATCTATTGCTCTTTCTATATGTGTAGCTCGCTCTATAACTATACTATACTATAACCACATTGGACGATTTTATCCATGTCACTCACCCCTAACATGAACTACAGTACTTCACTGTATAATATGGCCGTTATTATTCCAGAATTCCAGCCACATAGAACAACTACTGGACATATGTTTTATATAGCCATTAAATATCTTACATTTGAGATAACTTGAAAATAAGTAAAATGAAGAAGCGGTCTAAAAAATAAAATTATAGGCTGGCCGATCCGATTTCCACGTTTGTCAGATTCAAAATAGTGCTGTAGACCACCGAAGAGTTTGAAGCTTCATTCATAACGTTGACGTTCAAATTATTAGTATTAATACCTTACTGAAACACATCTTGCAGTCCACCTTCTCTTCCCTTCTCTGTCTCTCTCTCAAGCACGCACACACTCACAGTGAGCACGGCACCGCGCTCCTCGTCTCTGTAATTGTCTCAGTCCGAAGTCCAAAAGTAAAAATTTATTGAAGAAACATATATGTAATCATTATTTTTATCATCATTATAGTGGCTTGGTCCACTTTGTTTGTTTCGCATAACAGTCAGCTGGCTGTGTATGAAGACCGGCTATTTTTTTCAGCGCAAACAGAACAGACATCCGGTGGTCTGTTCGCTGAATTTGACAAAAAGTGTATTGGATTAGAAGCACAGCGGAGCAGAGGCATTTAATCTTTTGTATAATATAAGTTTAAGTTGTCTTGACAACATATCTCACATTAGGATATTTAATATGCTATTATTTAATTGATTAATTTATTTGGCATATTTCACCAACGGACATTTTGGCCGTTGACCATTTAATCTGCCGGACAACTACACGTGATACGGGCAAAAAGCCGGCATATGGCTATAACATAAACCCTGATGTAGGGCTGTGTATAGGTAGGCTACCCAATACCTTTAAGGTAACGACCGAAATAACACAGTGCCAAGTAGTATCGAAACTTCTCCAGTCAACCGATACCTGCAGTTGATCGGTTTTGTGCTCAGATCTAGAAAAAAAATACTATTTGTTTGGTTTTGCTCACAGCCAAACACCACAAGGGTTCTTCGGTTTAAAGCGACATGTGATAGGCCCACTACCGCAGCAGCTGCTACCCATACAGCCGGGGTTTTGCTGCCTGCACACGGCTCTGAACACGGACATGTCTGAGCCGGCGGCTAGCAGCTAACAGTGCTAGCAGCTAATGGTGCTAACAGCGCTAACAACAGTGATGACAGAGCTAACAGTTTTAACCTGTGGGAGAACCAGAGGATGAGCGTTACGCTTCCGTGACAACATGGTTACACAGCGTTATCGGCGGTAACCACTGTATGAGCGCTGTGCAGTGCAGCGGCGATTAGCTAGCCAGTGGGACACACACAGCTTCCATTCACATGATAGGTATCGGATGCAATACTCCATTGGTATCGATATCACTTTAAGGGCATACTGGCATCGTCATTTTTTAAACGATACCCAGCCCTAATATATTCAATTCATATGAGGCTCAATTTGTGTTAACAGAGATAACACTCCTGCCAGTACGAACATTGTAAAAAACATTTATCTCATTTTATTTGCTTAAAAAATGTTGTCTGTGTGATGTTTTGAAATGTATACTGTAATATTATATTGATATTTGTCAATATTGTGCAGCCTTACCAGGAATGGTAAATGGTAAATGGACTTGCATTTATATAGCGCTTTTCTAGTCTTCCGACCACTCAAAGCGCTTTACACTACATGTCAGCATTCACCCATTCACACACACATTCATACACTGATGGCAGAGGCTGCCATGAAGGTGCCAGCTTTGCCCATCAGGATCTAATCTAAATACTCATTCACACACCGATGCCTAAGCCTTCGGGAGCAATTCGGGGTGAAGTGTCTTGCTCAAGGACACATCGACATGTGACCGGAGCAGCCGTGGATCGAACCACCGACCCTCCGATAGGTGGACGACCTGCTCTACCCTCTGAGCCACAGCCGCCCGGGAAGAGTTGATTCTATTATACATGAGCTATATTTTAAGTAATACAATAGCCTACATAAAACATGTTTTATTTGCTATAATATACTGTATATTCATTTACTTCTCTTCGGCTGTTGAAATAGTCATAATTTAGAACGCCGATAGCACAAAAAGCTCTCTAGAAATGCAGCTCTCTTGACTCCCTCTTCTGTCACCTTCATTATCTCTAGCTCTGTTTTACCCTCTCTTGTATTCCAACTGCCAGAAATGACAGCATGGCGTCCTTGCTGGAGTCGTGTTCAGTAGAGTTATTAGGTCTTTGTTGTTGGCTGTGAAAGAGACGCTGTGTGTCAGTGTTTGTGTGTGTGTGTGTGTGTGTGTGTGTGTGTGTGTGTGTGTGTGTGTGTGTGTGTGTGTGTGTGTGTGTGTGTGTGTGTGTATGTGTGTGTGTGTGTGTGTGTGTGTGTGTGTGTGTGTGTGTGTGTCTGTGTGTGTGTGTGCTGTGGAGCATGAATCAGGAATGATTCAGTTGATATGAACTTGAGTGCCATGTGGTCCTGGCAGCTATCCTGATGCTGTTTTTTTCACTTTTTTATTTATTAAGCTATAACTTTTCCTTTAAAATGCTCTATTTTCTTATCTGGGACAAGAGAAGTAGATGAGGTGATGGTATTTGATCATATTAGATAAAGAAAGAAAAAAAGAAATAAAGAAAGAAAGAAAGGACTAAGCAGAGAGGCAGAAAGTAAGAGAGCATGAGTTGTGTGACTGGCTGCTGACTCAGACACACACACACACACACAAGTTTATTGTGTGAATAACACACATACACATAGAGTTCCAGACAGTCACTATAGCTTATCTTTAATCTAAATGATCCACATACACAAACTGATGTTGACTGTTTGAATGTGACACGCAGCCTCGCAGATGCTCTGACAGTCATTGATGTAAAATTCTTCTGGATAATTACTAGATAATTACTACACACACACACACACACACACACAAACACACACACACACACACACACACACACACGCACACAAACACAGAGTGCAGAAGCTCTCACTCTCTGTATGTTTAAGAAAAAAGAAAGAGAGGCAGTAATAGTGGTGGTGACGGAGGATTTAAAAGAGGCATGATTAAATCTTTGTGTTGTTTATTTGAATGTGTTTATATGAGTGCGCACGTGTGTGTGTGTGTGTGTGTGTGTGTGTGTGTGTGTGGGAGACATGGACTGCCACAACTCACGAGGCTGAAAACACAGATGCCCATTGTGTTCACACACCTCGTGGGCGCTGGTCTGTGTGTGTGTGTGTGTGTGTGTGTGTGTGTGTGTGTGTGTGTGTGTGTGTGTGTGTGTGTGTGCGTGCGTGCGCAGCAGTGGGCAGTTGTGCTGACTAGATGGTTGGCACCAGGCTGAATGAGAGGCACTATGCCAACACATCCCTCTACATCTGCGTCACACACTGTCTGCCAACACACTCTCTCTCTCCTGCTCACACACACACAGTGTAGGAAGCACTTACAGTAGCTTGTAGAGGTCTAGATCAAAAGGGAGGGATTTGACGCGCCTACTGAAGGCTGGCTGTCTCAGCGTGTGTCCAGGTCTTTACTCAGCAGTGGTGTTGGGTTAAGAAAATAAGAAATGCAGACATTCACTAAAGGAACGACTTCAAACATGATACACAGTGAATCACAAGGCTGCAGCTGGTTGCCGGTAAAATCTTTGCAACTGCCAAAACTTTTCAAACTTTTTCATGAAATACTTTTTTGCATTTGGAACTTCATCCACAAGCTTTGAAAAGGACTTCGATCCCAAAAGGTGAATTATGAAATCCTTCAGATGAGGTTAAAACACTAAAATCACCTAAATGTAAGTTCTATTTTGCAATATGCTCATCACATCTCAGAAACATGTGATACAGAGGATTGTCCACAAAAAATGTGATCTAAATGTTCAGGGTCAGAATCACAGGACTTGACTGCTTACATGACCAGTGCTTGAAGTGGAAAGAATAACTGCCTGTGCTCTCTGATTCACATGTTGGTGTGTGTATCGGCCGGTGTCAGCGATCTCTTGCGACTTATTCCTGTTTATTCATTATTTCTTTAAGCATGTTATACTGTGTCGGTCATAATCAAATATGATTTTATTGCTAAATTATTATACTTGGGATATGCATCTTCTATAGTACGCCTATAATACTCCAATAATATTCACACGCGAACATTATAGGGTTATGGTGGCGTGTTTGTATATTTACCCAAAGCGTCAATTAAGTGCTTTTCTGTGTTATTTGTAGCCTAAAGTAGGGTATCAATCAGGTTTTAGGAGCAGTGTCCCAGTCAGGATGCTCGTACGGTAAACAGGTATAAAACTGGAGTATGATTGTTATTGTGTATGAAACGCTTGGAACACTGTTATTGTATTGTTTGTTTTGTTATTGTTTCTGTTTTTGCCTATCAGAATATGCTAATTAAAAAGGGTATGTATAATAAGCATAAGCTTCAGCCTCCACCTTTTCGGTCAAAACTTTGTTTTTGTTTTTTTTCCTATTTTATTTAATGCCTTATTGTTACCTATTCTTTATTATGTGCATTCCTTACGGAAAATTGTTAATAAGGACTGAAATAAATGACTACTACTACTACTACTACTACTACTACTACTACTACTACTACATATTATACAGCAAGATAAAGAGATACATTCTGAATTTCAACAGTCAATAATAGATACTAGGAGATATGGGTTTGGGGGTCCTCCTTCAAGAAAATTGAAGGTTTTTGTCTTAAAACTATGCAATTTTACATAATTTTGGACCATTATTATTATGAGTATTTTATTATTTACACATATCACAGCCTTCTGAACATTTAATTTGTCTGGAAATGTTTGCCCTGTAAAATCTTATTATATCTTATATAAATCAAAACTTTCAGTGACCCCTTGTTTTTCTATTCCATTTTGTTTATCTCGTGCACAAGGATGCACATGCACACACACGGGTGACGCCATACTCCTTCCTGCCAATGGTTTCACACTATTCCACTGATCAACAGGTGGTGGTATAGAGCGCTGCGCCAGCAAAGGCAGGGAAGAAGAAGATTGCATGCAAGTAAACATGGGTGTTAACAATGCTGGATTTTAAATCAGTCAAAAATCAGCTTTGCAAAGTTTTATGAGGAAAGAAATGCATTCAGCCCATTTATTAGAGCTGAAGGAAACACAACACTGAATCTAAACATGACTTTTGTTTGTTTACAAGAAAACTCCACAGGTTTCCTTTAAAGATGGGGTCTGCGATTTATCCAGTATACACTTTTTGTTATATTGGTTGAAATGGTCTTTACACCCCGACAGCAATCCGTTTCTTATGAGCACTGAAAAAAGACCGGAAAAGATCCGTCATCAGTAGCTGCTGTAATCCTGTAAAAACGTCTACCAGTCAGTAAAAATGGTCCCGGTTGTAAGGAACCAATCAGATGCCTCCCTGCCTCCCTGCTCGTACTCTAGCCTCAGCGTGCACCAGCGTTAACTCAAAGCGCGTGTCCGCCGCACGTTCACTGGAGAGTGGAAGAGAAAACTCAGCTCTTAAAACACCGGACAACGAGAACGAACTCGTACCACTATTACCATATTATCGAAAAATACAACTTTGATTTAGTTGTTTATGTTCTGTTAGTTTACTTTATAAGATACTGCAGGTTTAAACTATTTATTCTAACAGCTCAAAGTGAAGTCAGACAAACAGGATTATCAACGAGGGGAGACGGCGGATAGAAAACATTGCCGAACAAAATTTACG